>OY770109.1:9102185-9679185 GCA_963669365.1 Verbascum thapsus | reverse complement strand
GTATAAGGTCCGTTGTAGAAACGAGTGTGAAGTGTTGTGTACAGGCCTAGACGTGGCATCATTTTCTGATCCCGGAGCTACCGAAGAGAAAGGCATGACCAAACTCTATAAGTAATGAATGATAAAAGCTGAATTTTCTTTTCTGTCTTTGTATGGTGGTAGTTAGTGTTAAATAGGTGCTTTTTTTGGACCTGCACTTTCCAAGTGAACTTGTTGATACGTAATATATAAATAGAGGACTCAAAACAAGAATCTCACATAAAAGTTAAAAGTGTATGTTGATGTAGGCCTTAAGACTCTCTAGTGGGATCCCATAAACAACTTTTACACCAAGTCTAGATCACTTATTAATACTAATCTCCTTTTGATTACCTCTTCTTTTATATCAGCATAGAATCCCTTTTCTCTCTTATTATTCTGATGCTATTCATCCTCTAGTTCTTGTTGATATATATATAGATCTAGTCAAATACTCGTGATGATGTTTTAAGACTGTACTCCTACTATAAGCTACTTACGTACCACTCAAGGGGATCAAGTCTAACGTAGTTCTATGAGATTAGGATTACTTCGTATAGATATAGCTCGTAGGTACAGGAAACATCCGTCCCCACAATGAACATTTATTGCCATATTTATAGGTTGGTTTTTCACTATTCATGAACTGATATATGTGCCGATAATGGATTGCCACTTGTCGACATATTGGGTTCCTAAAATAGTTTAATTATATAATTTAGCTGGACTGGGCCCTGATATTATTAACATTATTAATTCTAGGGCCCATACATCAATATTGGGCTCGTGACTTATTAATAAAGTCACATCGTACCAATACTTCGTATCGTACTTATTTAATGTCTTTGAAAATCCGGTTCCATAATTGCCTCGTATACAACATCTTGTACACGAATCATGTCGTATACGTATATAGTCCATATCACCACGTATATAGCCCATATCATATATATATATATATATATATATATTCTACTTCATATGACCAACTTTGCTACCATCTGCAACTTTGTGTGCCGTTAGTGGGTAATTAAAGTCAAATAAAGTGAAATATTAACATCATAACATGATCGTCCCTGACTCGCTCACACAAGCCCGGGATAATATCATTTGAGAAACCTTTGATGTGCTTTTGTTCTTGAAAAAAACTATATATAGATAGTCCATCATCCGTTTCAAAAGTATGTTCGTTTTAAGTTTTCAAAGGATTTATCAACAAGAACTTAGACTTATTGGTATTTTAAGCATTACTGTGATTTATATATTTGATGTTCATGTAAACATTAAAACTTAGGAAGTGTTATTTTCTTGTTGGTAGACAATGATAGTGCATCCACTTTCAACTTTAACTAATTTAATTGGTTTATGATTTTCTGCAAATGGATTCTTAACATGCATGTCAGTTCTTGTCCTGCACCACTACTTTTGTTTTCTTTTTGTATTTACTACATAATTTTCTTTTTGCTACTCGTTGTTATTTACTAAATATATTTTCTTTTTGTTTTCCATGATATTTGTTGCTAGTTATGGGAAATTTTATTTGAGACCTAGAATATTAAGATTAATGTAGTTAAGTTTTGAGGATGTTTTTGTTTTGCGTACTGTTGGTATTTGTGTAACTATGGTTAATAGTTGATTGTATTTATTCTTTTGTGTGAAAATAATCAAAATTAGTAAATATATTAGTCCTAAACCTCGCACTTATAAAATAACCTGCAAACCACACCATTAGCTGGCAGGTTCATGGTGGAGAAAACCATTATCCAGTCCTTCAAGAAGAATCAAACTCGTGACCAAAAACATAAGATTCAGCTGTCCAATCAATTCTATTGGGATTGCCCCTAAAAGTTTCAAATCTTAATGTAATCATAAATGTGTTATGATTCAAAATTTATATAATAATAACAATTATTTACACAAATTATATATGTGAAAAGTAATTTTGTTTAGGAAAAATTATAGCTAAACCCCCGATGTTTGGCCGAATTACAGATAATTTCCTCTTATCTTTTAAGTTTTAAATTGCACTTAGACGCTTCACCTATACGTCCGGCTCGATATAAGTTTCTATTTTACCATTGTATCCCATCAAATATGTGAAGACAAAAATGCCCTGGAGACAAATGTAATGCTTAGATAATTTTTATAAAATTTATTGTTGTTTAAGAATTAAAAAAACTCTCAAAATTATGATAACTAATTTGTAAAATGAAAATTTGAAAGCTAAATAAAAAAAGGATAAATTGCACTTCACTCCCTTGAAAAATTTGTGCTTTGCACTTTCCCCTTGAAAAATAATAATTGGAGCAAAGGTGATGCAAATTTTTAGGGGGTGATGTCTCATTTTTATGTTTTTAGGGGGAAAGTGCAAAATACAAGTTTTTGATGGGGTGAAGTACACTTTCCCACAAAAAAATTATATAATTAGTAAAAACATTATAAAATAATGTCAAATAAAAATAAATATGGAGTAATAAGAACAAAAATAAAAATTAGAAAATGCCAAATTGTAATTTCTAATTTGTGAACTCGAAATTAGAAATTAATATAGACAAAAATATATAATCATTTAAAAACATCTATAACTAAAGTATGAAGTTAAAAAATTTGAAAAATTACTAAAAACCCTTCAGAATATATTTTTATATCTAAAACATTTATGAAAATATTGTTCACTCTTAAAAAGCCATCTACAAACTTTTTATCCTAAAAACCTTAAAGTTTGGATTAGCAATTTTTTGGACTAATTTATCCTTTATTTAGTAAATTTGTAATCGACCAATTTAATATTTTTTAGCAAAATCTATATATAACTTTTAAAATGTCTAACTGTATAATTCAAATTTTATTTCTAAAGATAAAATAATTTTTTTAATTTTTTATATAATATTTTATATTTTAATACGGTCATATAACTATCTATGAATACATTTTTTTAAAATTTTAATAAGATTTTAAAAAATCGGAAAAGTATCAATTATCAATATTTTTTTTAATAAATATATATATACAAACCTATAATTATTTATTTTTAGTACTAATGGCCAAGGGCAATTACGTTATAGATTTATAACCCAAACCATTGGATTTTATGGCATGAAAAGTTGGTGGAATTGATTTTCTGGATAGAAAATTATTATCTATGAATTTTTTGAACATGAAAATTTATTTTTGGATGGTTTAAATTTTAATAATTGTCCCTTTAAAATAATAACAGACAAATCAAAAAACCGGCCGCCTTCCTCATGAATCTCCGCACCAGGCCGCCCTTCGGCAACACCACGTTTGGGGCTATTTGTAAGGTAGATCGATAGGTGAAGGGGGAAAGTATAATTTAAAAGTTAAGAGGGGTTATTCAATAATTTGGCCAAACCTCAAGGATCTACCTGCAAACTTTTCCTTTTTATATATTAAAAAAATTCAAGTCTCGAGTGACTCCTAATAAACAGCAACCAAAAGAGCATTAGGAGGGGCATACAAACTTATGATAGAAGGCCAAAGTGTACAAAAAAGATTAAGAAATTAAAAAGTTAAAAAGCCAATTGATTCTTATATTCTTTTCTAATATCTTTTATTTTTTCTAATAGTTTTTAATTATAGTTTTCAACATTCGTATCGCCGAAAATCTGATCCAACCTTAATATGATTGCATATGATTTTACAATTCTCTAATATTATTCATTATACTAGATGCTAAATAAAGTACCTTTTTAGCCCTTAATATATATTATTATCTCCTTTTCTATTCTACATGTATTATGAGTTCGATTTATAATGTCTAACTCAGTGGAAATTAGGAAGTAAATAAGTCGAATCGAGTTGTTCAAGCTTGTTTAAACTACAATTGAGCTTCAAAAATCATGTTTGAGCATGGTTAGATTGTTAATTGAGCCGAATACGAATCAAGTTCGAATAATTTGATTATTTTGTACATATTTTTATTAGTTTATGAGCTTTAAAACTTACCGACACAAAAATGTCGTTCAAGTTTGGTTTGATAAGTTAACGAATTAATTTCGAACGAGCTTTTATTGTTTGAATTTGAGTCAAATATCGGTAGCTTGGTTTGATTTCCAATTCTAAATTGGAATTTAATGATTTTTTTTAAAAGAAAATTAGAGTAACACTTTATATACATTAAGTTTCTTTTCTTTGGATAATCATAATCAAATTTCATTCAAATTACGGTTTTATTTATTAGTAAAAATGTACTATAGAGAAATGATTAAAGGAAGAACCCATCAATGGGATTCCAATTCTAGCACATATAAATATGTATATATATGCGTATATATTTGTATATATTTCTAAAAAATTTTACAAAGCACTAAAGGTTTAAGACATAGGGTTATGGTGGAGCCAATATTTTTATTTTTCTATGCACATGCCCCGATTAATTAATATAGGAGGGGCAAGTCTACTTTTAACAAATATATTTGACACTGGATACGCATTATATATATATATAGGGGTGGCAATTTGGGTCCAAACTTATATTTGGACCCAAATTAAACTAGGTTTTCAATGAGTTGGGTCCTAATATTGTAAAATTGTAGTTCCAATTGGGTTGATGTTTTATAATATTTGGGTCCAATTGGGTTGGCAATTGGGCTCAATTTGGGTCCAATCTGGGTCCAAACCGGGTCCAACTTGATTTTCTATAATAATTATCTTGTTTATTAAAAAACTTACACATACTTCACATTCATCACACACATTACACAATTTTTACATACAAAACACATTGTTTACACGAATTGCACACTTTTTATTAAAAATACACATTTTTTTTTTCATATATTCGATATTATCAAATATCAAATTTATATTGAGTTGTGTATTCGAAGAATTTATATTGAGCCGGCTCGAGCTCGATCAAACGAGCTCGGCTCGAGCTCGAGTTTTTCGAGCTCGAGCTGAGCTTTACGAGCTCGAACTTTTAATCGAGCTTGAGCCCGAGTCCATTTGTCTTTGAAAAAGCTCACGACCCGGGCTCGCGAGCTTTTTTATTATTTTAATATATTTTTATTTTTATTATTATTTTAATAAATATATATTAAATAATTAATAAATATATATTAAATAATTTAAAAAAATAAAAATATTCGGCTTGGCACGAGTTCGGGCTCGAGCTCACGAGCTTGGGGCTCGGCTCGAGCTCGAACCCATGCTCACGAGCTCGAGCCCGAGCTCGAAAAATTTGGGCTCGACGAGCTCGAACCGTTGTATAGTAAGGCTCGAGGTCTAGCTCGAGCTTGAAAAAAATGTCAAACTCGGCTCGTTTACACCTCTAGTGTACACTATGTGTAAAAGTGTGAAATGTGTGTATAAAAATATAAAAAGTGTGTGTAAAAAGTGTGTATTTTATATAAAATGTGTGCGTTATGTGTAAAAGGTGTGAAATATGTATGTAAAAAGTGCATTTTTTGTTAAAAAAATTAGTTTATGTGGGTAATGTGTGTTGTGAGTGTAAAAATAATGCTAAACTTATTTAAAATATCTTATATTCTATATTTGGGTCCTTGTTGGGTCCGTGATTGGTCCTTGTTGGGTCCAATTTGGGTCCTTATTGGGTCCAACAATAATGCATGTATTTTGTCATTGGACCCAGTTGGACCCAACCCATTTTGAACCCAACCCAAATGGACCCAACCCAAACCCGACCCGATCAACCCAATTGCCACCCCTAATATATATATATTATATGACTTGAAAATCTTTTTGCTTTTGCTAATCCTCGTAATGCCAACTTGTTTGTTTATGCTTTTTTAGGATATACTGTAAGCATATAATATAACAATTTTATTTAAATCATGCTTACACATATAAACGAAAACGGAAGCGATAATAGAAACGAATTGATTACCTCCAGCCATTGCTATTGAAATCGTGAATTGATCAAATCGGTATCCCTTTATCTATCTCAATTCCTTATGCTCTGATTTAGTTTCCAAACCCTCCTTCTCAATTTCAGATGGTGTTGTATATATGAGAGTAGGCTTAGTGAACCATTAATCAGAGAAGCTACGTTTATTTATTCTGCTCTAGCCATCATAGAGAGATTTCAACGTGTGCTATAAACGTGGGTGGTTACTAGATAGTGGGAGAAAATATGGGCTGAATTAGTCAATGGGTTGACTAGTCAAAACAAATGGGCCACAAATAGGTTTTCTATAAAATAACATTATTATATATATTAATATATATATATACGAAAACCAACATTCTCCCACTTGGCCCATTTGTGAAGAGATACGATATACGAATCATAGCGACGAAATCTCTTAGAGCGAGAATTAATCTTCCATGTATTACGATATATCAAATTCTCAACACACCACACACACTTAACTTAATGAGTAAACCTCATGTTTACTCTAGGTTCAAACAAAATGATATTTCTCAAATTAATTACATAAAATGCGCATAAACCCGAAACGAGAAAATATCCAAATTAATAAAGTTTCAGCAAAACATAATGAATGTACTACATAATGGGTGCAAGTCCCATTCTCGCCACATGATCCTTGAAATTCTTAATTTGCATGCCTTTAGTCAAGGGATCAGCGATCATTAAATCAGTGCTAATGTGTTCGATGATCACTTTTCTTTCTTGAACACGTTCCTTCACGACTAGAAATTTTATGTCGATGTGTTTATTTCGACTTCCACTTCTGTTATTCTTAGCTATGAAGACAACAGCTAAATTGTCACAATACATTCTTATTGGCCGTTTAATAGAGTCAACAACTCTAAGCCCAGATATGAAACTTTTCAACCAAACACCATGTGAGGTAGCCTCAAAACAAGAGATGAACTCCGCTACCATAGTAGAACTGGCTGTTAAGGTTTGCTTTGCACTCCTCCATGATACGGCACCATCAGCTAGCATGAACACATATCCTGATGTGGATTTAAGTGAATCATTGCAGCCACCGTAATCGGAGTCCGAATAGCCTACCACTTCTAGATTACCAGTTCGTTTGTACATAAGCATGTAATCCTTAGTACCCTTAAGATACCTCAATACTTTCTTTGCAGCCTTCCAGTGATCGATCCCTGGATTACTCTGATATCTCCCTAATACTCCAACCGCATATGCAATATCGGGTCTGGTGCAGACCTGAGCATACATAATGCTACCAACAGCTGAGGCATATGGAATATTTTTCATTTGTTCCCTTTCAATGTCATTCCTGGGGCATTGGTCCAAACTGAACCGATCACCCTTCACAATTGGTGCTACACTTGGTGAACAATCTTTCATTCTAAATCTTTCAAGTACTTTGTTGATATAGGCCTCTTGAGATAATCCCAAAATGCCTCTAGATCTATCTCTATGGATCTTAATGCCAATGACATAAGATGCCTCTCCCATATCTTTCATATCAAAGTTACTTGAAAGGAATTGTTTCACTTCACGTAGAAACCCTTTATCATTGGTTGCAAGCAAAATATCATCCACATACAATACAAGAAAACAAACTTTACTCCCACTGACCTTAAGATATATACATTGATCCATGATATTTTCTTCGAAACCAAATGAAGTAATTATTTCATGGAACTTCTTATACCACTGGCGGGAGGCTTGTTTTAACTCGTATATGGATTTGTTCAACTTACAAACCAAATGTTCACCATCCTTAGAGGAGAATCCTTCAGGTTGTTTCATATAAACCTCTTCCTCTAAATCACCATTGAGGAATGCCGTTTTCACATCCATTTGATGTAACTCAAAATCAAAATGAGCTACTAATGCCATAATAACGCGGAGTGAATCTTTTCTTGATACAGGAGAAAAAGTCTCTGTGTAGTCGATTCCTTCCCTTTGAGTGAATCCTTTAGCAACGAGTCTTGCCTTATGTCTCTCGATGTTGCCAAGTGAGTCTCTTTTAGTCTTAAAAACCCACTTGCATCCAATGGTTTTTACACCATCAGGCAACTCGACGAGATTCCAGACTCGATTAGACGCCATAGAATTCATCTCATCTTTCATAGCATTCATCCATAAGTTAGAATCTGTAGAACTTACGGCTTGTGAAAACGATAAAGGGTCATCATCGACTCCAACATTGCAATCCGATTCTTGCAGAAACACTTCATAATCATCAGGAATAGCTGATCGTCTTTCTCGAGTAGATCTCCTTAATGGGACTTGTTCATTCTCATGATGAACTGTCTCCTCGTTTACAACATGATCTATCGGATTTTGATCAATAGTTTGTGGAATTTCTATATTTGGTTGTCTAACGCTCGATTGAACTTGAGGAGCGTGAACGACAATCAACCTATCACTTGAATCAGGGGGTGGAACCTCATAGTGGTCTTTTTCAAGAATGATATCCTGAAATTGATCACTCCCACTGATCAAATCATTCTCAAGAAATTTAGCATTTCTTGATTCCACAATCCTGGTGCTATGTGACGGACAATAGAACCTATAACCTTTAGACCTTTCGGCATATCCAATGAAATACCCACTAATAGTCCTGGGTCAAGCTTCTTCTCTTGTGGGTTGTAGATTCTCACCTCAGACGGGCATCCCCAAACGCGTATATGTCTCAAACTCGGTTTCCAACCTTTGAATAACTCAAACGGCGTCTTAGAGACGGCCTTGGAAGGAACTCGGTTTAATATATACGCTGCCGTCTTAAGAGCATCAACCCACAAAAATGATGGAAGTTTAACATTACTTCTCATGCTACGCACCATGTCAATTAATGTCCGATTTCTTCTTTCAGCTACACCATTCTGGTCTGGAGAACCAGGCATAGTGTATTGGGGAACAATCCCATGCTCTTGAAGAAATTTAGCAAATGGACCATGTGCTTGTCCGTTCTCAGTGTATCTACCATAGTACTCTCCACCTCGATCTGATCTTACGATTTTAATGTGCTTACCACATTGATTCTCTACTTCAGCCTTAAACAATTTAAAGGCATCCAAAGCTTCGTCTTTGGAACGAAGTAAGTAGAGATACATATATCGTGAATAATCATCTATGAAAGTGATAAAGTATTTCGGATCTTCAGCATTCATGTCCGGACAACAAATGTTCGTATGTATGATTTCTAATAAGTCAGAACTCCTCTTGGCACCAATTTTGTGTTTGTTAGTTTGCTTTCCTTTAATGCAACTAACACAAGTATCGAAATCGGTAAAGTCTAGAGTACCAAGTACCCCTTCCTTTACCAATCTCTTAACTCTCTCAATGGAGATGTGTCCCAATCTCCGGTGCCACAACATAGAGGAATCCTCATTCATAATACATCTTTTTAAACCAACATTAACATGCATAGAATTATGAGTGGTATCACTTTGCAAATTAAGATGAAATAAATTATCAAACAATGTACCATATCCAACAACTTCAGAATTTTTAATAATACTAAAACCAGAGTCTGAAAAGTTAAAGGAAAATCCAAATGGTAAAAGTCTAGATACTGAAATTAAATTTCTTGCAAAGTTCGGAACATAAAACGTTTTCTCCAAACGTAAAGTAAAACCACTACTTAAAACTAAACTGCATGTCCCAACGGCTTCCACATGTGAAACTATCTTGTTGCCCGAATAGATAGATCTTTCACTGTCCACTGGTTTCCTTAGGTTTGTCATACCCTGCAAGGTATTCGAAACATGGATTGTAGTCCCAGTATCAATCCACCATGTATTATGATTAACATTAACCATATTAGATTCATAACAGACAAATGCTAAAAAATTACCTTTCTTCTCAAGCCAAGTCTTGAACTTGATGCAGTCTTTCTTCATGTGTCCCTTCTTTTTACAGAAGTAACACTTTGACTCCTTCTTTATGACTTGGTTCACATGAATCTTTCCCTTTCCCTTTTCCTTATTGTGATCCCTTTTCTTCTTTGGAAAAGAAGTTGTAGCAAGGTTCACCTTTTCGCCTTCTTCCATCGACAATCTACCCTCCTCTTGAACACACATGGTCATAAGCTCGTTAATTGACCATTTGTCCTTATGTGTGTTGTAAGAGATCTTAAATGGGGCATATTGTTGAGGTAGAGAGCACAAAATGAAATGGACTAGGAAAGATTCCGACATGGTAACTTCTAAAGCTTTTAGTTGTGCCGCTATATCCCTCATGCGCATGATATAATCACGCACTCCTTTAACCTCAGTGTGCCTCATGGATGAGAACTTCATAATCAAGGTGCTGGCGAGAGCCTTATCAGAGGATGCAAACTGCTGATCGATGGCTTCAAGGAGATCCTTGACCTTATCATGCTGTTCGACAGAACCCCGAATACTAGCACAGATTTGGTCTTTATGAACATAACTGAGAGACGATTAGATCGCTCCCACTTTTCATAAAGATCAACTGCATCAGGAGTACTAGTCTCCGTTATGCTAGGGGGTTCGTCTTTCCGAATAGCATAGTCAATATCCATCCATCCCAAATGCAGTAACACCCTCTCTTTCCACACCTTGTAGTTATCACCACTTAATTCAGGAATGTCACATTTGACATCAGAAATATTTCCAGGTAAAATTACTGCAAATTAAAAGTACATGCTTATTAACAAAATTGAGATTTTAAATTTTACAATCTACCAATGTAAACCATGCTCATATGAATCTAGTGACATAAAACTTGCTTGTGGGCTAAAGTCTACTCAAATCAGATTCATAATACAACCTTATAGTGAAACTATCAAATCATTATTTCTTAACTCCTGTGGGTAGATTAAGAAACATAATCTAATATTTCACCCTAATTAATCATGCAAACACAATAAAATTTCCTGTGGGCATATCTCATTATATTACACATGATTAATTACAATTAATGTCTAGTGTCCACATGTGATTTCAACATCAAATTTCTAATAATCAGAGATGCTGTGGCTAATCCCTAACTAATAAAATTTAATCACTTGACATTTCACTTTATTTTATATAATTAATTTTATGTATATAAAGTGTAGAACTCATCATAAAACTATTCATGTTATACATAAAATGTTCCAAACAATATAATCACTACTTTACATTTTCAAGTAGTATTCCATTCACCTTTCTTTCTCCAACAGAATACCAATCAATCTCCAAATACTGATTAGGCATTAATTATCATAACATAATAAGGTAAGTGGACTCTTGTATAAAATTCATCCTAATAAAGGTATTAAAACAGTAGCAGTGCCTTATTTCAGAATCAATTTCAGCAACAATAGAGTGCAAATTTATTAAAGTATTCATGTTGAAATCTAAATGCCATATATATATGCATACATATTCAAATCTCACTAATCATCACTGCACACGTATTTCTATACCCATCATATATGCCTAGATGAATATTACCAAATCAGAGAGATATGGTGAATCCTAATTTTGTTATTGGGGAATTAAAAATTCCCATCCTTTAATGGAACAGATTCCAGCTCCCCTAAGACACATCCCATGATAAACCACATATTTAAAACCTAATCTTTTAACCGATACAGAAACAAAAGTGCCATTGATGTCAAAAGTTGATGATCAAATGCCAACGCAAGTACAGGCAATTACGGGATCGAATTTTCAGATTTCGAAGGAGAATAAGATGATGGGTTTTGAGTATATCAATAAAATTACTGAAAATTCTTCAGATTCACAAGTTGAAACTTAAGACGAAAATGATATACATGAATCAAATATCTCATTCAACACAATTTAAAATACGAGAATAAATTTCGTAAGCAAGGCAGAGGCGATTACTCGCTCTGATACCAAATGTAAGCATATAATATAACAATTCTATTTAAATCATGCTTACACATATAAACGAAAACGGAAGCGATAATAGAAACGAATTGATTACCTCCAGCCATTGCTATTGAAATCGTGAATTGATCAAATCGGTATCCCTTTATCTATCTCAATTCCTTATGATCTGATTTAGTTTCCAAACCCTCCTTCTCAATTTTCAGATGGTGTTGTATATATGAGAGTAGGCTTAGTGAACCATTAATCAGAGAAGCTACGTTTATTTATTCTGCTCTAGCCATCATAGAGAGATTTCAACGTGTGCTATAAACGTGGGTGGTTACTAGATAGTGGGAGAAAATATGGGCTGAATTAGTCAATGGGTTGACTAGTCAAAACAAATGGGCCACAAATAGGTTTTCTATAAAATAACATTATTATATATATTAATATATATATATACGAAAACCAACATATACTTTATTCGACTGTATCCTCATCTTTCAACTTCTAATATTTCTATATTCCTTGTGATTTCAGATCCTTATTTTTCTTAGTCTTTGTTTCAATTTTTTATTATAAAATATATATAGTAAAAGCTGTATTATTCTCTTCATTAATCCTATATAGGTTAGGTTATACATATGCTTTCAATTTACTTTGTAAAAAGAGAAAAAAGATGCGTTCGGAGAATTTAAATGTCTACATGTCTCATAGGTAAAATAACGCATAATCTGTGTGTATACATATTCATATTTATCTGTAAATGTTAAATGCATAAGTACTCCACTTCTAGTTTAGTTTTTAACTGTATTTTATGTTGCAAAGTTTTTTATATAATGTCATTGTGAACATATATATATAGCTAGATGTAACCCGTTCAAATCACGAGATATTGACCATAAAAATTTAGTTAATATATTTAACTATCATTATATTATTTATTTATTTATTTATTTACAATACACAACAGAAAAAAGTAATAACATTATTGCAAATTTAATAAGAAAAATATTAGAGGTAAATATCATCTTTAACATAAAAAAATGACCCAGTTTTGCTGATTATCATTGAAAAATAAAACAAAATCTAGAAAAAAGAACAAAATAGAAGACAAATTTAGGTAACCTAGACTTAAATAATTTCTAATTTAGATTTTACGTAACCAAATTTTTTTTTTTCTAATTTCTCTTGTCTTATTTCATAGAAATAGAAATAGTGTGGAAAAGTATATAATTTAAATTTGAAAGAATTTCAAAACATCACGACAAAGTTATTACAAACATAAAAAGAATAAAAGAATATCAACGCTCTTAATGCTAAGATGAGAAATAGTGAAAAAATGTTAATAAATTATCATTTTACCCCGATTATATTGAATAAAGAAGAAATCGATAATTTGATGAACAAAAACTTAAAATTTCTTGAAAGGTTAATAAGGAAGATTTTTTTTGAAAGGTTAATAAAAGCTATTAACCTGCATAGAAAAAGAAAGATTTGTATATTAAAAAAGTAATAAATCCAAGATCTAACAAAAATTTGTCGACATTGAAATAATATTAAATAAAGATGAGTGATGAAAGTTAGTATCAGAAAATGGGAAATAAATATCTCGTATTAATAATCTATTGAAAAAATAAACAAATTAATACGATACGATATGATTGAAAGTTTAAGATAAAAAGAATAACTGAATATGAAAATTCAAACAAAACAATGAAGTAACTAAAATTAATGAACTGTTGAAATATAGTTAAGATTTGAATAATTATAAAATCAAATTATACAACATAGAAAAATTGGAATCCATAACTTAACATGAGAAAGATGAATAAGATGAATGAATGTTTTGAGTGTGAAAAAATGAGATATAGTATTTAACATGAGAAAGATGAATAAGATTAAAATAAATAAAAATGAAATCAGTAAATATAATAGAGAGTGGTTAACTTTGATAATGTCATTTATTTAGATATAATACAAATAAATAATATAAGAGGTATACACAATTATTTAATTTCTTAGATAGTAAGATTTAGCTCAATTAGGTCATCTAAATGTGTGTTTACTAAGATGACCTCAGATATTTTATTTTATTATTACAGATTTATTACATTTATGTTAAAGTATCTTGCTAAGGCTTCAAACACAAGTTATATATATATATATATATTAATAATTATTAACATAAGTTACAGGGTTTTTTATTTTGCCTCAATGAATATTATAATCCATCCACAAAAATCCCAATTGGATGAAATATTCACCGGAAATTATTTTTCATGATAAAAGTAAGGAAAAAATATTTTTAGAAATAAGAAATATGTATTGAGATGTGTGTTTGAAAGAAATTTTAAGAGAAAAATATGTAATAATTATGGTTGATATGATATGTTTTTTGTTGTGAAAAAATTATTGAGATTATTATTTGAATATAATTTACAATAAATTATTTAATTAAAATCATCGATTTAGATGTCAAAAAATAGTCACAATGGATCTTATTTTAAATGGTGCATTATTTTACATTAGAATATGTGATTAATTTAATTTTTGGAGTTGAAAAATAGTCGAAAAAATCTCACAAATCAATTGTGTGGACTGTCAAATCATGAATAGTAAGAGTAATTTTTTCTCTTTTCTTGCAGTTTTTTTTTCATAATTATCTAAAATTTTGAGAGATTTTATTAAAGAAAATTTTTGTAACATACCAAACAATTGAAGCTTTTTTGGAATTTTTTACTCGGAATAATTTTTTTCGGAGATGAAGTTACCATCCAATTGGGCCCTAATAGTACGAGTGAATCTGAGATTACTTGTCACATAAACTGTGACAAGATTCACATTAGTGTATATATATATATATATATATAGTCATAATCATGAATGATACGATATCGATGTATTAAATATTGGTATCGATATAATTTTTCGAGTAGTAAATTTATAAAAAAAATTGATAAAATTTTTAAAGATGTCCAAAAATTTTGTGTTAATTATATAAAAAGCATGAACATTCATAAAAATAATTAAAAACTTTAAAATAAACATTGGATATTTTTAATAAACACAACTATATATTTTCTACATTAAAAATAATGGATATTCAAAATATAAAGCGAGCTTTATAAATTAGTCTGATAAAATCTAAGGTTCAAAGTATCGATTCATACCTAAGTTTCGGGTTGTTAAATATTAGAAACGTTTCGGAAATATTTCAGAAAAGTAGGAGAAAACTTGCAAAAACGAAAAAAAAGACGGAAACAATGTGAAAGAAAGTAAACAACAAATGCTATCATTATTCAATTTTAAAAATCAATATTTCGTTTCAAAATTTATACATGTACACCAATAGTTGATAAAAAATTCCATAACGAACTAAGTGATATTATTAGATACAAACTTAGCGATCTTATAACATATAATCGACAAAGTTCAAGCAACTTAACTTGTGTAATACAAAATTATAAAAAGTGTTATGGTATATAGTTTTAAATTATTAAAGAAAAATTGCTCATGTAATATTATAATCGGTAGTACGTACTATGTTTGTTAAAATAATCATTTTGTTGAATAATATGAAACCCCGTAAATTATATTATTGATAAAAGAAGGGTATAAATAGTGTTACAATAGAATCTAATGAAATCGTAATCTACCTATAAACATGGAAATAAGATAAAACTAAATAACTACAAAATTATAAAAGATACGATACGATATAATCTAAATATTATCTAACACTTCCCCGCAGTTGAAACGTGGGATCTTGAACGTTGAAACTGGATCCAAATCCAAAAAGATAAAAGCCGGCGATAACCTTGAAAGGCGGCGGCAATGGCTCAAACTCCTTATTTCCAAGAGTGAGCGGTTTTAATATTAAAAAAAAAACAATGATTCTAAGTCCTCGTATGATGAGGGCAGACTGCGATAAGGCTCAAACTCCTTATTTTCAAGGGCGAGCGCTCGTAACATAAAAACTAAAATCTAAAAGCCGGTGACACCTAGATGGTGCGGCAACAATAACTCAAACTCCTTATTTGTCAAGGGTGAGCGATGATAACATAAAAAATAAAACTAAACTAAAATAATGTGTGCCGGACGGGATCGGCGACTTAAAAATAGCGGAAGCAAAATACAAGATAATGTATATTAGAAAAGAAAAGAAAAAGATAGGTGCACCGGACGGGGTCGACGACTTGATGGCGGCAACAGAAGCGAAAGATCGAGAGACCAAGGCTAGAAGCCATGGCTCTGATACCATGTTGAATAATATGAAACCCCGTAAATTATATTATTGATAAAAGAAGGGTATAAATAGTGTTACAATAGAATCTAATGAAATCGTAATCTACCTATAAACATGGAAATAAGATAAAACTAAATAACTACAAGATTATAAAAGATACGATATGATATAATCTAAAATAATCTAAATATTATCTAACACATTTAATAACCAATATATCGTTATAAGAAAATTTGTAATATTTTAGTTTTTTGTGTTTTCTTACATGCGTATTTGAATATAAACAAAATTGTCTATGATTTCGTTAATTAATTATTTAGAACTTATTTGATTATATTTTGGACTTAATTTAGTTAATTGTTAGATTTATAACTTTTTTCTATTCTTCTTTTGCTTTGTTTTTTTTAATGTTATTCACTATTATACTTTATTCGGAAAAGAATTAAAAAACTTTCAGTGTTTCGTGGAAACTATGAAAACACTGTAAGTTTCATTGAAAACAATGGAAACATTAATAGTTTCCTTAGAATGTAATTTCGAAAATACTTCATAATTTCTTTTCGCTTAGTTGAAAAATGAAAACTTTTCGATGGAAAAGAAAAAAAATTAGAACCATGATAAAATCTATTGCAAATTAAAATAAATTGGGCTTTGTAGTAGAATAATTACTAAATCTATAAACCCCCCCCCCATTAAAATAATATAAAATTTTGAAAGAATATATCATTCAAAATCTTATATGCGACTTTTAGGAGGATCAAGTAGATGTGATTCCTAGGAAGCTTATAGTTTATATCGGAATGGATCTTCTATTCCACAATCATGTACCAAAATAGTATCACATTATTGTGTGATTGACAAGTGTCTTTTTATTTGAATTATTATTTATATTTTATTTTTAAATAGTGTCTTTTTATTTGAATTATTATTTATATTTTATTTTTAAATGGACACTTGTCAATCTCACAATGACGAGACACTATTTTGGTACACCATTGTGGGATAGATGATCCGCTCTGAGTTTATATAGCGAGCAAGTTTATTGATTTCATTATTTTGATTACTGTAAAATGAACATGATAAGAGATTTATTAAGGGGCCGGGTAATATGTAAAATATTAAAATAAATAAAATATATGCCATTTTATGATTTTACGTAATAGAATATGGAAGGCGACACGTGGCAAGCACTCCTAGTTTATAGTGGTGGAATTAAGAAATGGTGAGTATTTTTTTAAATATGTTTTCAACATTATTAGCAGTTTGTACAAAATGAAATTTTGGTGGAGTGTGGGCTGTCCCTACACTCATTATCTTATCCATTATTAAAATCAGTTAGAATTTCCCACCCCTTTTAGCACAACTCTAATTTTTTTTTTAAATAATTTAATTTTTTGTCCTAATTATAGTCACTTAACAACCTTAATGCACATTCATAAGATTAGGTAATATATTTTGGTCATTAAAGAGCTTATAGAGTCAATTGAAGTTCAAATGTAATGTTACACCCTTTCGATTTGTGTAGTTCTCGATAGCATATCTTCAAAAATAAATTTGTGTGGAATTAGTAGTGAGTTATGTTATTTTCTCGGGTAATCTCTTTCATATATTATCTTTCATATAGTATGTAGATCGTACCAAGATCTCCATGTGTGATGTTGCTCACATGGAGCAGTGAGATCAATTGAGAATAACAGTTTCTAAAAATCATAAAATATGATATATATATATATGTATATACTTCTGAGACACATTAAGTATGATTTACCCTTCATGGCTTCATATTATTTAACCTGAACGTACAAAAATATACGACTAATTATCAATTAGCTCGATTTCTCGCACTTAGGTGTTTGAAAAGAGCTTTGCGTGTGCATTGCAAATGGCGTAGCCCTAATTATTTAAACGTGAAAAGACTCAATTTTGGCAGATTTTGGGATTTGTTTGATGGAGATTTGTTTCCTGACCCTATTAGATTTATTTCCTAAATAAATTGGGACTCTTTTCCAAATTAGGTTTGTTTATGTTTTTGAGTAGAAATTTTGACTTTTTTTCAGGGATTGTGTACTATGGAAATTTGTGTGAAAATAATAATTATTTGTTTATGATTTTAAAAATATGTTGAAAATTGTAAAATGTGTCAAATCAATAGTGATAGGTTAATGTAATGTATAATATGATATGTAGAATAACTGTGTTAGTTGTGTATATAATGATTATGTGAATAAGAAATAAAGAAATATAGACCAAAAGTTGTAAAGTATGAAAGAGAAAGTGAAATAATGATTAATTTGATTGGTAAATGTGTGAAATGTTGTATATATGATTGATAGATAGTTATATATGATATTAAAAAAGTAAAGTTAAAAAAAAAAAAAAGAGAATTTGGGTAGAATTTGGATGAGAATTTGGTGTGTAAAGTTTATTTTGAATTTTTTGATTTAAAAAATAAAAAGTTGAAAATGAATTTTAAAAACATAAATAAACAAGGCCTAATGATTAAAATAGGTGAATTCAACATTGTTAATAGATCGATTTACTAAAATTATGTCGAATCAGGATAAATCATTGTCTCTTTTCGATCTCCATACTTTTTTATGATTAATTTTATAATTTTCTTCATATCCTGATGCCATTTGTTCCTAACAAATCATTTGGAATCTCTCATGTTACCCATTCTTTTCAGGCCAAGACTGTTGTAGTCCTAATTCCACAATTTGCACCCCAAATTTGAAAAATATTTTGACCCTTTACATATATGTATTGATTCTCATCCGTAGTTCGATTTGATAAATTTAATTGCCGAGATTGCGAATTTTTCAAAACAATATATGTGTTCCAAATAGACTCTATGATTCTTATAGTACTTGATTTATGTAGTCAAATATGTTATCATTATAATTTTTTTTTTTTTTTTTTTTGGATGACGGGGGAAACCCGCAGCCGCTACCCTTTCGGGTGCGCACTGGGTAAACCTCGCTCTTGTGTAATAGCCTTGCAAACCACACAAGAGAGTTAAACCAGCCTAGGTTGCCCATAATAAAATGTTGATTTTAATGTAATTTTTTGGGTAGTAAATGGGGTTAAAATTTGTGGTATGTTGTTAAAGGTAGGAAGCACAATGAAGTTTGTGGCTTGATTTTTACATGACATTTTGAGTACTTTTTTCAACTAATCAATCACCCTACTATACTTTCCAAAAATAGAAAAGTCATGTAATCATTATTCAAAGGAACTAAACTATACCCATGTTAATTTGTTAATCTAAATCTAATAAAAATTTATGTTATTATCTATTGTAGGCATGTAGGGTGTTTAATTAAGTTTATAAGATCATCTGTCTAAGCTTGATAAATTTGTTCGATAATTTTACTTAAAAAAGCAGTTTATAAGACTAATAAATAAGATGTTTGAGTTTGTAACATGTTACAAGATGTTACATCTTTTATTAACATGTTACAAGATGTATGAGCTGAGAAGATGCTATGAATAAATTTAACCAAATACCATCTAAATTCATCTTCCATGGATCCAATTTTTCTTTTTCTTTTTTATTTAGAATAAAGATATTTAGGACTTTACATAACTTTAATTCATGACACAATTATGATTATTTGTTATATATATTATGGCATAATTCATGACTGTTGGTCAAAACTCTATATGGAATACTATAAAATATATATAGGAAAATTAACGAAACTATTATTTTAAATGGATTTCTAGACAAGTTGAATGGTGGAATGCTTCCTAATTTAGTAATGATTTAGTTATCTGGAAAAAGAAATAATCTTTCGAAGTCAGTAACCAATTCAGGAATGGAATTTATCTCAAAGGTCACATGATTAGACACCATTCCCAAAAGAATATCTTGTGTAATAAATCATTAAAAATTACCCACTTATATTGTTTTTTATACTGGATTGAGTTTGTTGAACTCATTGAATTGTTTTTTTATTTTTGAGAAAATAGAATTCATTGAATTTAATGTGGCATAAATTTTGTTATAGTATAATTGTTAGTAACTTGAAAAATATTTCAAACAAAAACACATGTAAGTACGTATACTAGCAAATTATGTACAATTTCATTAAATAAAAATTACATAGATATTTTAGCATGTGCCACCCAATATCAATAAATCTATATGTACGGTGTACCTTTATAATTTTATGTATAGATGGTTTCGTGAAACTTGATTTAAAGTACAAAATGTAAATCATTATTAATGATTCAATTTTAACTTTTTTCGGAAGCCATAAATAACTTTTATCAGTACAAATTTAAAATATTAAAACCACCCAAGATAAGTATTCATCAAAGTCACTTGTTTAAATTATAAATCACTAAATGGTATTTTAATATTTTATTTCTAGAAAACTATAATTCTTTTTGTAACAACAAGTACTCTAACTAAAACGTTTATATTTTGATTATGATTAATTCATATGAATTTATCATACTTAAGTAATTAAATTATATTGAACCCTGAAACCCCAAACTTTATAAGAATCATTCTCAGTAGTTAATAATACCTAATAAAATTGGCAGCACCAAAACTCGAATTTTATTTGAACACCAATTATAAGGATATGGAAAATTATATTGGGCATCTGATGTGCTTAAACCGCAAGCGCACGGATTCGGTGCAGTACAAAAGATATCGTTCCCACAAAGACCGAATAATCAAGCACTAGCCTATCAATTATCAGTAATCGAAGCCTAACAAAAACACGAGATATTTGTAAAGAAAACTAAACAGAACTCAAAAGCTGATTTGAGTTATATACGATTGGAAATTCCGAACTCGGGGTTTACCACGACATACATTATCAATTCACTTATATTACCAATGAAATTACGATCGCTACTTATGAAGGACACTATCCTATTGTACTCACTACCTTCTATCGAAGCATAACAATTTACCTAAGCTAATTAATCAACTACTTTCGTGATGATTAGACTAAACTCAGATTCATTAATCTCTATGATGGTGTATCGATTCCTCAAAAGACCTAAAACTACTTTCGTGATTTAGGATCCTAGGTTTGAAAACTAGGGTTCCGATTTAAATGTCACCTTTCAGAATTTTCACCTAATATCTCTGAACATGCAAATATGTGGCCAGCAAATTCACAAGCATTAATAAACAAGAATTCAAATCATAAGCATACGCGATGTAACTTCAACGGTTCTATAATCTATATCGATAACATATTATCGGGCTATTCCCGGTTCCAGAATATGATGGATTACTCCATAGATGCGAAAGCACAATAAACAATTATTAATGCAAACATCATAAACGACAAGAATTAAAAGAGTTTAAAGAAGATAATTTCGATTAATCCCGTTGTCGAATAAACTGTTTACAATAATCCTTGAATCTCGTCTCTCGATCTCCGATCTTTACAACTCAGTTCAGGAAAATAAAAGTCGAACCCTAAAACAATGTTGGGAAGGGGTATTTATACCTAATCTAGAACATAAACCCGAAATTGGGCCGAATATGGGCTTTCCGCGTTTAGACTGAACCTAACGCGCGTCTGTACGCCAAAATGAACGGCGCCTGTACGCCGCGTTATTCGGCGTTCGTACGCCATTTTAGTCGGAGTCTGTACGCCGTGTTAGTCGGCGTCTGTACGCCGTATAATCTGGCGTACGTACACCAAAACGCCCAACTCTCTACCCTCGTTGTTCGTACGCCATATTGAGCGGCGTACGTACGCAATGTAAAATGGCGTCTGTACGCCGTATAAATCTGCGTTCGTGCGCGAATTGGCCTAATTCTCTGCCTTCGTTGTTCAGACGCGACTTAACACGGGGTACGTACGCCGTGTATTTGCAACTTTCGATCAAATCATTCTCGATTTCAACCTACAATTGGTATTTTCCTTTCGCAACATAGAAATTCCTTACGGCACTCAAAAGTGACATTAAACGTATTTGCGGGATAATAATATGATGGAAGTCTATAAATAAACGTGTCGAATGAATGATGAAAATTGCGTAAAAATTAGGTTTATCAACCCCCCCAAACTTGCTTTTGTTCGTCCTCGAACAAACGGTAAATAAATAAAAACAAAACAAAAAGAGAACTAAAGATAAACTCATTTTCGTAGAGTACATGATTGCACTTAGCATGTGCAACAAGTCTTTAAACCTTTTTGTTACCCAAAAAGGACGAGTTATAGTCTCGTGAGGGTTTGCAGATGATGTACCCACAAAATCACAAAATCAATGAATCTTTGCTAAATCGAAATGTGATACAATCATATAAAAATCGACGTGAACTAATGACCCGACATTTTTAGAAGAAGATCATGCATTTGCTTAATCATCGGTTACATCACACCACAGAGTTAGACAAGCTTCTAGAAAGCACTGAATAAAGCCATCTTTAAGCATTATAGTCGAGTGGCATTTCTAACAAAATTTGAGTGGCGCCCATCTCTTAACAAACATTAGGGTCTAACTGGTTCACAATATTGAGCTTTTAGCTTAAGTCACTTATACAAACGATTTCATACTTGACAGGATTGTGCAATGTTCGTTCTCTCAGACTTTCTATGACACCCGTTATCGAGTTTTGGGTCAACGACTCCCAAGCTAGATAGCCATAGGGCGTTAAGTTTTAAGAAACTCCTTCGGACTTAATCACTCAAGTGTCAAAGGTCACAAAACGAACTAATCCATGCAGAGCGATTCTATATGTATCATTCTTCATTTTTATTTTTATTTTCAAATTGTGCCAGAAGACGTTGTTCAAAGTTGGTAGACTTGGAGGCCACTACCTATGTGTTTCGAAAGCGGGTGATCCACTCAACTCCTATGCTGTGAACTACTACATATTAGTGACTAGCCAGAAAATTGTAACTAAGCAGATGATATCGCCGACAGAAAAGTTCATGCGTTATATGTATTAAAAAGTCAGGCTTAAATATCACCGAGTCAATCGCTGTAAGACGATCACAAAGATGAAGCTAAGATTCAATACCTCGCTAGTCTCCGAATATCCCCGTAACTACCCCCAAACTTGAAATAAACATTGTCCCTAATGTTACAAACGTGTGTATGTATGCATGCATAAAAGTAAAAAGGGGCGTAACATTGTCAAGAGTCGAGACGATCGTTCTGATTCTGTGAAGTATTGGAGCTATAGTACTGTAGAAAAATAAAACACCGGGACTAGAAAGAAAATAGGCTTTTAGATTAATCACGTTTGGCATTACAGTCCATTCTAAAGTCTAAAAGCATAAAAGCGAAAAGACATAAAAAAAAAACGAAAATAAAACTAGAACCTAAAACATAAAACATAAAAAGGAAAAAGGAAAAAAAAAATGGAAAAGAAAACTCAAGTGAGGTGATTGGCGGGCTATGTTCTGTTGGCGGCATCGTCGGGGTGGTCTGTCTGTTCATGTTCAAAATCAATGTCGGCCATGAAATCATCGATCGGGTTAGTGGCAGTGGGGTTGGCGGGGGTGGGGTTACGCCGAATATCTTCTTGGCGCTGCCAATCTCTAATAGCCGCAATGTCTGATTGCATAGTACCCATATCTGTCCTAATTCCCGCAATGTCAGTTTGAATGGTGCCCATACCGGTCATAATTCCTGCGATGTCGGTTTGAATTTGAGTGAGCAGCAGGTAGTATGGGTCCGGCGGAGGGGGTGCTGGGGCGCTCGAGCTAGTCCCGGTGTCTGTATGGGGCAACTGAAAAGGCTCAATCGGCTGTCGTGCTCGTTTCTGCGGAGGAGCTTGTGAGCTATCAATATAGCCTAGATCCTCACCGGCGTCCTCAAACATATCATCAGGGAAGACGGGGACGCCACTGTCTGCGCAGAGTGCATGTATAAGTGCGGGGAAGATCAAGGGGCTCTTCCGTCTCCCCGAGTTCTGTCCCACATCAGCAGTTAAGCGTGCGATAGTGTCGCAGAGGCTATCATAGATTATGCTGGTCTCTCGTATTACTTTCCCAATGAGTATAGCATATACCAGCGTTGCCCGAGCACGTGTCACCTCCGAACGATTCATTGTGGGCATTAGCCGGTAGCGTACAAACACGTACCAGAATAATGCTACCGGGTTCAGGTCGGGTCGGCGAAGCGTGGATTCATTTCTAATCCATTTAGTGTTTTCGGTCGCCACCGTTTTTGTAACCTCGTCTATTAATTGTGTGGTCGGGTGTTTCACCAATTCTGAGTATTCGCTGGGGGCGTCGATGTTTGGCAAGTCTAGTACGCGTCGTATGATGTGTGTATCAAAGTCTACCTCGACGCCCCGGACCTCGACTGTGTGACTGTGCCTACGCGGCCCGTATAATTTTTCGTATTCGACACAGTTTGCATAAAACTCTTGAACCCACGTGATGTTGATTTTCGGTATTGGGATCGAGAATCCTTGCCATCGGTAAGCTGTGGCAGTAGCCCGTATTGCTTTCGGTTTGGTGAATATAAGGGCTCGTTCTTTGAATATTGTGTGCGACATTAGACGTCGCCAAGTCGTCTCAGTTTCTGGGGTTTCAAACCTAGTAGGCCTAACTGTTTCCCGTTCCTCGGGGCGACTGCGAGAAGAGTGTGCCGGGGACTTTCCCTTAGACGGATTCTTGGTTCTTACCATTTTTCAAAATTTCGGCGGAGTAACGTTTGATTTTTAATGACCAAGTCCTCGACAATGCAGTCAACGAAATAACCGAGCCAAATGCAACACCAACCCGAATTCAATCCAACCCAACTTCGATTAATTCAAACCCGGAATTCAACAACGAAACAATATGCCAAATTCAATCCAACCCAACACTTCAACACTTCAAGCAAATCAACCAAATAGCAATCCCCAAATTCTCAATTCACAATTCAAAACAATGATCAATATTTTCTAAGACGAAGTGTAATATCATAAACTCGTTTTGATTCGATTCAAACAAACCACAATATTCCCAATTTCCGCCCCTTTTTCGTAAACCCTAATTCAATAATCTTCAATTCAATGTGCCACAATAATTTGTTGAAAGACAATGCACTTGCTCAAACCCAATTCACCTTGAAACAAAACAAACTAAAATATCCCCAATTCTCGCAATGATTCAAGCCCAATTCGCAAACCCTAATTTCACAATCAAATTCGAAGTTCAAAGAGGAGTTTTAGCTATCTCTTACCACAAAGTCGAAATAATGCTTGATTTGTCGTAGTTGGATGTAGTTCTTTGTTATCCGTCAACCTGGTTGCAAGAAAAACGAGAGGGGTGAGGAGAGATCGAAGATTTTGAAGAGAGTGTTATGTTTGGAATGAAGAAATAAAGAGAACGACCCGTTTTTAAAACATATTTTACGAACTTGCGTACAGACGCCATTTTGAACAGCGTACGTACGCAACGTATTCCGGCGTACGTACACCGTATATTGTTGCGTACGTACGCGAATGCTACAAAACTCCCTGCCCCCATTGTTTGTACGCCGTTTTACACGGCGTACAGACGCCATGTAAATCTGCGTACAGGCGCCTAGTTATTTTGCGTACGTACGCGAGGTTGAAAAAAAACTCTGTCTCGGTTGTCTGAACGCCGGTTTACACGGCGTACACATGCCTTGTAATCTGGCGTTCAGACGCCGTTTTGTTTTGCGTCTGTACGCGAATGGGATAAAAACTTCTGCCTCGGTAGTTTGTACGCCGTTTTACACGGCGTACGAACGCTGTATAAAACTCGGAAATTTGATGAATTTTTTTTTTTTGATACTAAAAAATAAAAATTTGAAACGAAACAAAACAGCAGGAAAGAAAAACAAAAATAAAACATACATAAAGGATACATTTGGGTTGCCTCCCAAAAAGTGCTTGTTTTACGTCTTTTGCTCGACGTTACCATGCTTAATTCATTGGGTCTGATCGAGCATCGCGAAGGCTCGACGTGATAGCTTTTTTGATCGGTTCGCCCGCGATGTAATGCTTGAGTCTTTGTCCATTGACTTTAAAAATTTATGTTCCTTCGCTTCAAATATCGACAGCTCCGAATGGATATGCTGTTTCAACTACAAATGGTCCCGACCACCTTGATCGTAATTTGCCCGGAAACAGTCTTAGACGTGAATTGAATAATAAAACGAGATCACCCTTCTTGAATTCTTGTCTGTGAATCTGTTTGTCGTGCCACTTCTTCGTTCGCTCCTTGTAGATTCGTGCATTCTCATATGCATCTAGTCTTAACTCGTCAAGCTCATGTAACTGTAACATTCTTCACTCACCAGCATCTTTAAGATCAAAGTTTAGAGCTTTAACGGCCCAATATGCCTTATGCTCGAGTTCTACCGATAAATGACAAGATTTGCCATAAATGAGACGAAAGGGTGTCGTACCTATCGGGGTTTTGAAAGCGGTGCGATAAGCCCATAAGGCGTCGTCTAGCTTGAGAGACCAATCCTTTCTTGATTTCGAAACTGTCTTTTCTAAGATAACTTTGATCTCTCTGTTCGAAACTTCTACTTGACCGCTAGTTTGGGGATGATATGGTGTAGCAACTTTGTGTGTGACCCCGTACTTGGTAAGTAAAGCTTCGAATTGACGTTCCGTAAAATGTGTACCTCCGTCACTGATCACTACCCTTGGAACTCCGAATCTAGGAAATATAGTCTTTTTAAACAATCGGATTACCACCCTCGAGTCATTTGTTGGCGAGGCAATCGCTTCGACCCACTTCGAAACATAATCCACCGCCACAAGTATAAACTTGTTACCACACGACGATGGAAATGGTCCCATAAAATAAATTTCCCAAACATCGAAAATCTCAACCTCTAGAATTGTATTCATGGGCATCTCGTTACGCCTCGATATATTTCCCGTTCTTTGACAACTGTCGCATGTACTGACAAAATCTGGAACGTCTTTGAACAGAGTAGGCCAATAAAACTCTGATTGAAGAATCTTCGCTACCGTCTTGGATTTACTAGCATGACCCCCATATGGTGAACTATGACAGTGAGTCATGACACTTACCATCTCATCTTCCGGTATGCATCTCCTATACACCCCGTCTGTACAGTGCTTGAAAAGAAGAGGCTCGTCCCAGTAGTAATGCTTAAGGTCAGTGAAAAACTTCTTCTTTTGCTGATAACTAAAATCGGGTGGTAAGATCCTACATGCTAAGTAGTTAACGAAATCAGCATACCACGGTGCATCTATCTTAGTCACTGCATAAAGATGATCATCGGCGAATGAATCGTCTATCGGTAATATCTCTTTATTCTCATCTTCCCTAAGTCGAGATAGATGATCGGCTACTGTATTTTCTATCCCCTTTTTATCCCGAATCTCAAGATCGAACTCTTGCAATAGTAATATCCATCTGATAAGTCTCGGCTTTGCGTCCTTTTTACTCAATAGATACCAAATCGCGGAGTGGTCTGTGTAGACGATGACCTTGTAGCCAACCAGATATGAACGAAACTTGTCGAAAGCGAACACTACAGCTAATAACTCTTTCTCGGTGGTAGCATAATTCATTTGAGCCTCGTCTAGTGTCTTACTAGCGTAATAGATGACATGCATCTTTTTATCCTTTCTTTGGCCCAATACTGCCCCAATAGCAAAATCGCTTGCATCGCACATAATCTCAAAAGGTAGATTCCAGTCGGGCGGTTGAACAATAGGGGCTGTAACAAGTGCTTCCTTCAACCTGCGAAAACCATCAAGACAATTATTATCGAAATCAAAAGGAACATCTTTAGCAAGTAAATGAGTTAAGGGCTTAGTAATTTTAGAAAAATCCTTAATGAATCTCCGGTAAAAACCGGCATGGCCCAAAAAACTTCGAACATCTTTCACTCAAGTAGGTGGTGGAAACTTCTCGATCACTTCCAGCTTTGCTCGATCAACTTCAATTCCTCGTTCAGATACGAGGTGTCCTAACACAATGCCTTCCCTAACCATAAAATGGCATTTTTCCCAATTTAAAATTAAATTGACTTCTCCACATCTCTGCAACACTCGAGAAAGATTAGACAGACAAATATCGAAAGTGGTGCCATATACAGAAAAGTCATCCATGAAAACTTCCATAATGTTCTCAATCAAATCAGAAAATATAGCCATCATACATCGTTGAAAAGTAGCAGGTGCATTACACAAACCAAAAGGCATTCTCCTAAAAGCATAAGTGCCATAGGGACATGTGAACGTGGTTTTTTCTTGATCATTAGGGTGGATGAGAATTTGATAAAATCTCGAATACCCATCTAGATAGCAAAAGTGTGAATGATTAGCTAACCTTTCAAGTACTTGATCGATAAAGGGAAGGGGAAAGTGATCTTTTCGAGTTGCCGTGTTCAATTTCCTATAATCTATACACATTCTCCACCCAGTGACTGTTCTAGTAGGAATTAATTCGTTTTTTTCGTTTTTCACTACAGTCACTCCTCCTTTCTTAGAGACTACTTGTAACGGACTTACCCACTTACTATCAGAAATAGGATAAATAATTCCAGCATCTAACAGTATTAAAACTTCTTTTCTAACTACATCTTGCATAGTAGGATTCAATCTACGTTGATGTTCCCTAGAAGGTTTAAAATCATCTTCCATCAAAATTTTATGCATGCAGAACGATGGATTAATCCCTTTTAAATCATCTATAGTGTAACCTATGACTTTTTGATGCAACCTAAGGACTCTAAGCAACTTATCGATTTCTTCCTTATTCAAGTCGGCATTCACAATCACAGGATACATGAAATTAGGTCCAAGAAATTCATACCTAAGTGTTGAGAGAAGTGGTTTTAGTTCTACCTGGGGTATCGAGTTGGATTCTTTGCTTTCCTTAGGATCTTTGCTCAACTCTTTTACTCCAATGACATTGACTGGAACCGGTGGATTTCCCTCGAGAAGACGAGCGATATCAGCAATAGCTTCGTCTTCATCTCCTGTTGAACCGTTGTTCACTAAGCAAGCTTCTAATGAATCACTGCATAAGTATTTCCTGAGCTTGTCTTGAACTAGCCGGTCCACCTGATCAACTCTACAACAAGAATTCTCAAAAGAAGGGTAAGCAACAGTTTTAGCTAAATTAAATTCAACCTTCTCGTCCCCGACTTTTAATGATAGCCTACCGTTCTTAACATCTTTAATAGCACCAGCTGTGGCTAAGAACGGTCTACCAAGTATGATGGGGATTTGAGAATCTTCCTCCATCTCTAGAACAACAAAATCAGCAGGAATAAAAAAATTTCCTACTCTAATCGGTACATCTTCTAGCATACCTACCGGATACTTCACAGATCTATCAGCTAATTGCAGAGTAATCGTAGTAGGTTTTAATTCACCCATCTCTAACTTACGTGAAACAGAAAGAGGCATAAGGCTAACGCTAGCACCAAGGTCACACAATGCATGATCAAAACTCACGTTACCTATTATACATGGAATCGAAAAGCTACCGGGGTCTTTAAGCTTAGGAGGCAATTTATTTTGAATTAATGCACTACACTCTTTAGTTAAAGCCACAGTTTCATAATCCTCAAGTTTTCGTTTATTAGAAAGAATTTCCTTCAAAAATTTAGCATATGATGGCATCTGTGCAAGTGCATCAGTGAATGGAATATTAATGTAAACCTTTTTCAAAACATCTAAAAATTTTCCAAACTGCTTATCTAATTTTGCCTTAGCTAATCTTTGAGAAAAAGGTACGGGTGGTTCATATGGTGGTGGAGGTACATAAACAGGCTCTTTTTCACTTGCATCGTTCGTTTTATCTGTTGGGCTGTCAGGGCTAGGTGTTTTCTCTTTTTCGACCCTATCAGTTAACTCAGTCTGACTCATATCTGTAGGCATCCTAGGACCTTCATAATTAGTACCACTCCTTAAAGTAATGGCCTTACAATGTTCCTTTGGGTTTGTCTCTGGTTGACCGGGAAACGAACCAGAAGTCCTATTCGAGTTGCTAGCCTGTTGTGCAATTTGAGTTTCTAGCATTTTGTTATGAGTTGCTAATGAATCTACTTTTGTTGCTAGTTGTTTAATTGCATCATTTACCACTTCGTTTTGTTTAGTCTGGGCTACTACGAATCCCTCAAGAAGCGACTCTAGGTTCGATTTCTGTGGTGGAACAGGATTATAAGGTTTTTGTTGAAATTCCGGTGGTGGCCTAAAATTAGATGGTGGGGCTGCGTTTTGAGTCGGCTTGTATGAAAAATTGGGGTGATTTCTCCAACCAGAGTTAAAAGTGTTTGAAAATGGGTCGTTCTTTTGGTTGAAGTTATTCACATAATTGGCTTGCTCTATAGAGGGATCGGTTGGTACACTCGCAAATTGACACTCTAAGGCGATATGACCAACTGTACCACATATTTCACACATGGGGGGTGTGGTAGTGACAGAGTTAACATGCATATTCATGGAATCTAGCTTCTTAGACATAGCCTCAACTTGTGCAGAAAGTAAAGTAATAGCATCTATATCATACTTACCTGGTGTCTTCTGTGGAGTCGATCTTTCGCTTGACCATTGGTAGTGGTTCAGTGCCATATCCTCGATTAAGTCATAGGCTTCGTCGATACCTTTATTCATCAGAGCTCCTCCAGCTGCTGCATCGACTGACATCCTCATGGTATAAATCAGTCCATTGTAAAATGTGTGAACAATAAGCCACTTCTCTAGTCCATGATGTGGGCACAGTCGGAGAAGATCCTTGAATCGTTCCCAAGCTTCATAAAGCGATTCACCATCACGCTGAGCAAAAGTAGTGATTTGGTTCCTCAGTTGGGCAGTTTTGCTCGGAGGAAAATACCTTGCTAGGAAACATTGCATGAGCTGATCCCATGTTCTGATGGAACCCGTTGGTAAAGAGTGTAGCCAAGCTCTCGCCTTGTCTCTCAGTGAAAACGGGAACAATCTTTGCCTGATAGCATCTTGTGAGACCCCGTTCATCTTTAAAGTGTCGCAGTACTCTAAAAACAGAGACAAGTGGAGGTTCGGCTCTTCAGTAGGTGCACCCCCAAATTGATTCTGCTGAACCATTTGCAGAAGGGATGGCTTGAGCTCAAAGTTGTTGGCCTCTACAGTAGGCCTAGCAATGCTAGAGTGAAGTGTCTGCGCATTTGGTGCTGCAAAATCCTTAAGACATCTCGCGTTCGCGTTCACATTTGCAGCCGGGTTTGCATTCGCGTTAGCGTTTACATTAACGTTTACATTCACATTCTCTTTAGCCATTGTTACTTGTTTGAGCTGAGCTTGATCCAGTCTTTGTAGTTTTCTCCTAGCACGAAATTTTTTTTCGATTTCTGGATCAACTTCGAAATCGATCTTACTTCGCACACAAGAGAAATCGAAGTCCTGAAATTAAACAAAAAAATAAAAATTAAAACTAAAAATAAAATAAAATGGCTTAGTCTCACTAAAATCTGATAAAAACTAATATTGACTATTCAAGTCCCCGGCAACGGCGCCAAAAACTTGATGTGCCTAAACCGCAAGCGCACGGCTTCGGTGCAGTACAAAAGATATCGTTCCCACGAAGACCGAATAATCAAGCACTAGCCTATCAATTATCAGTAATCGAAGCCTAACAAAAACACGAGATATTTGTAAAGAAAACTAAACAGAACGCAAGAAAGCAGATATGAGTTATATACGATTGGAAATTCCGGACTCGGGGTTTACCACGACATACATTATCAATTCAATTATATTACCAATGAAATTACGATCGCTACTTATGAAGGACACTATCCTATTGTACTCACTACCTTCTATCGAAGTATAACAATTTACCTAAGCTAATTAATCAACTACTTTCGTGATGATTAGACTAAACTCAGATTCATTAATCTCTATGATGGTGTATCGATTCCTCAAAAGACCTAAAACTACTTTCGTGATTTAGGATCCTAGGTTTGAAAACTAGGGTTCCGATTTAGATGTCACCTTTCAGAATTTTCACCTAATATCTATGAACATGCAAATATGTGGCCAGCAAATTCACAAGCATTAATAAACAAGAATTCAAATCATAAGCATACGCGATGTAACTTCAACGGTTCTATAATCTATATCGATAACATATTATCGGGCTATTCCCGGTTCCAGAATATGATGGATTACTCCACAGAATTAAAAGAGTTTAAAGAAGATAATTTCGATTAAACCCGTTGTCGAATAAACTGTTTACAATAATCCTTGAATCTCGTCTCTCGATCTCCGATCTTTACAACTCAATTCAGGAAAATAAAAGTCGAACCTTAAAACAATGTTGGGAAGGGGTATTTATACCTAATCTAGAACATAAACCCGAAATTGAGCCGAATATGGGCTTTCCGCGTTTAGACTGAACCTAACGCGCGTCTGTACGCCAAAATGAACGGCGCCTGTACGCCGCGTTATTCGGCGTTCGTACGCCGTTTTAGTCGGCGTCTGTACGCCGTGTTAGTCGGCGTCTGTACGCCGTATAATCTGGCGTACGTACGCCAAAACGCCCAACTCTCTGCCCTCGTTGTTTGTACGCTATATTGAGCGGCGTACGTACGCAATGTAAAATGGCGTTCGTATAAATCTGCGTTCGTACGCGAGTTGGCCTAATTCTCTGCCTTCGTTGTTCAAACGCGACTTAACACGGCGTACGTACGCCGTATATTTGCAACTTTCAATCAAATCGTTCTCGATTTCAGCCTACAATTGATATTTTCCTTTCGCAACATACAAATTCCCTACGGCACTCAAAAGTGACATTAAACGCATTTGCGGGATAAAAATATGATGAAAGTCTATAAATAAACGTGTCGAATGAATGATTAAAATTGCGTAAAAATGAGGTTTATCAGCATCCTCAGATTTTGATAAATTATAAAAAACATCTCTTAGTTTCATAGTTTATATCTAACATCATGTAGTTTCACCTAATGTATAAGGTTGGATGGAATTGCAAAAAGATCAAAACGTCCTTACGAAAAGCTATAAAAAATATAATAAAAAGTAAATCACCTTTTGCTTTTAAAATTTCACTTCTTATGAGATAAAAGAAAAGGTTAAAGAAAACAAAAGTAAAACTAAAAAAAAAATGAGGAACAAACTATTTGCCAAATTGCAAACCAAACGGTACTGTTTGTTGATGTAGGTGGAAATATTACTGAAAATCACATTATACTTGATATTCGATTTGAGCTCGATCAATAAAAGTTCGTACGAACTCGGTTCGTTATCTTGTCAAATCAAGCTTGAACAATCTATGTACTCGATAAGTTTTGATGCTTGACTCGATTAGTAAAAAATAGTAAAAATATGTACAAAATAATCAAACTATCGGAACTCGACTCGTGTTCAACTCGATTAAAACTCGACACGATTAACAATCAAATCAACTTCAAACATAATTTTTAAAACTCGATTATAATTCAAACATGTGTGATATGTTCCTAAATATGAGTGAGAAACACACTCCTTACAAATGAATAGAGAAATAAACTAAAAATTAATTCTGAAATTTTTCTTCTTTTTTTTCATTAATAAGTGATCATCCTATTTATACAATGAAATAAAATAAAATTAAATCTATCCACTAAGCCATTAATAGACCACTAATCTAAAATAACTAACTACTAAATCATCAGCCCACTATTAATTTAGAACTAATAAAGAAAAGATTAATAACTAATAAAATAAAAATTACTAATTTAATTACTACATAAAACCAATATCCTATCAATACCTCACCCATTAAAATGTCCTTGTCCTCAAGGCCATAAGATATTTAATTCTCCATTTTGGACAAAAACCAACCACCATGTAAATTTCTTTCATTTTGTTGGTAAGAAAGAAGAAATGGATTGATTGTGGCTTGTGGTTAAATAGGTATTCTGTCAATGTAATAAAATGTTTAAATTGAGGTGACTTTGGTTGGTTAGATGAGTATTTAGGTAGGTAAAAGTGTGGATGCGTGAGTGATATAATTGTTGGGTTAAGCTTGGTGGTGGAAGGGCGTTGTTGTGGTTGTGAAGTGTTAGCAGCCAATTGGAATTTTAATTATGCCACTCCTACAATTCGTGTATTGTGGGGTTGATTTGGTTTGATGTTGGCTTGTAGAGGAGAAAGGTTGGGAGTTGGAGTAGAGATAGGTGCGAATTTCATCACACTTATCAATTTTTGTTGAGGTTCTTTCAATAAAGCCTCTAGTCGATCAGACCTTTGATTTATCTCAGCCTTAAATTCATTCAATAATTCAATGATTTTGGAAATAGAATCTTGAATGGTAGTTGAAATTGAAGTTTCGATAGGCTCGAGAGGCACGTACAGAGGGTTTGTGAGTATGTGAAAATTGGGAAAGCATGAGGATGGATAAGGGGTTTGAATGTAGCATAGATGCATCGTTCGAGAGAATGAAAGCACCATTAATATGTTCCTAAATATGAGTGAGGAACACACTCCTTACAGATGAATAGAGAAATAAATTAAAAACTAATTCTGAAACTTTTCTACTTTTTGTTCATTAATAAGTGATCATCCTATTTATACAATAAAATAAAATAAACCTAAATCTATCCACTAAGTCACTAATAGACCACTAATCTAAAATAACTAACCACTAAATCAGCCCACTAATTAATTTAGAACTAATAAAGAAAAGATTAATAGCTAATAAAATAAAAATTACTAATTTAATTACTACATAAAACCTATATCCTATCAATGTGTTTAGTTCGACTCGAGTCATTTACACCGTTAAGTGGAAATGACCTATTCTGGGCAAGTTGACATGCCGAAGAATAATAGGCTAAAAGCTTTATAAAAATAATAAATGTGGCTGAATTATCGTAGTTGCACCCACAATAAAGAAGATCGGTCGACTGCTTACTAAAGCAAATAGTCCTAATTACCACATATAGATTTGAAAAGGAATTACCTCAATTCAAAGTTCAAACTATCATAATTAGCCGAATGTCATATATCTTGTAAAAATACTTATTTTTAGGCTTTGTTTGTTCGAAAGAGATTGGAATTTAAAATGGGAATACAATTTTTGTAATTTGATAACTGATAACTGAAAATCTGATTATATGAATAGTACTTGGTTGTCTATATAAAATTGGGTAATGAAATAGATGTTATTCCTTTTTTCTATTTGGTTCAAACTCATATAATGAGGAATGAAATCTAAAATTAAAGATTTTAACTTAAATATCCTTATTTCTTTTACCATATTTGTATACTCTTCAACTATAGAACAATATTTGTTAAGTGTGTGTATAAACATATAAATCAATTTGATTAAATAATCAAAAATAAAAAAGATATCAAGTTGATTCAATTGCATTGTCCTCAGCCAACACATGTTGGCTCAGTTGGTAAGGACGGGCCACTTCCCCTCAGAAGGTTGTGTGTTCGATTCCCGCTGCCGACGTGAGGGCTGTGTTGGTGGGTGATCTGTAAGTACCTCTATAAGTGGCCTTTGGTCCCGGAGGCATGCCCTGACCCTGGTAGGCGACCGGAGCCGACCCCTACCTAAACTTTTTTTTTTTGACCAAAAAAAAAAAAATTGCATTGTCCTCTTTTCTGAAAATGATAATTAAACTGAATATGATTACTGTTTGACTTACATATTGCTTGATTTTTAAATGAATAGATACATAAATTGATTTTTCATGTAACAATACATTGATGAATATTTAAGACATAAATACATTATTCTTAACAAATAAAATACATTAACCATATATTGCCAAAAACCATGTCAAAGGAAACCACATGAACAATATCTCAATTTCATTTAACAAATAACTATCAAATAAAATATAAATCACGATCTATTTTATCAATAAAATATTTTAAATAAATAAAAATAATTAACTATTCTTTCATAAATAATAAAAGGAAAATGCTTTTCTCACATACCTGTAAGGACATGATTGGTATGAATGAATGAAATTATGTGGGAATGGGATGGTATAAGGAATGGAATGGAGATGAGAATGGAAAGATATTGATTTTATAAATCCCATGATTGGTATAGTGCAAGAATGAGAAAGGAAATGAATTCGAGATATGAGATTTTTTTTTATTCTGTATATTCGTATATTTGAGTTATTTATTAAACTCGAATACAAATTTGAATCCAATCCAATCTAATTCTATGAAATTTAAATGATTTGAGACTTTGAACTTTTTATTTAAAGAAAAATAACACGGGATATGATGAAAAAATGGAAAAAATTAAATGAAAAATGGGAAAAATATAGCTATTATATAATGTTTGAAAGAGTTATATATGTAATATTGTCTATATAATAAGTCACCTTTTCTAATACTTTTTATTGATGAACTAGTTTAAGGATAAGATATTATTTGTTAAACGCAATATTATTTTATATTTTTTCAATTCATTTTTGTATTTTTTTCCTATTTTTGTTACATTTGAAATTATATTTATTATAATTAAGTAATTCTTATTGACGAAAATATTTTGACTTAGTACGTACGAAAAATAATATGTATTTTTTAGTTATTTCAATGCATTTAAATATTTTTTTGAATTTTTTAATAATTTATATTATTTTTAAAATAATTTGTGATTATTAATCATAAGTCCAAAAAATATATATATTGCATTCATCAAATTTTCAAAACTTTTATATTGATGTGAAGAAAATAATATCATAAGAAAAAAATATGATTGATTCCTGATAGGCAAGGAATAGCCAAACCCAAGGGATATGGAAGGAATCACTATTCCCATACTTTCGGGAATATGGATTCCAATAGGAATGTGCATTCCCAACAAAAAAACATACCAATCATTAGAATAGGAATGAACATAGGAATACCCATTCCATTCCCACCTCATTCTTAACCACAATTTCTTACCGGCAATTTCTTAACCACAAATTTTGGTACTAATGGATCGGCAACTTGTAGCAGTTTGCCATGTTTAAATAAAATATTTAAAAAATAATCCTACATAATTATATATAATTATAGTTAGCTTCACATATATTTTAAGATTTAGATGAATTCCTATTAATTATTTTTAATATACATTTTTGTGTCACGAAATTCCTCTATTAGCTATAGAACGAATATTTTTATTTAATCTCATTTTTAATGTATGAACACCAAAACTGTATTATACAAAAAATAATATTTTATTAAATAGATGTTAAAATGTTATAATGTTCAAGAAAGTTGATAAATTCAATGCATTGTTAACATTTAAAACAGAAGTAAATCTCAAAATTACACCGTAAATTGGATTGTGCCTCTTTTATATTATTATTTAATTTTATTTATTTGGAATAAAAGATCACCAAATTATACCTTTTTAAGTTATTTAGCTACAATAAATTTTTATCTAATATATGATGTAAAGACAATTAATTAAATAAGAAAGAGGTGGGCGTTTGTGATTTTTTTTCCATAACTACCGTATGTAGATGCTAATCTCACAGAATCTGTGAGATTAGCATGACCCATAATAAAAATACAACTTAAATAAATTTAAATTAAATGTATAAAGAAATAACTATTTCTGTTGATTTTGTAATGTATTTGATTGAGGGTAATGAGGGTATTAGAGTATTGTGTTTATGATTACCTTGATATGAAAATCACAATACCTATATATATAAGAGATTATAATTCTTTTTTTTGATAGGAGGATTCTCATATTTTAAAAATTAGATTGCGTTCCATAAATAATATTATTTAAATTTTAGGAATCACATAATTTATTTAGATTCCACATTAATAAAAAGTTATGGAATTTTTCAAAAGTTTATCAAAAATTTAACGACATCCTCCTAAAACCCTTACCTAAGGTGCTTAATTGTTTGGCATAATAAAATGTTAGGACGTAACATGTAAATTGTGAAACAAGAGGATAGTTTTTATAATTAAAACAAAACCTTAAGATATATATACCTATATATATATATATGATACAATCCACATCTTTTCACTACACACAAAATAAATGTTGATATTTATACTTATACTTCAATTTAGAAATTCGAAACTTTTGAAGAATCACTATGCACGGTCGTACAATTGACATGGTGGATGCCACGGAGGCAGAAGTGGTATGATGTATGAAAGCATTTTGCAAAATAATTATAGATTTGTAGACATGAAAACAAATATATCCACGCCTGTTTTTTGCTCTTTTATTCTTCTTGGGTCTAGTTGTAATCCTACTTGTCATGATTGGACTAGTTATTACTTCTACTAGCTTATTTTTTATAAGATAAAATTGCCCTTTTCATCATGTATTAATTTATTATGGGGTTTTGTAGAATTTGAAAGCGAATTTTTTTTTCTTTATTTGGAGTACTTATTTGAGCCGGATGAAGGGAAACTTTCTCGTCCAATTTTCCTTTTGCTAGGCCCATGATGAAAAAATCTACTTTCTTGCGATTACAAGTGTTAGACTATTAGTTTTGTATTATCTTCGGCCCGTACATGTATAGCTTAGGGCTCCGTTATATCAGTTATACTTGTATTTATAACCCTATTGTACATTATTTTATTCATCTAATACAACACATAATATCGTGAGAGTTCGTCTAATTACAGCCAATAAACTCTAACATGGTATTAGTCACCGGGCAAGACACTGCCGTGACTTCCCCTACCGCCCTCACGGCAACACCAACCACAACTGTTCCGTCTGTCACGTCCGGCGCTCCGACCACCGCCGTCGAACCACCTTCGACCACCTACACTTATTCCTCTTTTTCGCAGCACCACAATCTGCTCCACCCTAGCACCACCACAAACCACACGGCCACAATCATATCCTCCATGGCCGCTGCCGTCAATCACACGGCCAACCCCACCATTCCCTTCGCTGCCACCGATGTCAATCTCATAGCCACCATTCAACAACTTCTCGCCCTTAACCTCGCACCACGAGACATCGCACAAATACTCTCACACCAACCTTTAAACATACCTGCCGTCCCTCACCGTGCCTTGTTTGTCGCTGGAAACCCCAATTCAGCCACTGCCGTCGCTGAAATCAACCTTCCCACCGCTGCCGTCGCTGAAATCACTCCCCGATCATTACCTTCCGTCGGCGCTGCCCCTAATGAACCGCCGGCGACCGGGCGTCCACCACCATACTCCGGCGCCGCCATGGCCGTGCCTCCAGCAGCCGCCACGGTTGTGTCTCCAGCAGCCACTACCTCTACCTTATCATCCTTCATTCCATCTCCTCAAACCCTATCCACAACTGACGTATATAATCAAGCCCATTCAAATCCTAGCCCACTTATGTCCACAAACCTAGCCCACAATACATTAACCTTTCCCATAACCCATATGCCCATTGGGCCTTCCCATAATTCTTTTCCAGGCCACAACACATCATTACACTCGGCCCACACCCAATTTGGGCCTCCTATTAATAATTTTTGGTCTACAACCCAATCTCCATCCTCTTTTCTATCCTCTCTTCCAAACCCAAATCATATGTCCACCAAACTAAATTCTGAAAATTACCTTTTATGGAAATCCCAATTTGAGAACTTACTTGGGAGCCATTCTATTCTTGGCTATATTGACAGGACCTTATCTTGTCCTTCCCCACATGCTATAAATTCCCTTGGAGAACTAGTTCAAAATCCCTCTTATTTATCATGGGTTCGTACTGATAGCAGCATCAAAACTTGGATGCATAACACTATGTCCCAAGACATACTATTATCTGTTTATTCACTTCCTACTTTACGAGAGATATGGCAAGCTCTCGAGACGAGATTTATCCAACAATCACTTGCCAAACAACTTCAATACAAACGTGAATTTTCCACTATTCAGAAAGGTTCCTTATCCTGTGATGCCTATCTCACTAAAATACAACAACTAGCCAATAACCTCCAGGCCGTCAAATCACCTGTTTCCTCTACTGATCTCGTTCTCCAAACATTAAATGGACTCCCATCTGAATACGATTCTTTTGTCACCTCCATTACTATGCACTCCTCCGTTATTTCCTTTGATGACCTTCGTGCCCGTCTTCTCCAGTTTGAACATCGACTTCTTAACCAGCATTCCTCACCACCCTCACCTGCCTTTATTGCTCAACCCCAGCCCTCCCGTGGTCGAGGACGTGGTCCCTTTCGTGGTCGTGGTCATAGTTCCGGTCGTGGGCGTGGCCGGTCCAGTCGTGGTCATCCTCATTCTGGAACTACTCAACATAGCTCTTCTTCAGCTTCACGGTTCTTTTTCGGGCCTCCTCGTTCTTCCGTTTCTTCACAGGATTCTCCACAGGGCTTACTGCCCCCTTCTCGCACTGGTCAGACTTGTCAGTTATGCAGCACTCCTGGCCATGCCTCGGCCTCTTGTCCGCATCGATTTGATCACTCCTATATCTCTGAAGACTTACCAAAATCATTCTCCGCTTTAACTGTTGGTGACTCTCCTGATCTCACTTGGTTTCCGGACAGCGGTGCCTCAGCTCATATGACCCCTCATGATGGTATGCTTTCAAATTTGTCTCCTTATTGTGGTACTAATAAAATTTTGGTTGGAAATGGTGCCTTATTGCCAATTAAGCATGTTGGTTCTACGGAGATTCCCACTCCTTCAGGTTCTTTACAATTATCCAATGTTTTACATGTTCCCTCTCTGTCTCATAATCTTTTATCCGTTCGCCAATTATGTCGTGATAATAACTGTCTTGTTACTTTTTCTGACTCTGGTTTCTGTATTAAGGACAAGGTCAGCAGTTGCCCGCTCCTGACGTCTCGTTCATCTAGTGGCCTCTATCCCATTCAGCCCACTACATCTGCTTCCGCCTCCGCTCTCGTTGCTCAACCTGTCTCCAGTACTATTTGGCATCGTCGTCTTGGTCATCCTAGTTCAGTTGTTTTAAAAACTTTATGTAATAAAGGTGTTATTTCACCTAAACGATGCACTTATGATTTTTGTTCTGCATGTCAGTTAGGTCGTTCGCATAGATTATCTTTTCAGTCTGTTGCCAGTCGTAGTTAAGCTCCTTTTTTGTTAGTTCATTATGATGTTTGCACCTCTCCAGTTATGTCAAACTCTGGTTTTAAATATTATGTTATTTTTATTGATGATTTTACTCGCTTTACCTGGTGCTATCCTATGAGAGCTAAATCTGAAGTTTTTCAACATTTTCTGCATTTTTATTCTCTTATCTCAAATGTTTTCTCTGCTACTCTCAAGTGTTTTCAAAGTGATGGGGGTCGAGAATTTGATAATGCCCAGTTTCGTTCTTTCTTTGCTGACAAAGGAATTCAATTACGTTTATCTTGTCCCTATACTCCTCAGCAAAATGGTGTTTCTGAACGCAAGCATCGTCACATATCATAACTCATTCGCACTCTACTCGTTACTGCTTCTCTTCCCAATATTTTTTGGGTAGAGGCTCTGTATGCTTCTGTCTTTCTTATAAATCGCTTACCCACTCCCACTCTTTCGTCTGTCTCACCGTATGAGTTATTACTAGGTCGCTCTCCTGACTATCGTCTTTTTCGAGTTTTCGGTTGTGCTTGCTATCCTTATCTTGGTCATCGTGCTCGCCACAAGCTTGATACTAGATCTGTTATGTGCGTCTTTCTTGGTTATGCTGCTGACTACAAAGGTTTTCGGTGTTTCGATCCTGTCTCGGGCTCTATTTACATCAGCCGTCATGTTATCTTTGACGAATCCACCTTTCCTTACCCTGCTCTCTCCCCTCCCCTAGAGTCTTCTGACTCTCATTTCGTCTCACCTCCGTTATACTTGCCTACTTCTCCATACACTGGTTCTTCTACCACACAATCAATTCCCCCTCACTCTTCTACTCTTCCTCCTTCTATTTCCTCACCGTCTATCTCCATTCCTCTTAATTCTCCTTCACATAATCCTTCATCTCCCAGTCGTGTAGTCTCATCTCCGATCGCTTCTCCTAGTTTACCATCTCCCGTCTATATCTCTACTAACTCCCCTATTGCCTATCTTGGCTCGTCCTCTCTCACCTCTCCTCCAATTCCTCCTCGTCACTCGATGATTACACGTTCTCGTGCTGGTATCACCAAACCTCGTATTCTCTCTTCTCTTACTGCTCTATCTACTCCATTTGAACCGACATGTTTTTCTCAGGCAGTAAAGGATCCTTTGTGGCGTGCGGCTATGGCTGATGAGTTTAATGCTCTCCAGTCTAACCACACCTGGATTCTTGTTCCACCAGCGTCCTCTCAGAATATTGTTGGTTCTAAATGGGTGTACAAAATTAAGCTCCGTTCTGATAGTTCAGTTGAGCGCTATAAGGCTCGCCTAGTAGCTCAGGGTTTCAAGCAACAGGCTGGCATTGATTTTGGTGAGACATTCAGTCCAGTGGTCAAACCCGCCACCATTCGTACAGTTCTCTCTATTGCTGTATCTCGAAAGTGGTGTATTCGTCAGTTGGATGTAAAAAATGCTTTTCTTCATGGGCATCTTACTGAGACAGTTTATATGGCTCAGCCCAGGGGTTTTGTCGATCCTCAGCATCCTACATATGTTTGTCAGTTGCAGAAGGCTCTTTACGGTCTGAAACAAGCACCTCGTGCTTGGTTTCAGCATTTTGGTACGTATCTGCTTCGCCTTGGCTTTTCTTACAGCAAGGCTGATATGTCCATGTTCGTCTACCGCAGTGGTTCTATTACTTTGGTTCTTCTACTCTATGTTGATGATATTATTCTTACTGGCAATGATTCGGGGGCTGTCTCATCTCTCATTACTCGTCTCTCCCAGGAGTTTGCTATGAAAGATTTGGGTGATCTTCACTATTTTTTAGGTATTCAGGCCTCGCGTGACTCTCATGGTCTTTTTCTCACTCAGCAGAAGTATGCCACTAGTCCACTGGATCGTTTTGGGTTTATGCATCTGAAGCCTGTCTCATCGCCACTCTCTGCCAAATCATGTCCCTCTGCTATGGATGGTCCTCTCTTCTCCGATTCCACACTTTTTCGGAGTATTGTGGGTGGTCTTCAGTATCTTACTCACACTAGACCTGATATTGCTTATGCCGTCGCTCTTGTCAGTCAGTTTATGCATTCTCCGAGGGAGTCTCACTTTCAGATGGTCAAGCGTATTCTTCGTTATCTCCGGGGTACACTTGATCATTGTCTACTTATTACGCCACCATCCATGGATTCTCTTACTGTTTATACCGATTCAGATTGGGCTGGTTGTCCAGATAGTCGTCGCTCGACGACTGGTTTTGCTATCTACTTGGGTGACAATTTGATTTCATGGTCTGCCAAGAAACAGGCCACAGTCTCTCGATCTAGCACTGAATCTGAATATCGCTCTGTTGCTTTTGCCCTGGCTGAGACTTGATGGCTTCGATACATTCTTCGTGATCTTGGTGTTGTACTTCCTCATCCAGTCTCGGTCTTTTGTGACAATATCAGTGCTATCTACTTTGTCCTTAATCCAGTATTTCATGCCCGTACCAAACATATTGAGATTGATTATCTTTTTGTTCGAGAAAAGGTAGCTACAGGTGATGTTGTTGTGAATTATGTTTCCACCGCAGATCAGATTGCAGATATCTTTACGAAACCGTTTCCAGCACCTCGATTTCTTCAGCTTCGTGCCAATCTTCGCGTTGGTCCCACTGCTCGGATTGTGGGGGGGTGTTAGACTATTAGTTTTGTATTATCTTCGGCCCGTACATGTATAGCTTAGGGCTCCGTTATATCAGTTATACTTGTATTTATAACCCTATTGTACATTATTTTATTCATCTAATACAGCACATAATATCGTGAGAGTTCGTCTAATTACAGCCAATGAACTCTAACAACAAGGTTTATCAAATGTGGAATTCAATTGGAAATATAGCATCCCGCTTTTTTTTACTACCCAGGGCTCCGATACATTTCACCATTAAGAAATCTCTACTTTTGCTCGAGTTTATATCAATTTCATCTACCATAATTTTATCACATTCAAAATAATGACTAACAGAGTTGACTGTTAGATTTTGGATGGTAGAACTAAATGGAAGACATTTTCTAAAGTTATAACTAAATGTGAGAAACTCATAATGAATGGATCATAATTAAAATTTGGCAAAAATACGAGATCAGAAATATAATAATTTGAGTGTGATTCATGTATAAGTTATCGATTTTTGTAGTGGAGTGATATTACTCTAATTAATATCTAGGTGCGATGACAACTAATTTACATATCGGGCAATAATATGACTCAATCCAAATCTTCCAATAAAAAATTTGTATAATCATGTTCAAGAAGAACTGATATAGTTACTTGATATCGACTCGATTTCTTCTTATTGCAAAAAAGGCCCCCTCTTGAGTCACTAAAATAAAGTAGGTTAAATATGCTACATTACAATTAGGATACTTTTTGCATTTGGCACAGACAATATCACGTTAAATTTATTTTTTATCGATACTTTTTATTGATATTGTAAACACACCAACAATTACCAAGTAATTAAAAAGTGACTTAATAATCGATGGCTCTTCTGAATATTAAAATTATTTATGTATCTATAACATTAATTGTTAATTAAAATGTATATAAATATGGGGAGGATTTTGCCCTAAAAAGTGCATAGTAGGAGGTGGGCTGAGAATATTTGATAGTAATCATTGTTGCAATGATATAAACATGAACTAAAGAGGAATTATATGCTATGCTAATGCAGTATGCTATAATGATGAGTGCAATAATGATTATTAATTTATATATTTTTTTTGGGAGAAAAGTTTAAGAAAATAAATGAAAGCTAAATTCCAGCTCTTAGGTTGTTGTAAGTGGAAGAAATATGATAATTGGTATGATTGTGTCTCTATAAAATTATAGTCAATATCATCCAATTAAATATGCTTATAGAGCATGCGCACACAAAATCTCTTTATAATATAAGCATGAATTGAAGTATTCAACAACCCCTAATTAGTTGGCATATTCATTTAGTAGAATTATTTTCATGATAAAAGTAAGAACAAATTATTTTACAAATAATAGATATGGGTTGAGAGGTGTGTTTGGATGAATTTTTTAACGAAAAATAATAATTGTGGTTGATGTGATATATTTATTTTTGTGAAAAAGTTGGTTTGATTTAATTTAGATATAATTTTCATTGAATCTTTTTTTACACAAACTTTAAACATAAAATAGTTATAATTGATTTTATTTTGAATATTATCTTATTTTTCATTAGAATATGTGATTAATGTGATTTTTCAAAGTTTAAAAATAGCTGAAAAAATTATCTTCATTGACAATGTTAAATGTCAAAAGTAAACATTCAATTTTACTCATTTTTTTACAATAATTTTGAGATAGTTTTGTTAAGAAAACATTTGTGAGATGCAAAACAAACAATTTTTCATAATTGTTTACTCTTAAATATATTTTTTTGTGCGGCCAACCAATTGGGGTTATCCAAAAATCTATTTTCTTTGTCTGGACCAGTTTTAGAAATTTAGAGACTCGAAATAAGAATCAAGTTTTATATTTTGTGTAGTAAAGAGGATGTTTGATTGAACTTATAACCTTTATAAGTTGTTAGAGACCTCACCCGGTATTGCAAAGTGCTTAGTAAAGCATTTAGTAAAAATATATTTAATTTATAAGCTCTTAAAATAAATTGTTAAAGAGTTTATAAACTCCTACAAAATAACTGAGAGTCCCAATTATTTTTTTACCCATTTATAAGACGGAACTTATAAGCTTCCAAAAAAAAAAAAAAAAAAGAAAGAAAACAAAATTGTCAATAAGATCTTTAAAGTAACCATAATCATACACCCTTTAGGTTTATATATTGAATCCCACCAAATTAAACACATTATAATTATAATTATATGGAAATTTAAGGTTATAATACATCTGAAATCTGAATAATCAGTGTCCTATAACCTACCAGTAGGCCTTACTTTATCCATCCAAATATTTAGCCACTTTTGCTAGATCTTTTTTTTTTAAGACAACTTCGTGTTTTATGTATTATATCTGTTAGATATAAATTTTCAATTTTTCATAGTAATTGTTAGAGTATTATATAGTCACTTTATTAAGTTAGTGAAATATTTTTATTTCAAACTATTGAGAGTGATACAAAAGTGTTACTTTACTTGTATAAGTGTTTATTTTTTTGGATAACACTTCTTCCTTCTTGTATCCAAAGAGTTCTTGAATTCGCAATACTAAACGTTTAAGATACTAATCCAAAATCATCCCCATACCTAAAAGAAGTTCCCAAGTCTCAAATTAAAAGAAAAAGTCATAACAACATCAAATTTCTAAGAACAAAAAGGTCCATCTAGAGCATCGAACAAAGGCTCCAATTAAACTCTTCCCGTCCAAGAGAATTATTTTTCTGTGGAAAGATAACACATTACAAAGGTGAGTTACATACTCAACAAGAATATTTTTATGTTTTTCTTCTACTACTCTCCTGCCGGATCAAGCATAACAAGACAAAACATCAAATCCAAGGTAACATAGATGCCCGAAGCAAAATATACATAACAAATGAACCCTTTGGTCGAAGGGTACGAACAGATGACCCCTGGCCAAGGGGACGAACAAATGAGCTTTTGACCGAAGAGCACGCAGATGACCCCGGGGACAAAAGTGAGTCCAAAGAATACAGACAAAACACATACACTCGAAAGCTAAAAAAAATAACGATTTATCACGATTTGTCAAATGACATATCCATTTTAGGAATCATGTCATATACATAAGATCAACTATTTCTTCATATATCCTTTAACCATGCTGGATTCTATAAAACAAAAGAAAACCATAAAAAGACACTTGCCTCAAGATTTCCGAACTCGCGATATCGAATTCCTTGAATTAGCTTCACGTGCTCTTAATCAATCTAGATCAACATTGATAATAAGGGAAATGAGTATTCTACCATATTTGGGGAGGAATAGCCCATCATTAAACATACTCATCTAGTAACCACATATCTGAATTTGATTCCACCAATTACTAGCATTTTACATCAAGATTTTTGTACTTACATTGAAACCCATCACTAACTTGCTAAACTGGTCAATAAAACAAAAAGTCTTATTCATCATCTGCTATGGTATCATGTAACAGAAATTGAGGTCATGTTTATATTAATTTTTCATATAATCACTAACAAAAACAATCAGTAAAACAATTCTTAACGAAATAAATAAAGTAGCAGGGGTCAAATACAAGGGCGAAATATGCTTTGTATTGGTGGCCCACTATTTTGTCTAATAACATCATCTCCTAGTATTAACATGAATAAGGATTTGCTTAATATCACAACTCATATGGGATTAGTAGAAGGCACACTTACATAAGCCTATCTTCACTTCTCTTGGAGCCGCCGCCGTCACATAATGCTTCTTTTTTCCCTTTCTTTTCTTTTTCTAAGGATGTTATGTAAAAAAATAGGTTTAATTCCTTTTCCTTAAATTCCTAAGTGCTGTGATAAACCTATTGTAATTACTAAAAAGTCCCCCATATAATTTGGTAGATAAGAATATAATTAATTATACTCTAAACATCTTATTGATTTAGTATTATATTTCTATCATTAAAATTCACACAAAAATAGTTGACATATTATAGGCGTTAGAGCATCTCCAATAGAGATCTGTAAGTTTTTCACCATTTTAGTGACTGCTACAGTAATGCTGCTCCAATATATAACACTATATCTCACTCTAAAAGTATATTCCACAGAATATTCCTTTTTAACCCCATTTACTATTATTTCTTATATTTTACAAATAACACCCTACATTTAATTCTTTATTACATATTCATCCAAGTTAATATTTTTTTATATTTTTGAAATCATAATAAAGGATTATACTATTTATGAAACACATGAGTTCTTTAATAATTTTATTTTAACACGTTTCTTTTTGTTGCTATTATCACTTATTGTAAACAATAATGGAAAATTGAAATCAACCCTAAAGTTATACTAGAAGTTTCACAATTGAATAAAAAATAATGCGAGAAATGTCCAAAGAAAAGAAGACAGAGATGAGATAATAACAGAGATTGAAATGGACAAGTGTCATTTGCTTAGCCTTATAACTTTCTTTTCAAAATCAATATATCATCCACTCTTTTCCCACTTAAACTAAAAACCTCAAGCTCTCTTTCTCTGCTTCCATGGCGGTCGCAGAGTTAATCCCATCTTCTTCTTCATATACTTTAACTACTCTCCAACACTCTTCACAGCTAATTCACCTATCGACCCGTCTTTCAAATCACCGCCGTGTTTACCTCAGGCAACGAAGTTCAAGAATTTTATGCTCTGTAACTTCAAAGTAAGTACCTTTTTTTGCATTTATTATGTGTATTTGTAGTTGTGAGCTGTATTTTTAAGGAAATTTATTTGTGGGTTTTTGTTTAAAATTTAGGAACTTAAAATGGACCAAATTGTACTAAATCGTAAATATATATATACTAAATTGAAAACAAAAAGAAAAGAAAAAATAATAAAAAATATATATAAAAACCCATGGCAATTTGCCGTGGGTGAACAGTAGAGCGGCAAAAACTCCAATGGAACGGCAAAAGGGGGGGCCCCACGGCAAATTTGCCGTGGGTGAACAGTAGAGCGGCAATTTTCCATTGGAGCGGCATTTTGGCCCTCCAACGCCAAAATGCCGCTCCATTGGAGTTGCTCTTACATAGTTAGTTAGAAAGGGTACAATGACGGTTTTACCCTTTATCTTCCCCATATATATAGGGCAAGTAAAGCTCTATTTTTATAGTGTTCGGTTCTATATTTGCCCAATTTTATTACATAAAATTGTAATTATAAAAAAACATGGATGATTACTCTGTATAAGGATCCGCTAAAAGGGTATTGTGTTAGATTTTTTTTTTGATGCTGTTAAAGGAATGACTTGCACGAAATTAATCTTCTATAATTTAATTGCTTAGACCATCTCCAACCCACGCTATTTCAGTGTGGGCGGAGATGGATTTGGCGCTGGGTTGTCTCCAACCCAACGCCAAAAGCTGCGCCAGAAGTGGCGCAATTACAGTGCTGCACCAGAAATGGCGCAGCACTGTAGCTACGCTACTTCTGCCATCTCTTTTTTATTTTATTTTTAATTTTCGTCGGGTTTGCATTTTAGTCCTTCAGCTTTAGCTTTGTTTTCATTTTGTCCGTTTTAAATTTATAAAGTTTAAATTATTTTTAGTTTAGCCCCAAATAGTTTAATTAGTTATAATTACATCCTATTAATTATATTTTATTCACAGTTATGCATTAATTTAAGTTGATTATTAAATTATAAATAAATATTTTATACTCTAACTTATATAAAATGTATATTGTATTATTAATTAGTTTTAATTGCTTTCAATTTAGCCCATAAACATATAATTTGTTATAAATAAATCATATAAGTTATATTTAATTCAACTAGAATAAAATACAAATCTTCTAAATTAATTTTAAGTAAAACATATACTAAAACATATAAATGCATACTTTTATAAACTAAAAGCATTAAATACATTATTTGGGCTTGCATAATTAAAATATTTTAAAAATATTAATGGGGGGATATCGGTGTCGTCTCTACCAATATTACCAAAATATTGGCCAAAAAAGTTAGCCGGAGAAGGTGGGTACGACTGTTGGCTTTGTTCAGCTCGTTTCAGGGCACGTTTTTATAATATTTCATCTCTTTGGGCTTGAAACTCAGCCCGAACTTGCAAATCGCTTATAGAATATTTTATTACTTTGTTTTTGAATTTTATTAACAAAGTATATTTTTTGGGTGAAAATGTACAATACGTAAAAGTTTTGGGCTTTATTTGTGATAGATTGTAATATTATAAGAAAGATGAAAAAAGGGAATATTCTGTAAGATTCCTTTTTGGTGCAGTGAATAATGTTCTGGGTTGGAGTGAATTTACTGTAGCTGCGTCAAATTGGTACAATTTTTGCATCAATTTGGTGCAAAATGGCAAAATGGGTTGGAGATGCTATTATATTACGTGAGTTGTCCATCCAATAATCAAGAATTATGTTAATTTTTAAAGTAAAATAAATGGGAGAGAATTGTTGGACAATTAAACTCATTCAGAATCACAGTTGACTTGGAACAATTCAATTTTACTTAACCAAAATTCTATCCAAAAGTTTAAAAACTAAAGAAAAAAATGCAAAATCTTCCCAAATTAATTTAAGGATCGATAAACCATGTTTAAACACATTTCTCCTTTGTTAGTGCCTAAACTGAAAATGAGGCACTACAAAAATAAGATATTAATGATAAAATATCAAGTGACAATGTCAACATTGTTAGTTGTTACTAATTATAACTTTTAGTGATAAACTTGTTTGTTTTATCACAACAATAAATTCTACATGTTAAATAATGAAAATATTAGATTATAAGCTGCATTTTTTATCTTTGTTGACAACGGTAACATATGTAATCACTCTATGTATTTTCATTAAGTTCTTACTATAATTGTGCTTTTAGTAAATAGTGACAACTTTAGAGAAATTATCGTCGACACAAATCTTTATTTCATTGAAATAAAAATATTATTTCTCATTACATCAATAAACAATTTTAACATTATCACTACGAATTTATCATTATTATTACTTTTTGTTATATTGAACCAATAACCCAATATTTCGAGAAGGAAATAAAATTTAGATAAAATTGTTAGGGTCTGTTTGGATTGTTTTTGTTTTTGATGTTTTGTAAAATAGTTTTGTAGAACAGTTTTATCAAAACAATTTTGCAGTACAAATAGTGTTGAAATCCTGTTTGGTTGACTATTCTGGAAAAATTTGCTTCTTCTCTTTCCTTCTCTCTCTATGTGTTTTGATGAAATGAGAAGTCAAATGAGGAGAGAGAAAATATATTATTTTTTAATGAGGGGTTAAGTGCCGTATTTTTTTAGTTTGGAGTAAAAAAGTGTTCTGAAAAACTTAAAAACAGGTAAAACCTGTTTTGCAAAATAGCAGATTTTGGAGTCTTATTCTTCAAAAACAGAAAGTGAGAACAAGCCCAACCAAACGCATTTTCCAGGTTTTTGTTTTGCAAAAACAAAAACACACTCTAAAAACAGTCATCCAAACATACCCTTAATTTTCTGGTCGATGTGGTTTGTTAACGAAGAGGGGGTTCTGATTCTGTATAGATTGATGTACAACTACCAATAATAAGTTATATAGCTAAAACCAAAGTAGCGACAAGTTGATTCAGAGGAGAAATGAGATTGATCTTATGATGTGTAACTATAAATTTATAATTTATTTTTTTGGTAATTATATTCACTAGATAATATAAAAATAATGGCAAATTCTAATCAAGGATACAATAAGAATTGCACTGTTACAATTAGATTTATCACTGAAATCAAGATACGAGCAAAACATAAAAATTAAATCAATTGATTGTTAATACAAAGCATATTATATATTTTTTTCTTCAAAAAAGCGATCAATAGAATGCCCATTGAATTTACAATGTCCAATTTGACGTGCAATGTGCCGTCTCACTTCCTCTTGTCTCTCAAACCCTAATCTTCTTTTCTTCTTATTTTCTCGCCCAACAGTGATTTGATAAAACAGTTACCTACATCACTATTATTGTTACCACAAAATAAATAAATTTTAACCTGAATTCAACTTATTTAAGTTAATATTACTTATTAATTAGTGTAGTTTTTTAGTGAATTTTTTATATGAGATTTGCAATATGTTTTGTTATGAATTGTTGGATGAACTTGATTAGTTTTTGATACATTTATACGGAATGATGAATTATGATTGTAATCTAAGTAACAAAATGAAAACTTTTTGTTGTTTCGCGAACAGGATCCTCTGCTCCAATAAGTTATTCCATCTCCTGTTTCAATCTATGGATGGGCGACACATGTCCTTTTTGACGGAATTAACTAATGGGTAGAAGAGTTCCGTTAGCTGGAAACCCAGTTGGAAAGTGATTCATTTCCTTCTCTCAACATACACACAATGGAAACTCCCAAAAGAATTTGCTGCAATTGCTTCACCTAACAAACCATGGAAGGAAACAAGATGAAAAGGAAAACTCTCTTATCCCCATTGATGCAAAACAAAGAAAACCCACAAAAAATCGAAAGCCCATCGACTCAAATCGCCGTCGACGTTTAATCCAAATTTTTTATCAATTTTTATTGAATGCGAGTTTAATTTCGGATTTGAATTTCAACACACTTCATAATTCTTGAATTAGATAAAAATAGCAAAGAACGAAAGAGCCATAAACTTTTCTGTAATTGTTATGGACTTTTTATGATTATGGAATTTGAACATGAGTTTGATGATTTGGTATGTTTGGCTTTGAATAGAAATTTTTTTCCATTATGAGCTCTCATCCACATTGATGCAAAACGAAGAAAACCACAAAAATTCAAAAGCCCCTCACTAAAATCGCCATCAACTATAATATTTCTTCCTCAATTCGAATTGTCGGCAACATATATGGTAAGTTTAATTTTATATCGATGTACCTTAGAGCTGAGTTGAATTCTACTGATATTTGATAGTTCAATCATCCAAGTCAATTAAATTATTCTTTTGTTTTAATCTTAAGCTTAGATTTGTACTTCTGGTATAAGCATGTACGGGCTTTGATTCATATTTTTGGTATCATTTTTTAACACATGTGTATCCAATTTAAGATTTAAATTTATGTTTGCCTCATTATCTTGAATTCAGAGAAAAAAATAGAAGTGAATGATGATTTTTTTTTCGGAATAGCTGCAGAAATATTTTCATCAATGGGGATGAAAGAGTTTCCTTTTCCATGGAATAACTTATAATTGAGCGTCACTCGACCATTTCAGAAGATATGATTCCAAAACTTGGTATGGAATTCGAAAATGAAGAAGCAGCTCATACATTTTATAACGAATCGCAGGATTAGCAGGATTCAGTATTAGAAAGCATACGGTTCATAATAATCTTGATAGAATATTTTGTTGTGGATGTCAAGGTCATAGACAAAAAGATAAAGGAGATATGGGTGTTAAATCTCATCGTCCCGAAATACGAATTGGTTGCCGTGCAATGATGAAAATTGATTGTAGGTATAATGCTAAGTATAAAATCGTGAACTTTGTTTCCAGTCACAATACCCATGGTCTAGTCAGTCCAACAAAAACTCATTTCTTGAGGTCACATAGAAGTATCACTGCTGCACTAGCACAACAAGCTGATGATTTAGATCACTCAAGAATAAATCCTAGAGCAGGCTTTGCATTAATGGCTAATCAAATGGATGGACGTGAAAATATTGGATTTATTTTTGAAGACTACAAGAACTATCTGCGTACGAAAAGAACAGTGGGAATGAAGATGGGTGACACCAGAGGGGTACTTGAGTACTTGCAACAAAAACAGTTAAACGATCCTAATTTTTTCTATGCCATTCAAGTGGATCAAGATGATCTGATAGCTAATATATTATGGGTCGATGCACAAATGATGGTTGATTATGGTCATTTTGGTGATGTAGTTTCCTTTGATACGACTTAAAGGAAAAACAAAGATGGTCGACCATTTGCGTTGTTTGTTGGCGTAAACCACTACAAACAAACTGTCATTTTTGGTGCGACATTATTATATGATGATACAATATCAACATTTATGTAGTTGTTCGACACATTCGCAGAGCAATGTTGGGTAAAAAACCAATAACCATACTTACCGATTAAGATGCTTCAATGGCAAAAGCTTTAAATATAAATTGGCCAGACACGTGTCATCGTTTGTGTATTTGGCACATCTATCAAAATGCAGCAATGTATCTGAGTAGTGTATTTGCAAGATTTACGAATTTTTTTGAGGAGTTCACCTCGTGTATTTATGATTATGAAGAAGAAGAAGACTTTCTCAATGCATGGAAAGAAATGTTAAGAAAATATGGACTTGAAACCAACGAGTGGTTGGAGAGGCTCTTCAAAATGAAAGAGAAATGGGCTATAGTTTATGGTCAACAATATTTTTGTGCAGACTTGACAACTACTCAGCGGAGTGAAAGTATCAATGGTGTGCTTAAAAGATATGTAAGCTATAAGAACAATATGTTACAATTTTTTCAACAGTTTCTTTTCCTATTGAAATTCTGAAGCACGCCGCTACGGTCTATATATATGAAGTTTTTGCATTATTTCAAGAAGAGTTGCGTAAGGCATATGATGCAAAAATTAACTTGTCAAGGGAAGTTGGATAAACTTTTGAGTATAAAATTACTCTTTTAAGAAACCATCATCAACACACTTTGATGTATGACTCATCTGAATTTAAGGTTTCATGTAGTTGCAAAAAATTTGAATTTGAAGAAATTTTGTGTTCGCATGCCTTGAAAGTGCTATCTTTAAGAAATATCATAAGAATTCCAGAGTTCTATATGAAGAAGCGATGGACCAAAAAAGCCAAAAAATCAGTTGTTCAGGAACAAGATTTTGGGATTGGTAAGAAACATCATATATCTATGGACGAGAAAGAGGAAAAGAAATTGATTGGAGTTCACTACAAGGAACTGTGTAGCTTGAGTTATCAGTTAGGGGCGAGGGCTTCTTTGACCATGGAGACATTTAGAATTGCGAAAGATGGTCTTCTTAAGATGATTAAAGAAAATGATGCGACTTTAGAGAATGGAGCAAACACGAGGCCAACTCTTGGAACGAAGTTTGTTCAACAAAATAATGCATTGGACGAAGCAAAAGACAAATCTAATAAAAATGTGATAAGAGGGTGGAAAAAGAAAGAAAAAAAAAACATGTACGATCTGCAAAACGACCGAAGAGTGGGTTGGAGATGAGTATTCGAAATAAAAAGAAAACGCAGATTAATAAATCCTTATCAGTTGATACAATCATAAATGAGGAAAACATTGACCAAGTATATTCTTTTCTAAAAAATATTGCACGTCTTTTTTATAGATAATAATTTTTTCTTAGTACATATAATTATTGAGTTGATTATTACACGTGCAGGATGTCAATGCTGAAAAAAATTGTTCACGCAGCGATGCTTCCTTTGATTATAGTGCATATTCATCCTCATCGCAATTGTCCCAGGTAAATGTTGTGATGTGTTATTTTTAGTAACTAATATGACTTGATTTTCCCGTGTCTTTTTTTTTATAGAAAATTTTCGTCATGTATGAAGGTGTATGTATTTCTCTTACTTTTGTTTCCTTTCAATAATAAAACAGGAATATCAACTCTATATGTCCAATTCAAGTGTTGCTTATCCTATAAAAAGGTTTTCATGCGTCACGTGCAACCATTCCAAGTTGTACATGTATACTCGTATATGTTTAAATTTCTTAAACTACATAATTTTTGCTAATGATCTGTACTTTATATGTTCTTTGTTTACCTAGACTTTCAATCCAATTCATCAGTCCCTGTATTTATCAAATTATTTAAGACAAGACGAGCAAAACGGAATGAGCTTGACGGAATTACTCAAGGTGGTGACATACTCGACAACTTAATATTATTTTATATTTGATGTACATGTCTAATTTTTTTAATGTGTGTTCCACATGTATAGCAACAACTAGTCAAGACACAAGGAATTGAGAGATTTCAATGGAACGATGTGTGTAATACCGCAAGCGCACGACTTTCGTGTAGTACAAAAGATATTGTTCCCACGAGGACCGAATAATTAAGCAATAATTTCTTCATTTATCGGTAATCTAAGCCTAATAAAATTACGATAAAATGTAAAGAAAACTAAATAGAACGTAGAAGACTAGTTTTGATTGTATGTGACTAGCAATTCCGGAATCAGGGTTCACCACGACATACATTATCAATTCAATCATATCATCAATTCAGTTACGATTGCTACTTATGAAGGACACTATCCAATTTTACTTATCACCTTCTTTCAAATCATAATGATATACCCAAGTTAATTAATCCCCTACTTTCGTGATGATTAGACTAAACTCGAATTCATTAATCTCTGTGATATTGTATCGATTCGTCAAAAGACCTAAAACTACTTTCGTGATTTAGGATCCTAGGTTTGAAAACTATGGTTCCAATTTTAGATGTCACCTTTCACAATTTTCACCTAATATCTATGAACATGTAAATATGTGGCCAGCAAATTCACAAGCGTTAATCACTAAAATTCAAATCATAAGTATATGAGATGTAACGTCAACGATTCTATAATCTATACTGATAACATATCATTGGGCTATTCCCGATTCCAGAATAAAATGGATTACTCCATAGATTCGAAAGAACAATCAACAATAATAAAAATAAACATGATAAATTGACAAGAATTAAAAGAGATTAAATAAATAAACTCGATAAAACCCATTGTCGAAAGATCAGTTTAAAATCAAGTCTGAATCTTATTCGCCGATCTCCAATCTTTACAATCAATTCCAAGAAAATAAAATTCGAACCCTAAAAAAGTATTTGGGGGAGGTATTTATACCGAAAAGAAAATAAACGAAACCATCCTGAAGTGGGGCACGGGCTGGCATTTAAATGCCAGCGTTTAAACGCTGGGCATTTAAACGTTGGGCATTTAAACGCTCGGCGCTTTAACGCTCAGAGCAGAAACATTCTACTGCCAGCGTTTAAACGCCGGGCGTTTAAATGCCGGTAAAATTGTTGTCACATTTGGTTCGGAACAGAACATATTTTGTAACTTTCGGGTCTTCAAATATTTAAATTAGATCTTGTCTTCTTCATAAGACTTTTAGATATTCGGCTTAGATTCCTAACAATGTAAGAATCATTAACAGTGGATGTCTATAGCCCAAGATATGATTATATTCCCCAACAGCGCTAATTTACCTCCTTTCATATGTTTTTCGTCGTTTTCTCGAAATCAATGATTTTACCCTACAATCATGTAACAAATCTATGAACATAATGGGGTATAAATCATGATATAAAAACGACTAATCTTAAGCTAGAAAACATGTATAATCGAGGTTTATCAACCCCCCAAACTTAGGATTGATCGTACTCGTGCCATAAATATCATTGAAAACGAACAACCATATTCTTGCAATGATCTTAAAAATAAAAATAAAAAACTAACTAGCTCACTTTCGTAGAGTTCACGATTACACTTAGCATTTGCAACAAGCCTTTAAACCTTTTAGTTACCCCAAAAGGATGAGTTATAGTCTCGTGAGGGTTTGCATTTCTATATACGCACAAAATCTATGAAATTCGAGCTAAGATAATACAACTTATAAAAATTAACAAAAGACTAATGGCATGACATCATTAACAATTAAGCTCAAGAATATGTACATAGCTCTCGATTTTGCCACATATTAACACTAAGATTCGAATTAACTTCCAAAGTGGTGCATGCAATCATTGGCATTATAGCCGAGTGGCATCCTTACCAAATTTTGGATATAATCTCAATTTTTATCAACTTTCAATTATTCAAAAGGCATAAAGTTTTATAGGCATAAATACATGCTTCAAAATTATAGCATTTAAGCATTTTTAACTTTCTACACAATTACGTGTGGATTTCAGCTTTAGCTCATTACACCATGTGCAATGCTTGTTCCCTTAGGCTTTCTATGACACCCATGTAACGAGTTTTGGGCCAACGACTCCGAAGCTAGATAGTTTTAGGGCGTTGAGTGTCAAAACACTCCTTTCGGACTTAATCACTCGAGTGTCAAAGGCCACAAAACAAGCTAGGTCTTTATGTGAGTTAACTTCACATTGTCGTAATAATCCGACACATCAAATCATATTTTCAAATTTAAGCATTCATTATCAAGCATAAATGTGACTAGTAAACTCTATACCTTGTGAAAACTTTAGTTAATATTTTTGAGAATTACTCCTTACGTTTCTCAAGATGTAATATCCACTCAACTCCTCTCCTATAGATTGTGTGTAAAGTGTCATCTAAAGAAGCTAATCTTAATCTTAGGTCGACATGAGCAAAATCGAGATATGCTTGTTCCATTAGTCCAGATTATATATTGAAGTCATGCCATCATTCTTAAGCTAATTCTAGCAAAGTGTACAAATTGACAAGCTAGTACTCATAAAAAAAAAACGGTGCATGTCACATGAATACCTCTAACGCCCCCAAACTTAAACGAAACTAATTCATACAATATAGATATGCTAAGTCAAATTCCACGCCCAAATTTAAACTATAACATTGTCCTCAATGCTATCACACATAAGTAGTGGGAAATAAAAACTTAACCAAACGGGATGTTGAAAAACATGCCCGAATACCGAAGGACAATTTTCGTTCCAAGTGATGGTAGTGTAATCTCTTTATCATCCAACGTGAGCTACTCACGTACCCTGTGCGACAAAACAAAAACAAAGCATGCAAAGATTATTATTTTTTGGTCAAAGATAAAAAAGAAAGAAAGAAATAGAAAGGAAAAAAACCACAAAAAAGAAAACACTTGGGTTGCCTTCCAAGAAGCGCTTGTGTATAGTCATTAGCTTGACTTTACCATGTTAACTTAGTTTGACAGATCACGTATTGGACCCGACGACTTGAAAATTCTCCAATCGTCTTTAGAATATCGATTTTTAGGTAAAGAAAACTCAGGCAATGGTCGAATAGAAGAACTAAATCGTCCTTTTTTGATTTTTTGTCAGGGGATCTTTTTGCCATGAAATACTTTCACACCTTCCTTGTTAATCATCGCACTCTCATGCACATTAAACTTTAATTTATCTATTTCATGACGCTGAAGCGTCCTCTCCTCACTAGCGACGTATGATGTCAATGGTGGATTTCCATTAAAAAGTCGAACAATATTAGCGACAACTTCATCTTCCTCCTCATTCGAGCCGCTACTTGCCAATCGTGCTTCTAGTGGATCATTATAGTGGTGCCTAACAAGCTTGTCACTAATTATCTAATTAACCTCGTCGATCCTGTAACAACAGTTCTCAAGAGAGTGGTAAGCAACAGATTTACATAAATTAAATTCAACTATCTCATCCCCAATACTCAAGGAAAGCTTTCCATTTTTAACATCAATGATAGCTCCTGCTGTAGCTAGGAAAGGCTTACCAAGAATAATGGGGATTTGAGAATCCTCCTCCATCTCGAGAACAACGAAGTCTGTAGGAATAAAGAACTTACCAACATTGATATGTACATCCTCTAAAATACCTATCGGATACTTAACAGAAAGACTGTATAATTGCAAAGTTATGGTCGTAGGCTTTAAATCATTCATCTTTAACTTTTTTCGCCACAGACAATGGCATGAGACTAATGTTAGTGTTGGGTGTCCGACAAGCCAATTGATTGCCAAAACTTGGCAACACTACGAGAACAGTCTTGTTTTAATCGTTATTTATGATATGACATCTTCTTTATTATATATCTATTGTCTTTACATATATGTAATAAAGTCCATTGGGTTACATAGACTATGGGTACGGTCACGCATTGGATAGTGATTATGGGATATAATCGAACGACTGTAATCCTAAAAAGCGTTTCAAGTCATACAGTTATTGAGATAGGGATATCAATGACTCGTAAAGACTTGCTTGTATGTTGCATTTCCTTTTAAGAATGTACCTTGTTTCATGGGTATTGGTCGGGGACTTCTGCAACATATGAGGGTTCACATCGGGGATGGTGAATTGAGCAACCTAGTGGAAATTCATATTGGTGGAGATTTGGCAAACGGATGTAAAGACTGTTTTTCTTAATGGAAACATTTAGGAAGAGTGATGCAGCCGGAAGACTTCACATTTAATGAGAGCAAACACAAAGTGTGTAAACTCCAAAGGTTCAATTTTGGAATTGAACAAGCTTCCCGAAGCTGGAACATACGTTTTTGATGAAACTATAAAGTTGTATGGATTCGTCAAAGTAAGTATAGACCGTGTATGTATACAAAAAGGATAGTGGGAGCAAAGTTGCATTTTCTTATCCTTTTGTATTGATGGCATCCTACTTATGGAAACAATTTAGGGATGTTGCAATCAATCAAAAGATGATTATCGATACAATTCTCCAAAAAAGACTTGGGAGAGGCGTCTTATGTGCTAGGTATATAGATATACCGAGATAGAAGTAATGAGATGTTGGGATTCTCCTAGTCGTACGAAGATAGTGTGCTGATGGATTCAGCAAGGATTCTTGCCAATGAGACATGGTTTCCGCCTTTCTAAGATGGTGTCACATAAGGCATTTGAAGAAATAGGGAAAATGTCTCACATAAATTATGCTATTAGGAGCAAAGATGTATGCTATGTTATGTACTCGGCATGGTGTGACTTATACACTGAATGTGACAAGTCGATATCAAGCTAATCCAAGGGTTGATTTTGGACTGCCATGGAAACGATCCTTAAGTTTCTTAGGATGACTAAAGGATGTTTTCTTGATATATGGCAATGGAGAATTAGAATTGGAATTCTTCATAGACTCTAGTTCTTCAGTCATACATAGATGACTTGAAGTCGATATTCGGATACATATTCGTACTCGTTGGTGGAGCTTTAAGATGGAAACGCTCCAAGTGGGAGACTACAACTAAGTTCACCATATAGAGTAAGTACATAGCAACATAAGTTGCTAAGATGATTGTTTGAATAGAAAGTACGCCCAAGAACTGGGGTAATTCCATCCATTGTTGATCATGTACAAAAGTACAATGATAACAATGGGGCTATTGGGAAAGCAAAGGAGCCAAGGTCTCATCAAAGATCCATACATAAGAGGCGATACCAATGGATCCGAGAGATCATTGGTAGATGTGACGTTTGAGAGAAACGTCTAGACTCGATAGATAATATAGCAGACCCCTTCACCGAACCCTTGAGCCGAAGTGTATTTGAAGGACATCTAGATAGGATGAGTCTTAGATAAATGGACAACTGGATTTAGGGCAAGTGGGAGATTGTTAGTTTTGGGTGCTCGGCAATTGGTTGCCAAAACTTGGCAACAATACGAGAAAAGTTTTGTTTTAATCGTTATTTATGATAATTTTATATGAGAAGTCATATCTAATTGCTCTTGTAATATCATTGAGATATAACTTATAAGTTAATTTGATTATTTCATGATATGATACAGTGGGGGTTGACGATATTGCAAAATTGTTATGCCTTTAAATCCGAGTGGAATTGGAAAAATAATCTTTTTAATAGTGCATTAATTTAATATAATTTGAAATTATATTAATATTTATTTCTAGTGATATATTACTTAATTAAGAGATGTTATGGAATATGGGGGTTACGAAGCGTGTTGTGAAATTGAAAATTTTGAATATAATATTTACTATTTTCTTGGCTTATAGAAATTCGCATGAGATATGTATAAAATGAGTTGTAGACTTATAATATTCAAAAGAAAAATATAAATCAATTATGGTTATATTGATTATTAACACAATAATTTGTGTTCTTTATTTTTAATTAATACAACACTTTCTTGTGCATGTGCTATTTGATAAGTGTGAATTATCCTACATTATCCAACAATGAGATAGAGTTAAGTTATAAGAATTATGATTTTGAAAGTTAAAAGAATTTTAAGAAAAAAATCCTAGTGATTTCTCATACATGTTTCAAGATGGGTAATATAATTTACTCAAATTATGCAAATATTCTTTCTAGCATTATTGCATATGTGTGTGCGTGTGCATTGAAAAACAAACAATGAATATTATATTGATTGACAATGGATTCCATGAGATGGAAAAGAGGAAAAAATATTACATTCCATGAGATGAAAAGATTGTCTCGAGGGACTAGCGCAGATGTTAGATCCTTATCATCAAGGGGATGGGCTAAGTCCATAAGGGAATCACCTCCGAGAAAAACTAAATATTTGTGATCGGAGACCCCGTGAAGAAGGTTCAGTGGGTAGGAACAACCTGCAATGCGTGATCCATAAGTAAAATTTTTAGGAGAGTATTCTATAAGATGACTCCTTCCCAATCCCTAAGGTAAAGTGCTGTAAAAGTGTGATGTTAGGTTGGGCTTTGACCCTTAATGAGACCAAGGCGGGAAAATCCGAGGGATAGAGGTCACACATACCATTGGAGGTTTCTCCTAAGTGAGAGTTGCCTTGAGGGCCGGGGCTATGGGTTTGGACTCAGCCTAGAGAACTCACGAGAATTAAGATCAGAGCGAATGACCGGTAAACGCGCTAACCCGCTATAACCATATCCTAAAGTCTATATCGTATGTGTAGTAATTGAAGTTTGATAAGGGGACCTACTTCAAGCTTAGTCCATTATGGCTCCATCAAATGGATATACTATCACTAAGTTTAGATTCAGCTCGGAAGGCACCTATACCTATTGCATGATATAAAGTTGCCACCATATATTATTGATTTATTAAATTTTGAAAATTCTAAAGCTTGTGGGGCATTGTTTTGAAATTAAGCTTTAAAATTTTCTTATTCTCTTAATTTCCATGTTCTAATTTTCTAACAGTTTATGACCTCATTTATAAATATATTAGTGACTCTTTATTTACATGTGAATGTTACATTTTTCTAATTGTGACCCACTTTCTATATGTTTATGATCATGTTTATTGTAGTTTGACTACACATTTACTTGGGGTCATTATTTTGGTGTAACATCCATTTATCCATCACTATATATAAGAGGTTGTAAATTCATTTTTTTATGAACTTGTAAAATTATTTTTCTCCCATAAGAGTGTTTTAGCAACGTGACTAAGGATTGGTTCTTCGTCTCCTTGTGGTCGTGCATATAGGGTGAGACGTCATTGTGAGCTAATGGGGTTTTATCTTGAAGTCGTGATCAGCCATCAAAACCTGCACGTAAGGAGGCAATCATGACTTTAGGACAGCGTCATGTGCCGTGACTCTCCATCGGTGCAGTATTCTTATTTTAATGTTTATATAGTACTTTATATACATTATTTCATGATTTATAAAAGTATGCTAAAGTTGTTGATAAAACATTTTTATATGTATATGAGTAAATTAAATTTATGTAAACACAAATCACAAAATTTACAACATAATGAACACTTCTCCAATACTACCTATCAAACGTATAAACGAGATGAGTTATATTATTTGTGATAGTTGGAGTATGGCAAAATTGTAAATTTAGTCGCACATGATATTACGAATTGTTAATGTGTACTTTATACACATTTTACATGTTTGAAATTGCGTTATTCATCATGTTTATACTTCCTATCTCATGAATTCGTGCTATTATTGATTTGTTAGGTGTTTGTATGGAGAATGAAGGAAAATGTGACCAAAATGGCTGAAAAGTGGTGAAGATGGAATTAGCATAAAGAAAATAATGGCAAAATACTTTCCAGAATTATGTGTGCCCACGCTTAATTCCAGAAACCATTTTGCCGAAGAACGAAGGCTGCTGGAATCTGCTGATTACTTCTGCTGGAATCCGACTGTTTCTGCTTGATTTTTGTTTCACATTCTGTCGGGATTTCTTTTCCTTTTATTTAGAGATTTTATTTTCCTCTTTAAACAATTTATTTTTGCTAGGATTCTTAGAGTCCTATTTTAGATAGTTTCTTTGTTTGACGAGAACTCTATTAGGTATAAATAAGTGAAATTTATTCCACAAGAGAAATCTAGGTTTAATTTCCTTTTCTTCATAGTTTGTAGACGTTTTCTTCATAGTTTGTAGACGTTTTCTTTTCTATGTGTTGCTAAACACATTTTTCTCGTCAAGGATATATCAAGGTTTGATTTCTTTAATTCGTGAGATTTAATTTGTGCTTTCATATTCGATATTTTTTTAAATATTTACCTTTTCTCTGTGCTCGTTGATAATATATTTTATTCGATTAGTTAATCTGGCCAATTAGTTAGTCGTTGGAATCATATTAAACTAATTAGAACCAAAATCCGTAATTGTTTGGTAAACCCTAATATTTGTAGCAGTTAGTGACGTCGATTATGGATAAATTTTCGATTAGTGGTTATGAGAATTAGTAACCTAGTTTAAATAAACCGAGCTTACGTGTTTGTTAACTAGAATTGGTGTCTTTTTAATGCATGAATGCTATCGAGGCTAAATCCTAAGAGCTTGTTTAGGGTTGTCTAATTGGTAAAAGGAATAATCCAAGAGCTTGTCTTGGTTATCGAAGACTTAAGGAAAGACTAGGTTATTAGAGCTTGTTAATAATTATAGCCAATTTACTTAAGAATATTGAACCATTATTGCATCGATTATCGAGTTATAGAATCAATACTGAGATAATCCAAAAGCTAGAATCTCCAATCTTATTGAATTCGAATTTAACTTATTTGCGTTTTTAGTTTACATCTTTTAATTTGATTTTAATTACAATCCGAAAACCCCCCCTTTTATTGATATTAGTAATTTGACAATTGGATCTATATTATTCCCTGAGAATCGATCCTACTTATCGCTATTTACAGATCTTTTTGAGTAGGTAAATTATTTTTATTGGATTCGACAGCCACCACGAATCTAATTTTAAATCCACAGTTTATAAATACTTCAAAACAGTCCCAAGAGTAATGTTGGTCATTTCTTTAATTAATGTTAGTCCCATACTTTATTTTTGTGTAAGAAGTGGTTTTATACACCTTGTCTAATTAAAGGGGCAAAATGCAATTTATAATAACAAAAATAAAACATGAGACTAAAATTATTATAAAAAATGAGAACTAATATTGCGATTAGTCTGAAATATTGAAACGTTTTCTAAAATTTCATAAAGTGTGGCACTAAAATTAGAATCGTTATATCTTATAGGACTAAAAACCCTCTGCGGAAATTCGATTGATTGTCTCGGTGACATACTCCGCAGTGTTGATTGCTGGAGCGCCACCAAAAAATGTAGAGGTGGCAATCGGGTGGGTCGGGTTGGGTTCGGGTTGGTTCTAACGGTTTGATTTTTAAATGGCTTGGGTTCTTAAATGGTGTTAAGGTGGAACCAATTCAATCCAAAATGAAACCAAAGTCAACCCGAAAGGGAACCAAGTCCAATCCGACTCAATACCTTACATTTTGTTCTTTATAATTTAGATTATTGGCAAGTGGTTTGGGCCTAACTTGAAATTTGTTGGACCCAACTTGGAACCATGTTGAAACCAATTAGGAACCAAAAATAATTTCTTAGGAACCAACCCAACCCAAACTAGCTTAGTTGGGTTGGAACCATGGTTCCGGACCCATTTTGCCACCCCTAAAAAAATGCCTCAGCTACCAATCCTCCTCATGTGGCAATTGCTGCTGCAAGCAATCAAAACAACATACAAAGTCGACTCTATTTTTTATCGTACTCCAAAATCTTACCTCCTAACCAAACTTTTAGTAGAATAGATTAGGAGTGGCAATATGTGTCCGGAACCACGGTTCTAACCCAATTAAACTAGTTTGGTTTGGGTTGGTTCCTAAGAAATTATTTTTAGTTCATAATTGGTTCCAACTTGGTTCCTAGTTGGGTCTAACTAATTTCAAGTTAGGCCCAAACCGCTTGCCAATAATCTAAATTATAAAGAACAAAATGTAAGGTGTTTAGTCGGGTTGGGCTTGGTTCCCTTTCGAATTGACTTTGGTTCCGTTTTGGGTTGAGTTGGTTCCACCTTAAAATTATTTAAGAACCTAAGTCATTTAAGAACCAAACCGTTGGAACCAACCCAAACCCAATCCGACCCACCCGATTGTCACCACCTCTAGAATAGATCATACAAAGTCTACCCAAATCGATAGATGTATCATTTATATTCATTCATTTCGAACTAACTCACTACATACATTCAATGTGTGACATATGTATTATCGTTGATAAATGTCAAAAGCAACTTCAATAGATATTTCATGTTACTTCTTAATACGTAATATTAATATTTGGAGTATGTATTAAGTTATCCTAAGAATGTCTAAATTGATGTTAATAAATTCAAAAAAAAATTGGACCACTAAACGTGGCGTCAAAGAGACTTATTTAAGTTGGTGAGGCTAAGAATAGATGTCTTCACTAGAATCTATTTATCCAGTATTGCTCCAAATTTATTTTCATATTAATTTCTTTCGTTGCTGTTTTCAATTATAAAGTATAAAAGTAATAAATTCATTAAATTAATTAATCGCAAATGAATTTTTATCAAAAAGGAAAGAAGTAAAACAATCGGTAGTATACATCATCATTCAAAAAAAAAAATTTGTTGTGTACATCTATTAGATATCATCTAGTATGGTAACAAATAAAACCTCCAAGTTGTTGAGTGGGATGACAATTAAGAATTACCTTTCACACAAATGGAGTTAGGTTTGTTAGATTCGGAAAAAAACAATCCCGTAATATTATTGATGTTAAATATATATATATATATATATATATATATATATGAAGTTATAGATATTGATCATTAAGTCAAATTAATTAAATTAGAAAAAGAAAAAAAAATATGTAAATTAAAAAAAAATCTGAACTAATATAAATATTAAATAAATACAGAAATTAATCTATAACATAATAAGGACAATTGTGGGTATTCAATTTAACTTACACGCATCAAACTTAAAATAAGTGGCTGTAATTGATTGCCCTCTTTGTTTCGTTGTCTAAATGTAGATATTTTTGTGAATCAAAATAATTTGGCTGCCACTTTTGTCTCTCATGTTATTATTAAGAATTTTCAGAATCCAAAATCTCAATATAATTCATATTTTATATATAAGTGTAGTTATATCGAAATAATCAGTTTATATGGAAATATTATAATTGTAGTTGTATTTGTAGAGAAGCAAATTTTCATCCAATTAAAGGATGATAAGTGGCAAATGTGATATTAAATATTAATTTAAATTTTTTAATATATATTTTGGGATTTCTCAAATTTAATTTCAAAATAAAATAATTGATTTAATTGATATTTTAATATTCATTTTATTGACAAATTAAATCGCGACATGTGTCAAATTGAGGTGTTACCTCCAATCAAATCATGTCCTTCAGTTAATAAATCTGCAACCAATCAAATCATGCCACGTGAAAATATTGACCAATCAAAAGACATCTACGTCAAATGATATTTATCTATTTAAATTAATATATAGATAATATTTATAAGATTTATCTATTTCATTTGTCAGCCAATCAAATGGCTCCAAAATTATAATAATTATTTATTAAATCAATGAGATAATTATCAAAGAAATCCAAATTATTCATGACTCCTCCATCCTACATCTATAAATAGGGTCATTTGGAGCTCATAATGGACACGCAGAAGTTCAATCAAAGTTAGAGAAGACGAAGGAAACTCTCCAAATTCTCTCTATGAAAGTTCTTCAAATACAAAGAAGATTCAAGACATTCTAGGCGAAAATCAAAGCGTTCTTGAAGAAGTTTATCAAATTATAGCGTTTGATTCGTAATTACAGTGCTAAACCTACGAATTAACGTTATAGAAGTTCAAATCAAGTTCAAGGAAGATCAAAGCTACGAATCAACCTTGAAGATTTCAAATTCCATACAACAAATTATAAACATTCAAGTCAATGTTGGAGAAGATCAAAACAAAATCAACTCCAACATTCAAATCGATATTCTTGAAGGAAGAATCAGAGGATTAGAATAGAGATCGTACCCCTATATTTTATTTTGATCAATATATAAATTCATTTGTCACTATTTTTGTGTTTTTTTTTATTTTCATTAATACAAATTTATTGTGTACAGTATCAAAATATTAATGTATTTTATCTGACTAGGTTTAGATAATCAGTTTTAGGTTTGTTAACAGTAAGATGGCATTTGCCAAAATGTCGTAATTTGATTAAAGGACTTCATACTTTAGGTCTTGAAATTCATTAAATTCCAGAGATGGAATAATTAATTAACATGCTTGGGAAAGGCTAGATTTGGAGTTAAAAGTGTTTTAAATCATCACCAATATTTTTATTAGTTATAATTTCTTAAGTGAATAATGTGTATATCGTTACGTCAATAGTATTAAATTAATGATTATTTTTAAAGTTAAAGATATCTTGAAAAGAAAAATAATTGCGCCCAAAAGAAAAACTACTAAACTATATATATATCATTGTCATATATAATACATTGTCAAGAAATATTATTTTATTATTGAACAATTACGATCATTAATGTAAAAACATAATTTTTTTTGAATCCATCACATAGAAATATATATATATATATATATATATAATATTTATTGTGTAATTATTTATTAAAAACGATGTTAGCGATCGAGCCCATCATATAAAAATTATAGCTTTGTGCCGAACTTTTTATCAATCAATAATAGGTAGAGCTCAAATGTGTGATAGCCTCAGATCTCTAAATTAAATAATTTATGATCAAATATATATAAACATATAACCAAAATACAAGGCTATTAGATTTCAATTTTATAGATAAGTTCATGGGTTTAATCTGTAAATTAAATAATTTATTACCAAATATATATAAACATATAACCAAAATACAAGGCTATTAGATTTCAATTTTATATATGAGTTCATGGGTTTAATCTCAGATTGATAATTGTTCAATTTATATATGAGATATGCGTAAAAAATTAATGGTGTAATCATGTGATGCACGAACACTTTAAAAAATCAACGTGTCGTGTCGAACACCTGATCAGACATGACTCTCCACCGACACTCTCCGACACCTTGTCCAATATGAAAATAAATTTGTCTGCTTAAATAAAATAAAAAATTAAAATATGAACACCGTAATGGACGCAGTTAGAGGGTATGTCTACTATGTATGCATTATTTGTGATACTTGATATTATTTCACTTATTTTTTGTAATTTTGAAAACTGAAGTATTTATTTTTCTTTCAAACATTATATCTTTACAAATCAAATACAAATTTATAATATACAAAAATCATTCTTATAGTTTATTTCTCTAACCAGTCATATTTAAATTAGAATGAGAAGACTAATTTATATTTTAATGTAAATTAGTGAATATATATATATGTATATGATATATATATATATACATGTTTTATTAGCAGTTTCGAGGTCGTGTCGTGTCCTAATATTATTAAAATGTCGTACTTCGTGTCCGTGTCATGTTGTGTTGTGCGCCGTGTCCTGTGTCCTGTGTCCGTACATCATAGGTGCAATCTATATGAATCATAATTCACAAACTATTAATAATAAATCTACTGGGTCTAAATATTTTCTCTATTTTAATTTTTAATATATATATATATATATATATATATACAACCAAAGCTTGGTGATCTGATCTTTCCAAAAAATAAAATTGGTGTTCTTTATTTAAATCACATAAACTTAAGTTTATACTGTCCACAATAAAATGGACTTCCTTTCCTCCTCTTTCCTCAAAATGTCCACACTTTCACCTCAATTAGTAGACCTTAAAATAAACATTTCATATCTTAAAATTGATGAAATATATGATGCCTCAACTCATCAAAGATCTAAGATATCTTCCACCACAAGAACAACATCTTTGCATCAAAGAAAGTTTACAAAGTTAAACACTCCTAAAAACCCTTCAACCTCATCACAACAAAAATCCAAAGAAACTACAAGAACAAAAAAACAATCTTTTCTTACTATATTCTTCAAATCTTTAGATAATTTCATATGCAATTTCATAGACCCTCCACTCCGCCCCTCCATCGACCCAAAAAAGGTACTATCCGGCAACTTTGCCCCCGTCGACGAGCTTCCCCCGACCCCTTGCGATGTCGTTGAGGGCTCCCTTCCGCAATCCTTGAACGGAGTTTACATTCGTAACGGCCCAAATCCTCAGTTCATCCCCCGTGGACCCTACCACCTCTTCGACGGAGATGGCATGCTCCATGCCATCACCATCTCCGACGGCAAGGCCACATTCTGCAGCCGCTTCGTGAAAACACATAAGTACACCTTGGAGCGAGAAATTGGCGCCCCGATTTTTATCAACGTCTTTTCCGCTTTCAACGGCGTTTTTTCTTCCCTTGCTCGTGTCTCGGTTGCATTAGGCCGGATTCTCGCCGGAGAATACGACCCTAGCCGAGGTGCCGGCCGTGCAAACACAAACCTAGCGTTGATTGGCGGTAAACTATTCGCTCTCGAAGAATCCGATCTTCCTTATGAAGTGAAAATAACTAGTTCTGGAGATATAGTTACTTTAGGCCGCCATGAATCCTTCGGTGAGAACTTCATGACAATGACAGCTCACCCGAAAATCGACATGGAAACGGGTGAGGCTTTTGCTTTCAGGTACAGTTTCATTCCCCCATTCTTGACGTATTTCAGGATCGATGGCAAAGGAATTAAGCAACCCGAGATCCCGATTTTCTCCTTAAAGCATGCTTCGTTCATCCATGATTTCGCAATATCGGAAAACTACGTCATTTTCAATGACACACAGATCGTGTTCAGAATGAAAGATATCTTGAGAGGGAAGGTACCGTTGAGTGTTGACAGTTCGAAAGTGTCGAGTCTGGGGATAATTCCGAGATACGCCATGGATGAGAGCGAGATGTGGTGGGTTGATGTGCCGGGCCTTAATATAATCCACGCTGTTAATGCGTGGGAGGAAGACGGCGGCGACACCATTGTGATGGTGGCTCCGAATTCTTTGCCGGTGGAGCATGTCTTGGAGCACATGGATTTGCTTCATTCCAGTTTGGAAAGAATTGAAATAAATGTGAAGGAGAAAACTGTAACGAGACGATCGGTATCCACCAGAAATCTCGAGTTTCCGGTCATCAATTCGGCTTACATTGGGAAGAAGAACAGGTTTGACTTCTATTTATGGAAAATTCTAACCCACTTCCGTTTGGCCACACCTAGTACTGTAACAAATCATATGACTAGGAGTATCTTAGTAAAATACGAGTGTGGCCAAGCTGACAGCGAACTAGAAGCTCCCTATGTATATATGTATTTGCGTTTATTACACATTTTGATAGGATAAGCTTGAGAATCACTAAAATCCAAATTGATAGAAAGGGACGATTTAATTAGGAAATATTGCATTATTTATCGTGATAAACGTCAAAAATAAGGTATATTTATCTAAGTTGCTAGAGAGTTGGTAAAAATAAAATGAAAACTTTTAGGTGTGGGAATCAAAGCGAGATGGTTCAAGCTTAATAATTCCGTGTTCGAGCCATATTTGACCCGCTAAGTCCGACCACAATTTTATATGTTCACAAAAGCCTAATTTATTCCCTATAAATAACAAAATTATTTCAGCCATTCACTCCCTTAAATTTAAAGTTGTCTCAGTAGTTGGAAAATTAATTCAATATTATTGATAAAAAAGAGGCATACTAGACAATATTTATTAATTATAATATATAAGATAAAACAGGAACCCATTAGTAGTTGAACATAATTAAAGAAATAAAATTCTACTTCGTTAATGAATAGGATCATGTGCACAAGTCTAAGTACATTCGATTAATTATTTATTTAAAAGCACATTGTTAGTCTCAAGTGGTACACGAAAGGGTGTAGAAGGCGGGTTTGAATAGACATTGAAATTATTTTCCAACTTCAAAAATTTTGTTGTTAAAATGAGCAGTCGCTGATGAATGTCACCGCTTACAGACTAACTGGTTTTAGGTTTAAAGACTTGTTGAATAAGATTTAATTTAAACTTAGTTTTGAGCGCTACAACAACAGTTACAATACTCAGTGCCTAGTTCAGAGTTAATGTGTAGTGTTAAATAGTTTTTAGTCTTTAGTTTAAATGATTAAACATTTTCACTTTGTTGTTAATTTGTTTGAAATTGTTTGTTAACTTGGTCGCTTGTTTACAAGATAATAAAGACAAAGCGATAAGTAAAGAGATATATAAGAGTTTATAAGGTTCACGGATGGTGTAATCCGAACTACGTCATTCTTCTCCTATTTCAAGGAGTAATTCACTATATTGAATTTGAAGATCCACCCAAAGTCTTCTCCAATATAATAAATCAAACAAAATCCCTTGAGCTCCTTAGTTACACAAGGGCTGCTTCAAGATTGTTTAGCAGCCTAGGTTGCCCATAGCTGACAGGCTTATCAAATCATTCTTTTGAACAGACTTCTTCTCGTTGCTTGATTTTGATCTTCAACTTTGTAACTTTAATAGACTCACCTAAAGTTCTACTAATCCTATAAGCGCTTAAAATACAACAAACAAAGAAAAAAAACACATAATCTAGAAGTTACAACTCAAAAATCCTATCGCTTAACAAATGTTCTAACATAAGCAAAACTTACATATTTCTGGGTCTAACAATCTTCCTCATCTTGTCATCATCAAAACTTCTAATAAAGAAATTCCTAACACACATTACCTTTTAATTTTTGGAAATATATAGGTTACCTTTTAGATAACTCCATTAATAGAGTTGATTAGTAATTTTTCTCGATTAATAGATCTCCTTTTGATTTATCTACTATTGGTGGGTGTCGAATCCAAATAAATAAAAATCTACTTTAAAAAGATTTATAATCAGCGATAAGTAGGGTCGATCCACAGGGAATGGTGTAAAATTCAATTCCTAAATTACTAATATCAATAAAAAGGGGGTTTTGGATTTGATTAACTAGAATAAAATTTAAAAGACGTAAAATCAACAAGCAAAATTAAAATAGATTTCGAATTCAATATGTTGAGAAGTTCTAGTCTTCGGATTTTCTTGGTATTGATTCAATTAATTCGATCACTGAAGAATGATAATTCAATGTTTTATAGATAAATTGGCTATAGTTATTAACAAGCTCTAATAACCTAGTCTTTCCTTAAGTCGTCGATAACCAAAACAAGCTCTTTGATTACTTCTCTTACCAATTAGACAACCCTAAACAAGCTCTTGGGATTTAGCCTATCGATAGCATGTACGTATTAGAAAGACACCAATTCTAGCCAACAAACACATAAGCTCGGTTTATTTAGACTATATTACTAATTCCCATAACGACTAATCGAAAATGATTAAATAATCAACGTCGCTAACTGCTACAAAATTAGGGTTCACCAGTCACGAATTCAGCCCTAAATAGCTAAATATGATCCCAACGATTAAATAGTTGATCAAGTTATCTAATCAATTGAAATATATTGTCAACAAAGATCAGAGAAAAAGTAAATACCTAATAAACAGAGAAATTAAGGCACAATTCGATCTTACGAAATTAAAGAATCAAACCTTGATGAATCCTCGACTAGAAGTATGAGTTTAGCAACTCATAATCAAAAACGTAGACAAAATATTAAAATTCGAAAGCTTCATGAAAGGGAAAAAAACGTGTACTGAATTAAAAGCAAAATCAAAGGTGCCTTGTGGAATAAAATTCCACATATTTAAACTAATAGAGTCCTAATCAAAGAAGGAAACTAATTAGGGTTCTAACAAACTTAACAAACAAAATATCTTGGGAAATCTAAAAATAAGGAAATAAAATCCTAACAAATAAAAAGGAATAAATCCCACAAAATCATCTTTAAACAGAATCTTCAGATAGGGAATCTAGATCTGGCAGTTACGGATCATAACCAACTTAATAACTAAAAATCCCCCGAATATTCCAGCAATCTCATTTCTGGACAGAAGCGTTCGGTGGTTTAAGCGCGGGCACGCTTAACTCTTCGAAGTCTTCTGTCATCCTTTTTATGTCAAACTTTTTTCTTCGTTATTTTTCCTCCTTTTCGTCTCATTTGGTTATTTCTCCTTTTAATCTTCTAGAATCCAATTGTTAACCTAAAATCACAAAATAAGAGGAGTAATCGTAACAAACAACCCGACTATAGACATGTAAAATATGCACAAAACACGACTTAACAACTATCAATTGACTATTTTTATTAGTAGAAAATTATTATGAACTCTCTAAATACAGTTTAATATCCTAAAAGCTCACAAAATTATTTTAAATATGAAGTATACATCTTATTAACTTTTGGCTTAAAAACCTAATGCATAATTGAGAGGTAATAATTTTTCCGACAAAATCTTTATAGTAGGATGCTATTATTAGTATCAGATTATTAATTCGACCGAGTAACTTTTATTATAAAAAATATTCTACTAAAAGTAAGCCTTATTTTGACGCATCCAAATAAAAAAATATTTGTGAGACATGAATTATTGTATTCTACATTAAAGAATAGCTAATATTAATAAAAATGTGATGAATTATTTTCTTGCATAAAACTATTTATTACTTTTTTGCTATGATTAATTAATATTACACAAGAGACTAAAATTGTAACATGCCTATGGAATTGATAAATAATTTTATACCTTGAAATTCATACAAAGTAAAATATATAGAATTAATGACAAATGCAAAAAAGATATGGTTGAAAATAAATTATATATCTTTAATGAAAATATGGTGTTTTTTGTATAATTAATTTCAATATATGTAAATATGCAAGTATGTTTAACTACTACGGAGTATATAATTGCTTTTTTCTTCCCAATCTCAAAGGACATAAATCTTTATGTTAATACAAAAAGAAATACGGAGAAGACATTATAAATCATAAAACTATCAGAAAGATTGTTTAGATGGACGAAATAAACACATGAATGCTTGGACAAAATATCAATCCAAAATGGTATAATTATCTTTCGGAACTGAGTGGTTCGGTTTGGTCGACTTTAATGAATTTAGTAATAAGGTTGGCAAGTTGAGCTATTTAATTTGTTTGTTGTTAAAACTAGTTAGTAATAAACTAAAAAGGATATATTACTCATTGTACATTTAATTAAAAAATTGGGTTGGTGGTGTTGATTAATGATTGTATTATTGATAATGAACTTAAATAGAGATTATAAGAAAATCTAATGAAATCAAAACCTATTTACAATCAAGGAATAATAAATCTAAATAACTGCAAGATAACGAAAGATATGACGAAATCTAAACTAATATATTTATTATCTAATAGGTGGGATATAGAAATCAAAAAGTGGTGTTAAAAATGAAAATCATTAATAACTGAAAAATCTAAGATCACTAAAAATAAAATATCATAAACATTTAATTATAATGTATTACATATTTCCTTAATTGCGATAATAAAAGTTTGTTCAAATGAAACAAAAATAAGCATTCAAATGAGGTATTTAATTTCTTTCCCCAAAATAAAAGTAGAGTGATGCTATACACCACTCTTTATGTTACATATATTTCACTTGTAATGTTGTTATTCTAATCATCTTCCAACTCAAATCCTAGTCATCTTTTAACTCAATATTTACATTTCTCTTTTAACTTCCTATTCTTTTCGATTTTGTTCCTAAAATTTCTCCTATTTTTTTGCCTTATCCACTATCTACGCGTACATTGATCTTGAAATCAGATTTTCTCCAAAATCAAACTTTTTCTTTTGCTTTGGAATAATTAAGATCAAAGTTTACTTTTATTTATTTTTTCTTTGTTTCAAAACTAAACTTTAAAATAATCTTATAAGAAGTAACCGTTTATAAAATGTTCAATTCATCGAAACACCATCTTAATAAAAGCAAACTTAGACCTCATATGGTACTATTCTCTATACGTTTTAAACATCTCGTGTTGGTCCTTTAAGAAATTTGGTCAAAAACTTACTAGGTAGTTCAAATTCGCTTCATGTTTAATGCACAAATAAGACAAAAAAAATATAGTTGATAACTTATTGAAAAATGAAATAAGAAATTTACAGAAAAATGTAGTTGATAACTTAACACAGAGACGACATACATTAATAACAAGTCTATGAGAAAGAAATTAACAATATCCATTTAATATAGGTAAATGAGATCTAATGAGCATGAACCAAGGATCTGACGAGAGTGAATTAAGGAAATGAGAGAATGTTTAGGAATAAAATATTAGAGAAAATAAATATAAAAAGAAAAATAATAATTTAATTCTAAATTGGATGGTGACTTGGATGATGATTTGGATTGCCATATAGGAGGTGAAAATTAAGTGATATAATTTTAGGTGGTATGTAGCATTATCCATAAAAGTAAACTATCTTATATAAGTACGAATAAAATTACTATTATTTATTTATATATTATTTTAAAGATTGTTGTTAATATTTAACATATACATCTGTGTGCATTAATATTTAACATATACATATGTGTGCATTCTATATAACTACCGGCCGTGTTACGGATTAGGCTTATTACAAATTTTAAACCCACCACCCAACCCAAAAATGGCGGAAAACAAGAATATCAAATCACCGCTTTTATTTAAAATTTGAAATCGGTGATTTTCGAACCAATCGGCTTAGTTTGATCGGTTTGAACGGGTTTATATACACCCCTATACGATATTATACAAAGCTTACTACTTTTACAATACAAAGTAATATTTGTTAGAAATAGCTTATAATGTTTTTTCTTTGAACAACTCTATTCTTATGATTTGTTTTATTTAAAAACAGGTATGTGTATGCAGCGGTAGGAGCCCCAATGCCAAAGGTATCAGGTGTTGTGAAGGTGGACCTATCACTTTCCACGCCCAATTCCGGTGAGTGCACGGTGGCTAGCCGCCTATACGGGCCAGGGTGCTTTGGTGGCGAGCCATTTTTCGTGCCAAGAGAGCCTGATAATCCAACAGCTGAGGAGGATGATGGCTATCTAATAACTTATATACATAATGAAAATAATAAAGAATCAAAGTTTTTAGTAATGGATGCCAAATCCCCTAGTCTTGAAATTATTGCTACTGTTAAGTTACCCAAAAGAGTCCCTTATGGATTCCATGGAATCTTTGTGCCCGATCGTCACCTTCAAAGACTATAAATATTTATCTTTAAAAAGATAAAATCTAATGATTAATTCACAATGTTGGTTTGATTTTTTAAGATGATATTTGACAAAATTATATTGCATTCAGAAATATAGCTTATCGAGTAGTCCAATTCACCTATCAGGAGGCGAATTGGTAGCAATTCTTCGTGTCCTGCACAGACTATGGTCTTTGATTACAAAATTGAAACCAATTGTATAGAGGTGTGGCAAAGTCTCGATGAATACTTGAATAATGTACACGACGGGATGCAAAATCCCGACGAACATGAGCATTAGCCTGGAATTGTGGGACTATATTTATGAGGTTAACACCCTTCAAATGTGTCAAAAAAAACGTACATACATGTTGATCTAGTCAAATTATAGTGAAAGATGTTTATAAGACTGTACTCATATAACAAGCTGCCTACGTACCTCATATGGGATCAAGTCTAACGTAGTTCTAAATTTTATTGTACAATTCGTATAATGACAGCTCGTAAGGTACAGGAAAACATCCGTCCCTTGAATGAGCATTTAACGTCCTATTTATAGTTTGTTTATCCATTATTCATGAAGTGACATATGGGCCGATAATGGGCTGCCACTTATCATTAATCTGTTGGCCCATGAATATTTAATAATATAAATCTGATCTGGATCGGTAAATGTTATTACCCGTATCCACTACCCAAGGGCCCATTGAACAGTATGATACTCGTTAATTAATAATCTACTCACCTCGTACACAATACCTCGTGTCGTATAGATAATGTAAATTGTTTATTAATTAAATCATATTTAAAACACCTCGTATACGGAATTACTCCTTATCATCTAGTCCCCATATCGTAGTCCTATTCAGGTCTTTTTTTTAGGCCTCGTAGGATTCGATCTCAATTTACTCCTCGTGTTGTTCCTTTACACGCGTTTTGTGGAGACTAGTCCGAATTTTCACGCACGCGCCCTTATAATATGAGGTCGTTCATTTTCCCGCCCATTCTTAATATATATAGGCCTAATTTTTTCATTTTGCTTACTTTATTTTCACGATTTTTAGAGAGAGAATCTTATAGTTTCGAGCCTTCCGCATTTTGTTGCATTCGAGGTCACACAATCTGCCTTTATCCGTCTTCGATCCCCATCAATTAGGTATTCTCTTGTCCTTATCTCCCTTCTTTTCTTTTTTATTTTCTTCTCTTCTTCTCTTTGTCTTTATTTTTCATATCTTACGAGTCAGCCTTACTCGTTATCCTTACCTCGTTATTATGTCTGAGGGTAATCCTTCGAGTTCGGGTCTTCCTAGCCTAAATTGCTTAGAAATTCCCAACCTTGACGAGTGTTCTGTTTCGTTAGGGCCCCTTGGCCCCACAATCGATGAATATTCTGAGTCTTCCAATATCCAGCTTCAGTCTCCTTTAAGCAACGTATCACCTACGAACTACAACTTCGACTTGTCGTATCTAGCTCAAGAGATAGATCAGGTCGTCTCCGAAGGAGACGACCCAGAACGTGACTTTCTTCCAGCTGATGCCCACCCTTGGGTTGATTGTCCTTCAATGATCAACGAGGGTACATTAGATTCTCTTAAGCAACAATACTATATTCCTGACGAGTTCTTTCTTTTAGCCCCCCACAAGAACGAGCGTATGCATAGGCCACCCTGTGGGTATAGAACTTTTCACGTAGCCCATCTTTCCTGTGGTGTACGCTTCCCTTTACATCCTGTCATTCGTATGATCCTCCATCATTTAGGCTTATGCCCTACCTAATTACTCCTCAACTCGTATCGTCATCTAAATAGTTTTATTATCCTTATGCGAGCTTGGTGGCAAGAACCAAATTTTGCCAATTTTTATTACATGTTCCGAGTCTGTAGGTCAGGGTCAGAGGACAAGGGCTTCTTCTATCTATCACCTTGACACTGGAGGATGAGAGTTCTAAACTATTCCCTTTCCTCACAGAGAGTGTGGAAAAATAAATATTTATTCATCGGTCAACCCGATCTGGCTAGTTGGAATCTACCTCGTAGATGGAGATTAGATCTCCCTCGTCTCGAGGATGTTGATAATCCATTGTAGGGGTCTTGATTTTATTAACAGACACTTCCGATGGTTCTATGACCCAAAGATCCTATTTAACGAGGCTGTACTGGTCTATTGCGGGATTAGTCCGGCTCCTATCCCGTACGAGAAAGTCGGTGAGTCCTTTCTCGTATCAGCCTTTTTTCTTCATCATCATTTCACATTTTACTCTTCTCTTATGTCGTTTTTAGATAAATACTGTTTTCATTTCGTTAACACATGAATCATGATGGTCGTTTCTCCTTACAGGCATGGCTGAACAGAACGCTAGTTTGAAGAAACTTCTTGCTAAGAATATGAAGACAAGTGCCTCGGCTCGTATCTCTACCGGTGCGGGTAGTTCATCGGGTATCCCTCGGCCTACACAAGGGGGAAAAGTCCCCTCATCTCGTCCATGCGTCTTGAACTCTAATGCCGCACCATCCACCGTTGCTAGGGTCCCAAACCATATTCCACTTCTACATGTCGAGGTCGACACACCAGGAGTTGACCAACAAGCTGTGCCTACCGTCCAACTATCCGACGAGTCGAGCGACCACGAGTTTGCCCAACTTGAACGTCGAAAAAAGTTTCGACACGACCCTGTTAACCTTATGGACCTGCAGACTCGGACTGGAGGTTCGTCTCACTCCGATCTCCAGCCTCGACATCGTCAACCAGTACAAGGCTTACTTCCTCCGAGATCGTCTGCAACAACTGCGGGATGAAGAACATCCCAAGCTTCAATCCGACCAAGCGGCTCTGGTTCCTGATTGGAGGGTCTATCCCAACAGCTTCGTACTCGGTGCCAACGGGGCCAGAGTTGCTTCTGAAGTAGCACGACATGTTATGCTCCTTGCTGACAAGGCTCAGGTCATAACGATCCCACACACCCGCCTCGAGGACACGATCCACAAGGCCCTAGCCGAGGTAACCTTTGTCTTGATGCATGTTTTACATGTGTCGTTGTGTATCTTAACTTACGAATTGCTTGTTTCTGCAGGCTTCATTGGCTGCTCACTCTCTCTCCCTCAATATTTCTTACCTAAAGTATGAAAATGCTGAGGTGAGAAAATCCTATGACGAGTATCGGGGTCGTCTCAGTAGTGCCTCGGTAGAAATTGAAGAAGCTTGTAAACTCAAGGTCGAGGCAGAGGTTGTGATCCAAGAGAAGGAGCAACTCGTGCGTCGGGTTGCAGACCTGGAACAAGCTTACAAGGCATTGAAATCCGACTCTCTTGAAGAGGAGGAGGAGGAGATCGAGGCTATGAAAGACGATCTTGCAGCTTCTAAAGTAGAACTAGAAGCAACCAAGACTGAACTCGTAGTCGTTAAGGCTGAGGCTGCCAAGAACTATGAGAACGGCATGATAGATGGACGGGATGCCTTCCCCACTTATCCTGACTATAAGAGGTCCTTAGACGAGGCCATATTCAATGGAGCTCGTGACTTCAAGCATTCAACCGTCTTCCAGATAATGTGAATTGTTTATTAATTAAATCATATTTAAAACACTTCGTATAAGGCTCCACTTCGTATACGGAATTACTCCTTATCGCATGTGGTGGTTAGAATGTAATGGAGATAATTTTCATATTTTTCTATCCACATCCTAACAACCATGTATACATTAATCATACGTCCATTTGTCTTAGAAGAGACCTGAATATTACAAATGATTTGAAATGACCCTCTTGTTCATCCACTAAGGTTGGGATTTCCATCACGGTTTAGAGGTGGTGGCAGCGACGACTCCTCGTTGTTAGAGTTTGAACTACTTTGTATGGATTGTTAGGAATTTGGATATATTTGAGAAAGAGTATTAGGGAAAGCAAGAGGATATTTGGAAGAAAACCAAATTCATTTAATTTTTAAATTGTTCCAAGAAAAGAACGTTTAATGGGTATTACCGTATTTCATTTATAGTGATGCTTATATATCACTTTTTATATATCATCAATTTTTCACTTTTTTAATTTTTGTAAAAAATCACTTGCAACTAATTGATTTTAATGAATTTGTTACATTCATACTTTCTAAATCTAGATGTAATGAAAAATCGATGATATTAAACTGATGATATATAATGTTTTCCCTTCATTTATCATATTGTATTTAATTTACCATAAGATGTACGCATTGTTAGAGATTATACCCATAAAATCCAATTATTTAGTGTATGTGTAATGAAATTTATTAATTATGTAATATATGTTATGGGTAATATTAAAAGAAAAAATTGCATCGCCCTCCCTTCAACTATGATCATTTGGCATCCACACAACTGATCTTCAAAATACGGGCATATACCTCCCTTCCTTCACTTTTTTCATTATATGAACTTTATAAAGACTAAAATACCTTTCACTTTTTATTTAAAAAAGTTAACTTTCATTTATAATGTGTTGGAGAATGAAAAAATATCATTAAATGGCAAAATAAGTAAATGACACATTAAGAATTTAGAATTTTACAAATATAACTATAATCTCCTAAATAAATATTCTATCGATTAATAATAAATTCTCTTGGTGATCTAAAAATCTTATTTATTAAGTATGTCAATATAACCCACATGTTTTTCATAAACTTAAATAATTCTAATTTACTTATATAAAAAAAACAGAAGTATAGAGCCTAACAAATCTTTATATACCTAAAATTTAATTTATAAAAAAATTCAACCACTTCTTACAAAAATGATTCTACTTGAGTAGTGTATCAATTTAAAGAAAAAATATTACGAGAAAAATAAGTGACCTCTAATATACTTCCATGTTTTTGTTTTAAAAAGATATAATAATATTTTTTTTAAATGACAATAGCTTATGATTATTAATAAAAATAAGCTAAAAAATAACACAACATAATATTTTTTTCTTTCTTTCTCAAAAACCTTAATTGAAAAATAAAGAACAATCATATTATCACTCTAAATTCTTAATCATTAATGTGAATTTATACTAAATTTATCTAAAAAGGCCAAAAAGAAGTTAAAAGAATTGTTGAAGATTGCCATAAAAATAAGAAAAAAGTGTAATAGATTAAATTAACATAATCAAAATAATAACACATAAATTTCAATTTAACGTTAGTTGCATTGAGAGGGTTAAATTTAATATTTTTAAGCAATATCTTTTTGGTATAATAAAATAATTGGAAAAATTATTATTTTAAAGTTAGAAAACTTTATAGCTATATTTCTAGAAACTATATTGTTTGTTTTATTACTATGCGAGGGGCTTTTTAGTCCTTTTATCAATAAATGCAGTGAAAAAGTTGAAAAAGGGGAAGTTATTGCCAAAATCAAAATATGAAGGGCTGTGGATTCCAAATATATGTAGTTGAGGGGAGGTCTTTGCAATTTTCCCAATATTAAAATATACCATGAGGTAGTTCTTAATTACATATAGTAATCCATTCGGTAATGATGTTCCATGAATTGGATTAAGTATATTATATATTAGTACAAATGGGTTATAGTCAGTGATAAAAATGAACATCTTATTTGCTAAAGACTATATAAAATACTGCATTTAAAGATTCGTCTTAATCATGAAATTAGGAATTCCAATGAGATTGAAACGCTATCCGGACCAACTGAATTATTTACTTTTGGACTTCTATCGAAAATAAATAATTATAACAATTAACTCTTTTTTCTCATACATTTCAAAATAAGTTCGATTCATTTCAAAGGATGGTACATCAAAATTTATATGTTATCTGATAATTGTTAGTTAGGCAAATCCAAAATATTGCAGATTTCATCTATTTTTGATGTATCTATGATCCATTTAAAGAAGAGTTATGGAAAGTAACCTCTAAGTGAAGGTTCTAATTTAATCCACGATCTTCATTGTTGAGGTAGATGAGCCTGAGAAAATGTGTCCTAACTGGTACGAAATCGAATCCCTGTTAACAAGCGGTTCTGATGACCGTGGTGAAATAACACCGGTCACCTGTTTTTCTCTATAGGATGCCCAAGTGACCAAATAAAGCCCAGCTACAATGAGAACGCCTCCCAGAATGCTGTTCCAAATTAACACTAGATTATTAACGTCATAAAAGCACAATTACTTACAAAAAATGAAAAATAGTGCAAAAAGGCGTAAAGATAGGATATAACCTTCCTAGATAAATCGGGCTCCCTAGGAAAACTCTTGATAGGAAAGCTGATGTAGCAGGTTGAAGCGGATTGTACAGAGCAACTAAAGAAGGACCGAGGATTTTATTTGACCATGTCAATAGTCCGTAGTTCAGGGCAGATGCTATAATTCCCTACAAAAGAAAGCAAAGTAAAAGGTGTTTAAGGAATGGATAATTATATGCATAGCCCCTCGCTTATAGTGTAATTACCACGAACCCCGTAGATTTGCAAATTACCAAAATCTGATGTCAGATCCCGATAACTAGATAAATAGCGGTTAAAATTGTTATATACTTTTTATTAATGGGTCAAAACTAGTATATGTTGTTAGTGACAGGGGAAGATACGGTGATTTCTCAAACCTCGGGTGTTTTTCATAATTAGACTCACATGCATAAGTGTCTATGGTATTTATTCTACAAAGAAAAGTACATATTTGTTTTCCACAGCGTACATAGTATGTTAATATTTTACATAATTAATAAAATCCCTCGATTTTGCATAATCTATTTTATTATTAAAGTAATGGGTGTTTCTTTAAAATTTTGATCTACCTAACCTAATATGTTCCTGTATATTTTGATTTTGAATGTCAAAACAGTCAAATAATAAATAATAAAATAAGTTGTAAATATCTACAAATAAGATGTATCATTATATTAGAACTCTATTATGTGTAATTCTCTCTTTTTAGATGCAAAAGAATCAAATAATAAATGAGTTGTATTTATTATAATAATAAAATATTTATATTATATTAGAACTCTCCAATAAAATTATACATAAACACTAAATCATAATTATAATATTAGTAATTACATATATTATATGGTAGAGAAAAACGTGGAGTAACAAAAAATATTATGGAATGATTAACTGAAAGTAAATGAGTATTAATGAACAATGAAACAAACGGAAATGTTCCCAAGAGAAGTTCAAGAGTATTAAGTCAATAAAGATTATGAATATAAGTTGTCAGCTATGATGCACGAACGCGGGACACGACGCGGGACACGACGCGGGACACGACGCAGGACACAAAATAGGGCATATTAAAAATATTAGGACAAGACACGGCCTCGAAACTTCTAATAAAATGTGCATATATATATCATAGACATATATGTTTGTTAATTTACGTTAAAATATATAAAATAGTCTTTTCATTTTAATTTAAATATGACTGGTTAGAGAAATAAACTATAAGAATGACCATTCTATATTATAAATTTGTTTTTGATTTGTAAAGTTATATATGTTTGAAAGAATAATCAATATTTCAGTGAAATAACATCAAGTGCCACAAATAATGCATGCATAGTAGACACCCTCTAACTGCGTCCATTACGGTATTCATATTTTATTTTATTTCATTTTATTAAATCAAACAAATTTATTTTCATATTGGACACGGTGTCGGAGAGTGTCGGTGGAGTGTCGTGTCCGATCAGGTGAGCGACACGACACGTTATGATTTTTTTTAAATGCATGTGCATGTGCATCATAGGCAATGTTTTGAAATCCAACCCGGTCATCGAACCGGAAAATTGACCGGGTCACGGGTCACTGGTTCAACCGTTGGGTCAATACCGGTCGAACCAGTGATGTCATAATTACGCAATAAATATTAAATAAAATACTAATATTTATTATAAAATTTTAAAACATAAAAATTTGATATTTCCTATTTTCAAAATCATTTTTAGTTCATATATTTATATCAAAATCATGAAAAAAATTGAGAGTTTTTAAATAAATAAACAAAATTATGTTTAACTGATATAATTTTCGAATTCATGGAACAAAAATCAAATGTACATCACAAATGACATAATTGCTACATCATTGTATAATAAACCAACAATTTTAAAGAAAAAAACTTAAAAGCTTTAATAATTTACAAACCAACAAAAACTAAAACGAAAAAGACTAGAGTTTTACAAATAATATATTTTGATTTGATTTGATTTGTTCGAATGAAAGATTTTCTTGAGAAATTTTCTTTGAATCATGTTGGATGAGCAAAATAATAGAAGGTTGATGATTTTTTGCAAAAAAATTAAGTTTTAAACTTGAATTTTGGTATTTATAAAAACCGAACGGTTCAATTGACCCGGGACCGATTTTACCGGGTCACCGGTTCGACCGGTGGGTCGAACGGTCTTTGACCAAATTGACCGGTTTGAGCCAAAAACGGTTTTGTGGGTCTGACCGGTTCGTTTTAAGGGCCGGTTCCGGGTCAAACCGGTTGAACCGGGCGGGACGGACTGGGTTTTAAAACATTGATCATAGGTTGCCAATTACTATTTTGAATTCAAATAATAAAAGATACAATAATTATAATCATGTGCTAAATATAAAATACTCCCTTGGATTATTATTAACATTTCACATACCCCTAAACAAATAAAATGTATCGAATGGTCCCTTTTGAAAATTCATGACTTACTAGCTTAAGTAATGGATTTCTAATTTCTAATTTAAATAAACTTACTATTATTATTATCAAGAGGATTAATTATATTATAAGATTCTTCATAATTGTTAGTTAATTTTGAAGATTAAATTAACCTCATTAAATAAATAACCACCATATAAGTTAATATAGAGCTTCAATATTGCAAAAATGTGTTTGAAAGTAAGAATTCGGCAAAAAACATAAATTCCATTAAGGATCATTTGATATTATTTTGATATCTTTTATAGTTTAGAAAGGTATATGATACTATAATAATAGTTAAGTCGTCTTAAATTTCAAAAGCATTTCACAAAATATTTAATTTTAAATTATTCTAGCCAAACGCTTTCCATGTTCTACAACATATTATAAATATTATTTACATCACATAGTTTGAGCTTTCAAGTTCAAATAATTAATTCTATTTTTCATGTCAATCAATATTGTTTTTTCACATTTTCATATTAAATTTCGATTTAAAAGATGAGTTATTTTTTTTTTTATATTTTCGATCTACCAAATATATCTTTATGTAGTCCACGTTTTAGTGGCGAAAGAGTCATACAATAATAATAATAATGATTGTATATATCTACAAATAAGATGTATAATTATATCTAAAAGATGAGTTATTTTTTAATATTTTTTATCTATCAAATATATCTTTATGTAGTCCACGTTTTAGTGGTGAAAGAGTCATATAATATAATAATAATGATTGTATATATCTACAAATAAGATGTATAATTATATTACAACTCTATGATGTGTAATTCACTATTTTAATGCAAAAGAGTCATATAATAAATAAGTTGTATGCATCTACAATAATAAAATGTATATAGCACATAGAACTATATGATAAAATTATACGATTTTTACTACAATAATAGTTTGCAATTTCTTTTGTTTTTAAATTAATAAATTAGAAACTATAAAAGGTTTTTTCTTTGTTAAGTTACTCTTGAATATTTTACATATAACATGCAAAATTTTCACTTTTTTTTATCGAATAAACTTAATTTAATGGATACAAAAGAAAGAATCAATAGTATGGCAAAATCAAACAAAATGGATGCATCATTATCACAACAATCTATGAGATTGAGATTGGGGTTTCAAATTGAAACACATTTAATAATCCTGAAAAGAAATTTGCTACTATAATTTTAGAAATTGAAGAAATAAAAAATAACACTTCTGAAATTAGAAACAAAAATACTAAATAAGTATCTAGCTTTTGAAACACTATGAAAACAATTGAAAGCATACAAAAAAGGATTACTGCAAAGCAAGACAAAGTAAAGTGTTTAAATTCTCAAGTTAAACAAAATAATGTATAAAATAAGCATGAATGTACATAAAAGTTTGTTTAATTTCATTATTGTTTATGTTTTTTTCCAATTAATTAATTATTTTTTAGAATTGACAATTCTTTCATCTCAATCAATATATAATTTTTCTAATAATTAACTTATTTATTAATAGTTCATTTAGCTAAATTATTATATAAATTTTAGAATAATAACATCTTCAACTTGAACAATAGCATTATATAAATTTTAGTCTAGTAACATCTTTAAGCTCAACAATAGCTAGCCATATAAGTTATTTTAACAAGATCATGTGGTCCACGTTCAACGAACGTGTTATTTACTAGTAAAGTAAAAATTAAGAGAAGAAAAAAAGACTTACACCATAACACACTGCCAAAGCCTCTGACCGTGTGAGATTCCAGTCCGTTGACTCATTTGTCATAAAGAATGCAGTTATAACCATGAAAATCGCTCCGAAAAAGTATGAATAGGCAGTCACCGATATACTTGCAGGATACTTGGCTAAAAGTGGAGCCTGAAACACATACAAAAATATAAGCTCAATCAGTTTTGTAACATCTCATTTGAATTATCTAGGCCTTTGGAAAGTAGATGTAGTAAACGAAGAGAAAGTTATGCTCATTGATAGTTCAATATTTTCGTAAAAATTTTAATCTCAAGGCTGCTTCTGAACAAATCAAGAAAACATTTCCTAGGCGTTAATGTTAAGTTATGATATAATATCGTATAATAAGTGAAACCACAGTATAGAGGACTGCAAATCCTCGTGTCACCAATTCAAATCTGGTTCCTGACACATGGTTAATTTGTATGAGGTCTTTCTTTTATAAATTTAATTGATTAATTTTGAATCTGGATCAATTATCACACAAAAAAAAAATTGAACTGTTAATATTCATCTCAATGAGCAAACAAATACCTTTAGGGTGTGTTTGGATCGAAGGATTTGAAATCTATGGATTTCAAATTCGTCGACAAACCATTTAAGTTTCTTTGGATGCATCCAAGTTACAATGGATTTCAAATCACTCGACATTCACTTTGAGTTATTTTCTTCATAACTACGATGGATTTCAAATGACTCCATTTTAGGTGTCATTTCAAATCCTTCCTCCAAATCCCCTCCACAAATCCAAATGACTCGATCCAAACACACCCTTAACATTCGGTATACCATAAAAATAAATTTTTTGAGGAATTAAAATGGTCGAGACTGATAATTATACCTGAATGGCGAGATAAGTTGCCATGCACATGCAGTTTCCAATCAAGCATAAAACCCCAAGGTGCCAATTATCAAAGCCTAACTCAATAAAGCTAGACATCAACCAACCAGAAGGCTCTGGCTGACCCTTAGCACTTATTTCACTGTGCAATGCAAAATCTAATTCCTTGTATCCAAACAAAGCTGGACCGCGGAACATAGCCATGAAAATGGCACCAGAAACACAAACAATCGTACCTCCTAATTTCGCTTGACCTTCAGTTTTTCGTAAATTCACTGTTTCTGTTCTGCACATAGTACAATTACATGTAAATATGAGCAAATGACAAAAATTATTTACGTGTTAGAAAGTAAAGAAGAATGAAACTCAATCATACAATATATAATATTATATATGTACAAAGTAGTGAGAAAATGGACTGACCCCATTATAACAGACAATATGAATGTGAAGACTGGAATAGCAGGCTGTATAGCAGCAGCATAAGTTGGGTTTGTGTAGCCAAGACCAATAAGAAACAAAAGCTGGTTGCCGAAAATCCTAATCCGACAATAATAAATAACATAAATAGATCATTAATATTTCAGTGAGCATATAGAAAATCAACATAAAGAAAAATGGAGGAGTTTTTTCCCTTACCCAGTTAAACCAAGAAAGAAGAAGGCTATTACAAAGCGTCTATTCAATGGCAGTCTCAACTTTCTGCAGAACAGGAAATGAAACTGGTAAGTGCTACGCCAATCATATTCTCAAATAATAATTAAATGACTCAGTAAACATGAAATTCACGTTCAAAATTAACCAAACATAATGCAGATCGATGTTGACTATATCAGTTTAATTTACGCTGCAGTAACTGCAACGTACGAGTTTGACTCCACAACAAAGACAAAAGGCCAATTAGGGTAACAAATTTAACATGAACACTTGTGCCTCTTGTTTCAAAATATAATCCAGGAATGATCCTTAAAAACAGCAAAGAAACATAGGAACACATTATCAATCATAGAAATCAGTACAATTATTCAGCTATGTAGCTTAAATTTGGATGAAGAACAATGTGTTTGATACAAATAAGATTTTCTAGGCTTGCTCAAAGGTAAATCTCTACGAGTTTCTGAATTGTTTAAGCCTTTTGATTCCACCTAGTGGAGCTAAACATGCATATGGTGCTAAGATGGTTTCGAAATTCTCACAATGACAAAACAGGAATGATATGTCCTCTATTTTTAGGAAATTTGAAAGCATTTTTTCCTACATTTTAATTTTTCAAATGCAATTTTACCCCCAGAAACACCAAACAAAATCCAGATTCATCATAAGAGGATTTCCATTGTCGCAATGAAAAGCTATAGACCTATATCTCGAAATCCAACATTCCTTTCTTGTTGGATGGAACCACATGGAAAACTAGAATCATGCCAAAACAACTAAAAAACAATAGCAAGTATAAATCTCTTTGGCAGTAACAAATTAACCATAAACCTTCAATACCCACTTCCCCAATCGGCCTTAAACATACTAGCATTATACATCAAGATTCTAATGACCTCAATTAATGCAGAAAAAAGCCAAAACAATTCAATTGAGAAAGAGTATAGCCAAAAAAGACACTGACTTTTCACGAACATAGGCTACAGGTGCGAGGATCGAGAGCGCAAGCAGGTCTCGCAGTACACAAAACACAAGCTGATTAACGCCGACATTGAGGGCTACTTTAGTAATAACGTGGTAGCCGCCGCTGAAGAGCTGGACAACCGCCATAGCCATATGAGCCCTCCACACATCGCCGCCGTTAGCGGTCGCCACTGATGCCGCCGCCGCCGCCGTCGACATCACGATCCGATTCATGATAAAAGCAATCTCATTCCACACCCACAATTAAATTAGATTAGATGTGAAGGTTGGTGTGAGTGTGAGTGTGGGGCTGCGTGAATAATCGTGTAGCTTAAGCGAGGAAATTAAGGTGGACTGGACAACAATGGAATTATTAATTGATGTTACTTTGTTCACGCTTTAGGGTGGTGACTGAAAAGAACAATGTAGAGTGTGATCTTTACAAGTTTACAAGAAATGAATGGATTTGATACAGGGTTTTTCTGGATTTGATAACAGATCGAATTCAGTCTGGTTTTGGTATTTTTCAAAAAGATTGCTCCAATTGGATGGAGCATTCAACTCCAATAATTTAGTGAGGAAAAAATATTTTTAGGGATTATAAAATGTGTGTTTAAATGAGGTTTTTTGGGATAAAAATTTGTAATGATATTTTTTTGTTGTGAAAATTTGTTTGAATTGATTTTTGAATATAATTTATAATAAATATTTTTAGTCAAACTCATGGATTTAAACATAAAAAAATAGTCATAATGGATCTTATTTTAAACGATGCAATATTTTATATTAGAATATGTGATTAATTTAATTTTTTGAGTTAAAAAATAGTCGAAAAAATCTTTTAAATCAATTAAATGAACGGTCAAATCATGAATAGTTAGAGTCAAATTTCTTTTTTTTCAAAAATTTCTTGGAGATTATCCAAAATTTTGAGAGATTTTTTTGAAGGTTTTTTTTAAGAGAATACCAAATAATTTATATTTTTTCGGGATTTTTTACTCTGAAACAATTTTTTGTGGGTTGGAATTGCCAACTAATTGAACCCTGATTTTTTATTTGAGTTTTGATGACTAGTCCGAAAAAATAGGCGTTAATATATAATAGTCGATATAATATAGGGGTTATTATGCAATATTTTAAAAATATATAATTTGTAATGAATTTTGTGAATTATAAGTGTTATTAAACATGTTTTAGGTACTAAAAGATAACACAAAATTTAAAATAAACTTTGAAATTTCTTTTTTGTTAGATATTGAGTAAATGAAATGAAATGAATCAAACCAATTCCATTATAACCGAATTGATTTTATCCAAATGATTCAATTATGGTAATGATTTTTGCCCAATCAAATTTTCGGTTAATGAAAAATTCATTCCGACTAGATTAAATTGAAACGAACACCCGTTAGCCTGACTCCAGTTTAGATTTAGTAAAGTAAGTAATCCATATGAATCTAAAACCCAAAACCACCCATCCACAGTTTCGTATTTTTGTTCTAACTAAGTATTGTATTTGTGGAATACTAAATTGTTCTAAAACTTTTTAGGCCCCAATTGGTTGGAGTGTCCAACCCACAAAAAATATTTCAGAGTAAAAATTTCAAAAAAATATCAATTATTTAGTATGTTTGAAAAAAATTCTTCAAACAAATCTCTCAAAAATTTAGATGATTTGGAAGAAATTCTTGGAAAAAAAAGAGAAATTTGATTCTGACTATTCATGATTAGACAGTTCACTCCATTAATTTAAAAGGTTTTTTCCGGCCATCTTTCAACTTAAAAAATTAAATTAATCACATATTCTAATATAAAATAATGCAATGTTTAATAAGATCCATTATGACTATTTTTTGACGTCTAAATCGATGAGTTTGACTAAAAATATTTACTACAAATTATATCCAAATATCAATTCAAACAAATTTCTCACAACAAAAAACATATCACATCAAACATAATCATTCACTAATTTTTCTCTAAAAAAACTCATCCAAACATAAAGTTCACAATCTTTAAAAATATCTTTTTCTCACTTTTATCATGAAAATAAATTTTCGAGGATATATATGTCATCCAATTGGGGCCTTACTTTTCTTTTCTTTATTTCTGAACGAGATAAGATTTTCTATTTGAAATTCTTATTCCATTTTCGATATTTGACACGTGTAATTCGTACTTACACTTAAAATTGAGTACAACTCTACTATTTTTAAATAAGAAAAGTATTCCAATCTTGCTTTTTTAGTGTTCATCTGTAATTGTCCGTATTACACTAATATGCAACTAATAAAAACAAGAAAGAAAAGGTACCTTGAAGTTGACAAGCATGAACTCTACTAAGTAACAGCTTCAATTTACAACCAGTAAAAGAGAATTTACAAGGTCATGTGTTAACAATGGTTTTCGGATGGTGGATAAACAGTTGATCAGAAAAATCTTGGAAGGTGTTTCACGGATCTGCATGCAAGAAAAAGACGTTAACTAATGCAAGAGAGCATGGGAATGTCAAAATGTTAGGAATATGATGCCAATGAATAATCACACGAAAGAAACGAACAATAAAAGAACACATGAATTGTTTATCCAATTCGTCAAAAGAATTTTGACTACATCCTAGGCCTGACATTGGGTGGGCCGGACCCAGACCCAAACTCAAAACATTGGATCTGGGTCCGGACGCAGACCTAAAACAAACCGTTGGGTCTGGATCCAGACCCAGACCCAATTAAAAAATTTATTGGGTCTAAGTTTGGACCCATATACCCAATCACAATAGTTCACGTGGGTGTGCCAATGATGTTAGCTGTATTTCACACACACTCACATTCACTTCACTTCACATCTGTCCTTATTCAATCAAACTGACATTTTGTACTCAATCATTATACATAATTAGTACATATATTTTCACATTATTATTTAGATTAAATATTTCAGTTAGTATAATACCCTTACGTAAATAGTTATTAATTTTGTGGTTAAATTAATGAAATCGCTTGATATCATCGAAATTAAAGTAACAGATTAAACAAAATTATGTTACAAAAATAAGAAAATCTTATACGAGAATTGTTAGTTTATTAGTATCAACTTGTATTTTTAAATAGAAAATCGTGATTCAATCTCAACATTATTATAAATTAAATGTTCTCGTCTAAAAATTTATATAATTTATTCATGCTTAAGAAACTTAAGTCAGAGAATTTTATTGGTCTAGAATTTTTAAAAAAGGAAGAAGAATAATTAACTTTGATGTTCTTTATAGGTTATAGTAATGTATATGTATTTAAAATATATAAATAACATTATCTATGTGTAATTTAAATATTATATTTGGTGTACATATATTTAAATATCATGAACAAATAAGTAATTTACATATTTTATTATTTTACATAATTTTAAAACATTTTTGATAAAAAGATAAAAAAAAAATAACTGGGTCTAGGTCTAGACCCAGAACATTGGGTCCAGACCCATACCTAGACCCACATATGAGACCCATTGGGTCTGGGTCCAGGTCTAGACCCAAAGTTTTGGGTTTAGGTCTGGGTCCGACCCATCCAATGCCAAGCCTACTACTCTTACTAAGCCAAGATATTCACTATATTTCGAATAATGAGATTACAATGAGAATAGGGCTATTTATACTGTATACATAACTTAATAAGAAAAGGATTACGTAAAGACTTACATAAAAGGTAGTATAAATCATTATTGAAGAAGAGAAAGACGCATGCTGCTGGTTCATCCTCGCCATAAAGTTATCATTGAGCTTGGTCCAAACTTACTCTACTTCTTCTTCTTCATGACTGACTGAATTACTACTCCTTTGGACTTGTGTGCCTCTGCTGCTTGTTCGCACATCTGAACATAAGACATGATAACACAACCTCAATCAGTGAATTTGAATCTTGCTGACCAGGCTTGGCATTGGGTGGGTCGGACCCAGACCCAGACCCAAAACTTTGGGTCTATACCTGGACCCAGACCCAATGGGTCTCATGTGTGGGTCTAAGTTTGGGTCTAGACCCAAAACATTGGGTCTAGACCCAATTATTTTCTTTTATCTTTTTATCAAAAATATTTTAAAATTTATAAAATAATAAAAATATATTAAATTACTTATTTGTTCATGATATTTAAATATATGTACACCAAATATAATATTTAAATTACACATAGATAATGTTATTTATATATTTTAAATACATATACATTACTATAATCTATAAAGAACATCAAAGTTAATTATTCTTCCTTTTTTTTAAAAATTCTAGTCCAATAAAATTATCTGATTTAAGTTTCTTAAGCATGAATAAATTATATAAATTTTTAGACGAGAACATTTAATTTATAATAATGTTGAGATTGAATCACGATTTTCTATTTAAAAATAGAAGTTGATACTTGGGGACCTTAGAGGTACGCGTCCACCCTGGGGGCGTCCGCCCTTGGTAGGTAGACACTTAGGGACCTTAGAGGTGAGCATCTACTCTTGGGGGCGCCACCCATGGGAGCTTCTTAGGTGGGCGTCCACACTTGGGAACCTCAGATGTGGGCGTCTACCCTTGGGGGCATCCACCCATGGGAGCCTCGGAGGTGGGCGTCCACCCTTGGGGGCGTCTACACTTTGGGACCTCAGATGTGGGCGTTTACCCTTGGGGGCGTCCACCATTGGAAATCTCAGAGGTGGGTGTCCACCCTTGGCAGCGTCCACACTTGGAAACCTCAGAGAGGGCGTCCACCCTTGAGAACCTTAGAGGTCGGCGTCCACCCCTTGGGGGTGTCCGCCCTTGAGGACCTCAGGAGTGAGCATCCACTCTTGGGGGCGTCCACTCTTGGGAGCCTCGGAGGTGGGCGTCCACCCTTGGGGGCGTCCACACTTGGGACCTCACGTGTCCATCCTTGGGGGCGTCCATCTTTGGGGGCGTCCACCCTTGAGACCTTTGAGGTGGGCGTCCATTAGGGGTCTAAATTGAGCCGAGCCGGCTAGCGAGCCAGGTCGGCTCGACTCGAATGAGCTCGGCTCGAGCTTAACCCTCTCCAAAAAAAGCACGCGAGCCTGGCTCGCGAGCTTTTTGTAATTTTTATTTTTTTATTATATTAATATTAAATAGTTAATAAATAAATTAAAAGAATGGGATTTGGGAAATTTGGAACAGAGCGTGGAACTTGGAAGAAAGATAACATAAACAGAATTCTACTTCACAAATTAAAAACCCTAGTTTTCAAATTTCTGAATCCCGACTCCGATCCACCTCTCACCGTCGTCTCAACTCCATCCGCCTCTCTTCATCGTTGAGAATCACCATCGATAACATTTGTTAGCTTTATTTGGCTTTAAAAGTAGGATTTTGGTTCCATAAATAGCTCGAGAAATTTGATTGAAGAAAATCAATTCAATGCAAATGTAAATGTACCTCTGCCTCGGCCATTAAAGTTTGATTGAAGCTTCTGCATTTCTTAGACATATATTTAATTTGTGATTTCGGGCTCGAGCTCGAGCTCACGAGCCTGGGCTCGAACCGAGCTCGTAAGCTGAGCCGAACCAAATTACTTACTACCGAGCTCGAGCCCTCCAAATCGAGCTCGACGAGCTCGAGATCATATATTGAGTTTCGAGCTCGAGCTCGAGCCTGGAAAAATCATCGGGCTCAGCTCGTTTACACCCCTAGCGTCCACACTTGGGAGCCTTAAACCTTAGAGGGGGGCATCCATCTTTGGGACCGTCCACACTTGGGACCTTACAGGTGGGCGTCCATCTTTGAGGGCGTCCACCGTTGAGACCTCTGAGGTGGAAGTCCACCCTTTAGAGCCTCAAACCTTAGAGTCTTAGATTTGTTGAGGGGAGCTCTCGCACTTGGGAGTCTCGAACCTCACACATGCTCATAGCAGATTAGACGGGGTAACCTCGACCTAAAGTGTAAGTTTCGATGAGGGGAGCTCTCATACTTGGGAGCTTCAAGCCTCATACGGGCTCATAGGGGGGTTACACGAGGTACCCTCGACCTAGAGTCTTAGTTTCGTTGAGAGGAGCTTTCATACTTGGGAGCCTCAAGTCTCATATGGACTCCTAGGGAGGTTACACGGGGTAACCTCGACCTTTAGTCTATTTTTGTTGATGGGGGGCTTCCACATTTGGGAATCTCAAGCCTCATGCATGCTCGTACGGGGTTTACTTAGGGTAACCTCGACCTAGAGTCTTAGCTTTGTTTGGGGGCTTCCACACTTGGGAGCCTCGAGCCTCATGCATGAACGAAAAGGGAGTAATGAATCCCAACGAGCTTAGGTTTAGCTATCTAATAATACTTGAATGAAAATATTTCCTTTGAAACATGCCAATTAATGTTAGGGGAAATAGGACAATAGTTATTATTCAACGCTTGGCTCTAAGCCAACTCGATACATGCTGAGAAATAAACAATCAAATCCTAAAAGTGTGCTCGGAGGGGCATATTGTTCAACGCTTGGCCCTTGGCCAACTCGATACAAGTTTGAAAATAAACATGAAAAAACAACGCAAGAACTTATGAGTTCTGCCTCAAGGTAGGAAGCGCAGTACCTACTAAGGTCGGTAGGGTACGAGGAGATTACTCCGTTGACCGGTGGATTGTTCAATCCTTCATCAGTAGCAGCTAGCGTGAGGGACACTACCTCTTGCAGGTAACCTCTGTTGATCAGTTTCTCTATCTCATCTTGGAGGTGGCGGCACTCCTCCATCGTATGTCTTTTGTCGCGGTGAAAGCGACAGTACTTGATCGACTTTAGATGGCTCGAGTTGTTCTTTAGCTTCTTAGGCTAGCTGACAAGTCCCTACTGCTCCGCTATGGCGAGCACCTGTTCGCGAGATAGGGTGAGCGGAGTATACTGGGTGAAGCCTTGAGGAGGCATTGACTTGTGCTCCTTAGGCTCTGGGGGTTTGTCGTCCTCCCGACCCTTTCTTTTATTCCCGCTCGCCTCGACTTTCTCGAGTTCAACCGCTTCCTCAATGCGTATGTACTTTTGTACTCGGGCAAGCAGCTCATCAAGTGTGGATGGAGGCTTTTCCGCAATAGATTCTTTGAATCTGCCCAATCGAAGGTTTTGTTGCATGATGCCAGACATGAGACAACAGCCCATGATCGACATGAGGCACTTTTGACACCGCCGCCAAAAAGCGACGCACATAGTCTCGGAGTGGCTCTCCATCGCGTAGCACGATGATGAACAAGTATGATGCGATCTTGGGATACTTCTTGTTCATAGCCAAGTGATGCAAGAACCTTTGTGTCAGTCGCTCAAATTCGGTGATAGTACCGAAGGGCAACTGGTTGAACCAAGAGAAGGCTCTACCTGAGAGGGTCGTCCTAAAGATCTTACAATAGATCGCATTGTTAAGGTCATACATGTCCGCATTTGAGCTGAACTTGTTCAGGTGCTCTTGAGGATCCCCAGTGCCATCATACTCACTGAGGTGAAGGATTTTCATCCCTTGCGGAATCGTCTCAGCTAGTATAGTAGGAGAGAAGGGGCTCCTTCTCGGTGGTGCCACCGCCAAGGGTGCGGTGCGTAGCTCCTCATATACGCCCCACAGTGGAGCTGTGTCCGCTTGATGGGGGCACCTCTGGCTGGAAGCCTTTCTAAGGTTGCTCCCCTTGGGGGTCAGGGACCTCCGGCCTCGATGAGGGGACCTATAGAGCTTTTGCTTGAATTGAGCCTCCTCGGAGGAATGTGACCTACGGCTTTGGTGCGGAGACTTGCGAGGCTGGCGTCGGGATTGGGCTTCCTCATGGGTTGGAGACCTATGACCTCGGCGAGAGGATCTACGGGTATTGCATTGGGATTGAGCTTTCTCAGGGATTAGAGACTTTTGACCTCGACGAGGGGATCTGTGAGAGTCGTGTTCCTTGTCTCTGCTTCGTGGGGGTTGCTCTTGAGAAAAATCAACGCTACTCCTCAACGATTCTTAGGTCTTCTCCATATCTTGGACATCCGAGAGTCTCGACGCCACTTCCACGGGGGTCGAAGATCTCCGACCTCTGCCCGGGGATGGATGAACTCGGTGCCAAGAGGAGCGCTCGTGGATGCCACGACCAGACGTTGTGTGAGATCGCGGAGCCTCACTCCTTTGGGGTGGGGGTCCTCAAGAAGCAGGTGCGTGTCGTGCGACTCGTGACCTTCTCCTCATGTAGGAGTCAGTTGCTCTGTCCGTAGGCTGGGATTCCACCCGTGGAGGGGTGGTTAAAAGCATACTGTTGGACTGCCCGTGCCGCTACTCTGACAGAAGCGTCCTTCACCAGCGCCATGAGTGCTTCTTGTGTGATCTCGATCACCCTTTCGGGGAGAGGGACCATAGTCAGAGCAGCTGATGGGGGAGGCGGATTTGGAGTACACCAACAGTAAGTTTGGACGAGACGTCAGGACGGGAGGGAGCTTTGCTCCTGATGCCTCCTGCAGAGGGGATGTTGCCCATCCTATCTCCATTGGTACGTGCCTGAGATCTGGTCTGCATTCTCACTGAGTGGATCTAGTTTTCCATAGACGGCGCCAAAATGATGTAGGATCAAATAGTAGTGTCACGTGAAGAGCACGTGGGATGGGATCTGACCCGCCTCACGACAGATCAGATTAGGTGTTTTTGGATGGTGGGCTGCACTTTATGGTATCAAGCTGCCTACGTACCTACTTTGATAGGATCAAGCCTCTTCGTAGTTCATGAATATTGTACTCCTCGATCTTGGGGATTTGGAGAGTATTATTAAGTTTAGTTTTTAGAGTGAAAACCAGATCATGATCAATTAACTGATTAAAAACGGTATTTATAGCAAGCTCTGTTGAGCCATGGACTCACTTAGTGGGCCGTCGGCTCGGGGCCCATAATGTGACCCAAAATTGTTTAATATTAATGAATTACGATATATATTACGGTAATACCCTTATTCAAAATTGGGACCCATCAAGGTACCAATTTGGTTTATGTTGGTATATTAGGATATTTACAAACAGGGTTAATTTCCTATCCAGTTTATACCCAAATTGATTATGTAGGACATATTACTAAAATATTATAAATAAGCAAACAAAATCAGGATTAAATATTATCGTATTTTTGATGTGCTAATTCTTACATAGAAACATTACAAAATAGTATTGACTGGAGTATTGGTAATTTTCCATGTCAGTATATCATCAAATTAACCCTTTTAATTATAACAATATGAACAATAATGAACCCAGTATTTTGTCGACTAGGTAATAAACAACGGTAAATACTATCTTGTAAATTTAGGATTAACACTAAATTCCATGAGATAATATAATATTACTGACATGGAAACCCTATAATGGACAAATTAACATTTTTGTCCAAATAGGTTATTATATCGTAATATACCAACATAAACCAATTTAATTAACTTGAAATAATTAGTTGTTTCCCGCCCAGTTAGTGAGTAAGGCTTCATGAGTTGATTAGATACGATTTTCTACTATCAATAGTAAACCATGTTACAATGATCTTCCAATGTAGATTTATACTGATATCTTTTTATAAAATTAACATTAATAGGGTATTTTTTTTATCAATGTAATAGCCCAATAACTTTTATTTGCGAAATTACCCAAAAGATTATAAATAATTTTTAATCGTAAAAGTTTTAACAAATATATACCCTATAACTAATAATTGGGACATGACCTAATATGAACCTAATATGAGTATTACAAGTTATATAAGTAAATCGATTACAAACCTATTGGGCTATTGAGTAAAATTGTCTATTTTCGTAATTTCCGAGGTACAATAAGGCGTGTAAATATAAGGTGTAATATTATTAACACTGGTATTTACTTAATATCCGGTTGCCCCTTTTTAGTGGACATATATCTGATGTGTGTAAAACCCGCAAATGCACGGCTTCCGTGTATTACAAAAGATATCGTTCCCATGAGAACTAGATAATCAAGTACTAATTCCTTCACGTAATTGTAATCTAAGCTAAATGATAATTTGATGTAAATATTAACTAGCAAAAGGAAAGCAAAAACTCAAAAACGGGTTGTAAATGATTGATTAAAGATTCTAGAATTGAAATTCACCACAATAAATGTTATCTACCTCATTATGTTCCACTATCAAACATGAATGCTACTTATGAAGGACATTATCCAATTATATTTATTACCTTCTATCGAAGCATAATAATTTACCCAAGTTAATCAATCACCTACTTTTGTGATGATTAGACTTAATCTAAGTTTATTAATCTCTGTGATAATGTATGGATTCCTCAAAAGATCTAAACCTACTTTCATGATTTAAAAACCTAGGTTCAATTTCTTAGGTTTCGATATCAAGATGTCACCTTTTAGAATTTTCACCTAATATCTACAATCATGCAAATAAGTGGCCAGCAAATTCACAAGCATTAAACGATCAAGAAGTTGAATCATAAGCATACGCATTCACGAAATCAAGAAAAACGTAAATTAGTTTGATAACATATTATTGGGCTACCCCAATCTAGAATAAAGGAAATTACTCCATAGAATTAATGAAACGAATAATAAACATAATTAAAATCAACATATCAACAATATTAAAAGGAGAGATAAAGAAAAACTTAGTCTCGATTAAAATACCGATGAAGATGTTGAGTACAATCATGCAAGATTGGTTTGTTCAAGCCTTGAAAATAATTGCAATCCCTAATCTAATGTTAACTCTCAATTTCGAGTTTGAGAGTCCCCCCTTTTGAATCGAAAGAATTGATATAAATAAGGAAATAAAATCGAGTCCTAGTTTGAGAGTCCCGCATTTTGAGAGTCCCAGAACAGAATGATTATGTTCCTAGCGTTTAAACGCTGGAAAAACGCTTCTAGCGTTTAAACGCAGCTGCTACCGGCGTTTAAACGCTGGGAAAACTCTGGAAATATGCTTCTAGCATTTAAACGTAGCTGCTGCCAGCGTTTAAACGCTGGCAGCAGTGTATTCTGCATATTTTGACATGTTTCTGCTATTTTGGATCACTCGTTTGACCTTCTTACTTTTTGAATTTGGCTTTAGTGTCTTGTACAAAATTGTAAATTTATGTCTTATCTTTCTAACCCAATTGGTGTGGATCCCATCCAAGTTGTATAATGGAAGTTATGATTTTTTTACAAAAACTGCCATATTGGATTCAAAACAGAGTATATTTTGTACCTTTTGGGCCTTCAAACTTTTGAAACGGATCTTGTCTTCTTCATAAGACTTTTAGGGAATTGTCGTAACTTTCTAACCATATAAGGATTATTAACGTTGGAGGTCTGTGGCTCATGATATGATTATATTTTCAAACAGCGCCATTGTATCTTCTTTCATACATTTTTTCGTCATTTTCTCGAAGTCAATGATTTTACCCTACAATCATGTAACAAACCTATTAAACGTATATGGGGTATAAATCAAGATATAAAATGATATAAAAATGACTAATTTTAGGCTAGAAAAAATATATAATCGAGGTTTATCAACCCCCCAAACTTAAGATTGATTCTGCTCAAGCAATAAATATCTTAAAAAACAAACAACCATATTCTAGCAATGATCAAAGAAAGAAAAAAAACAAAAGAAAACTAACTAGTTCACTTTCGTAGAGTTTACGATTGCACTTAGCATGTGCAACAAACCTTTAAACCTTTTAGTTACCCTATAAGGACGAGTTATAGTCTCGTGAGGGTTTGCAGTTCGATATACCCACAAAATCTATGAAATTCAAGCTAAGTCCAGATAATACAACTTATAATAATTAACAAAAGATTAATGGCATAACATCATTAACTATTCAAAAATATATACATGTCACTCATTTTTGCCACATATTAACACTAAGAGTCGAATTAACTTCAAAAGAGGTGTATGCAATCATAGGCATTATAGTTGAGTGGCATCCTTACCAAGTTTTGGATATAATCCCCATTTTTATCAACATTCAATTATTCAAAAGGCATAAGTTTTATAGGCAGAGATCCACACTTCAAAATTAATGCTTTTAAGCGTTTTTGACTTTCTACACAATTATGTGTGGATTTCAACTTATATCTCATTAGACCATGTGCAATGCTTGTTCCCTTAGACTTTCTATGACACCCATGTAACGTGTTTTGGGTCAACGACTTCAAATCTAGATAGCTTTAGGGTTAAATCTTTTTCATTAGTATCGCAAATATTTTTTTAATAAACAAATATATGAAATTTTCCTTAAGCCTTTTTGGGTGTTAAGTATTTATAATAGTAATATAGTCTATTATAAACAATTATAATCGGTAATTATTCGTTTTACCAGTTATAATACAAGATGGTAGACGTGTGGGTTTAACATAATTTTTATTTTCATATATCTGTTTACCGATTACACGTTTTTATTTGTAAGTTACCATAATATTAAAATTATTGATAAGCCATATATTGAAAGTTAAATTTAGGAATAGCTATTTTAAATTAGGATATATAAATGAGGTATCAACTCGTACGTGTAAGATACCATAAAACTGTGCAATTTTAATTGCTATTTAGGAAGAAATGGTGACTTTAGCATCACCCGCCTTAGTTAGATGAAGATGTCGTTTCTTTTTTCTTAGAATTGGGGTAACTCTCATATTTATTGTTGGGCATTTATAAATTAATGAATTTTTCCCCTCAATAGAGATCTATGATGCACGGACGCGGGACACGAGATATGGCGCACGACACGACATGGACACGGGACATGGTATTTTTAAAAATGTTAGGACACGACACGGCCTCGAAACTACTAATAATATATATATATATATATATTAATATACATATATATGTTCATTAATTTACGTTAAATATATAAATTAATTTTTTCATTCTAATTTAAATGACTGATTAGAGAAACAAACTATAAGAATGGCTATTGTACGTTATAAATTTGTATTTGATTTGTAAAGTTATATATTTGAAAGAGAAACAAATACTTCAGTTTTCAAAATCACAACATATAAGTGAAATAACATCAAGTGTCACAAATAATACATACATAGTAGACATACCCTCTAATTATATTCATTACGGTGTCCATATTTTATTTTTTTCATTTTATTTAAGCAAAAAAATTTATTTTTATATTGGACACGGTGTCGGGAGTGTCGGACACGGTGTCGGGGAGTGTTGGACGAGTGTCGTGTCCGACACAACACACTGTGATTTTTTGAATTGTCCGTGCATTAGAGATAGAGATACGAAAATCATAAGCAATTATATTGGTAAAAACCGACTTGTTGATTATAACATAATTATAGGGTTTCCTAAATTTTTGGGCTTATTTTGGGATGACTTGTTTATAAGTGCCATTAATTTGCCTATTCAAACCCTATAACCTAATTAAATTGTTTTAGGTTAAGTAGTATCCTATAATTATGTTTTTATCAATTGTGTTATTATTGGGTAAAACTTGTAATTTTGGTATATTTAAATATTATTACATGTATAGTTTTTTTTTTTCATTCGTATTATACCTTTTGTTTAACCCTAGATGGCGTGTTACATGCCCTAATTACACGTTTAGGTAATTAACGAATGTAAATCCTATAACCTTTTCTTTGAAATTGTGTTTCCTTACTGATATGTAGGGTAAAATTTATAGGGAAATATGGTATGAAAATTTTCTTAAATAGGTAAATAAGATGTACCTAATGAACACGCCATGGGTCATTTGAGGTTATTAGTAACCCTATAATTGATAGTTGTACCTAGAAATGGTGACTATGATAATACGACAACAAAAATGGTATAAGATTTGTAAGACATCCTAAATTATTATTATTCTCGGGAATAAACCATTAGAGAATATCACATCAATATTAAGTTGCTATAAACCCCTAATATGATTATATAACCCGGCGTTACATAATTAGGTAGTCTTTAAGTAACTTAAACATTCATAATTTAGTATACTTCGTTGACAAAAAAACACTCAATAAATGTTCGGTCAATTGCGCGTATTAATAAAATCCAACCACTTTGTACAAGTAAACATAACGAAGTAAACAAGACGTAGGGTATGTTCATATGAATTTCCTATATATATGACCAATTACTTATCATATGGGAAGACATCCATATTAAATTATTATAAGTTTTAGGGTCTGAAATTTTCACAATTCATTTTAAACTACCTTACTTTAAGAATAGCCGAGGTACTAACTCCATATGATGACATATTGATGGTAAGTTAAGGGAGTATAGGAAAAGCGAGAGAGATTTAAAAACGAAGATATAATTGTCATTAAACGATTGGGAAATATATTTTGTTGTAATACTATAGGGTCATTAATAGGTTCAAAGTAAATTACCATAGATAATTATGGTAATTTAATCATGTATTATTGTTTACTTGTGTAAAAAGCCTAAGGTTTCCTAGCCATCACTTAAAGTCATAAAATTTTAAAAATACTGGAAAAATTGAATAAAATTTAAATGGGGTTTTCATCGTAAAAGCAATCAGAATAGATACGTTCCAAGTGGACATATATGGATAGTTTTATAATCACCCCTTACAATAGGTATCTTATTGTGTAGTCATTCCAAGTGGACATATATGGATAGTTTTATAATCTTCGTTGTGTTTTAAGAACCCACAATTAATCATACACGCCCAAACATGATTGGGCTTTGTCAAAAAAAATTTTTTTAGGGTTAATATTAACTGAAAATGACCCTAAAAAAAGGAAAAGTCTAAGATTTGTATTTTTTTACATCATCTTCTTACCAAGGGGATAGCTAATTACCTAAATATGATGTCAAAAACTATGTCTAACCTCTAAGTGTCTCGTTGGATTAAATATGAACTGTACTATTTTTTTTTGGATGACGGGGGAAACCCGCAGCCGCTACCCTTTCGGGTGCGCACTGGGTAAACCTCGCTCTTGTAAATATGAACTGTACTATTGATTCAACTATACCATGTTATACGTGTAATAATTTCTAGTAGCAAATGGTTGACATAAACAACTATATATAAATACCAATCATCCCATAGAATTTCACCTATGATAATGTTCACTAATTTTGGGCAAGTTCTTATGAAACGTATTTACTGATTATCATGTAAACAATATTTTCCCAAGGGTATGTAGTCAGAAAATAACCTTGTTTACTAACATGGAAATAATGGTCATATTTTTGAAAATAGGGGCGTCTCACATTTCATTTGTTATTCTTGCATTCGTAAAGGTATCGTAATATAATGAATATTATATCGTATAAATACCAATACTTTATATTTGTAAGGGAAATATACTTGACATTGAAATCTTGGTTTACCTATGAGAATTTACCATGATGTTAATATAATAACCTATCTATTTACTCTTTGACTATGAACATATTTTACCCCTAAATAGGATTAGCGATACAATGTAGTGATGGCAATGGGGCGGGTCTGAGGCAGGTATTGCTGGACCCGAGACCCGCCCCGTTCAGGATTTTTAGGACTCGGACTCGCCCCGGACCCATTAATACCCGTTTCACCCCGGACCCATCGGGTACCCGGCGAGTCCGGGTCCTACCCGGTGGACCCGATTAAAACATTTAATTTTGAACGTTTCTCCAATTTTTTTTTTTATCACATATACACTTAAAACTAGTTTAAATTATACAAAAACAATACAAACCTAAAATAGATTAAAAAAAAAATCAACCACACATAATCATTCACAATAAAGACAAATCTAAATAGGTAAAGTAATTCAAGTTTACTTCAAATTTGAAAACAAATCAAATATCAAATAAACACCAATTGAATAAAAATCAAATATATGTGATGAAGAGAGTGAAAGGTTTTGTTGAATTTGGAACTTCCAAATAGTCCACGGCTAATTAAAAATCTAAAATTAACTATTAATTTTAATATTTTAACATATTATATTAATAAAAATATCTATAAAATATATAAATAAGCAACTGGGGCGAGTCCGGGTACGAGTTCGGGACGGATATATGCTGGACTCGCTACACGCCCCGGACTCGGTCGGGTCTTAGTTTTTGATACCCGGACTCGGACCCGACCCCATTTTTTTGGACTCAGACCCGGCCCCATCGGGACGGGTTCAATACGAGTATTCTAAATACCCGGCCCCATTGCCATCCCTAATACAATGTGCCTATAAGTCCTATAAGTCAATTTCTTAGTATGGTAATTAGATATCCCTGTTTGTTATCAATGTCTATTTAAGGTAATAATATTGATTATCACCAATTTATCATTTTATGTTAACAATGGTATATTTACATTAGCTCATATTTTCAAAAAATAAACGTGTTAATTTGATTTACCGACATAATATGTTATATATAGTTTAACCTTTACGTTTGAATGAAAAGATGTCAAATTATTACCCTAGGATTATAAATACCCAAATAATTTAGTTATCACAATAATTTAGTTAAGGTCATAACCTCAAACAAATATATGAAAGTAAATCAACCCTATATGTGTTTGAGGTTATAACCTTATCGATTCAGCTTGACTCAGGTAAATATAAGATGTTAAACTATTTACAAAAACAAGTAAATAGACTATTATCGACTTGTGGTTAGGGGAAAAAACTAATTATAGTTTAACATCTAACTGTTCTTTGAGGGAAAAATTCCTTATTAGATGCATTTTTTAATTTTTAAACGTGTAATACCAACGTTGAGATAGATATAGAGACGGATATCTAACCAAATATGGTGCCAAAACAAATAAACGTTTTGTTAAAAACCCATCAATTTTATTCTTCACAAAAAATTTATAGTAGCTATAATAATTTGCATGCTATAAATAGCGTCAAAGCATAGTTATTACCTGATATATTTATTAATTATTATGTTTTGATACGACAATACGATAGTTAACGTGCATACTGTCGTTCTTATCCAAATCCACTCTAATGAGTTAGTGGAAAATGGGAAACACTAAAATTACTAAAATATAACTTTAGTCTATTTATAGTGACTCTTACTATTTATTGATAACAAACCTATTATATTAATTCAAATATGTAGATAAAGGGGTAATATACAGTTTTTGTTATTCATTTGGTATAAAAATAATTTTTAAATAATTAGTGATAATTAACCCAATGGTTCTTACCCTATTTTTATACTCACACCATGGGTCATTATGTTTGATGCTATATTTAAGAAAATATATGAATCAATTCATATCATTGGACAATCCAATGTTCGTTATAAATTTAATTCTTAGTATACCAATTACTATTTGGATGATACAGTAAGTTGTCTTAATGTGTTGGTAATTCATCAGTTCAGCATTTTATGTAAAAATAGATTTACACGTGTGTTTAACTAATGAAATAAACTAGTTATTGCCCTGCATTGATATTTAGCATATAGTATAAAAATAGGTTAGTATCTGAATAGTAAAAATTTCACGCGCTATTTTGATAACAATACCCATCATCATATGTAAAATATGGTAAATTAATTGTAAGAAAAACCAATATGAAGTACCATCTTTTTGATCGTCAAGATTAATTTTATAATTATTTATAAAATTACCCTTCTTTTTTTTTTTTAGGTAAAAGTAAGTTGATATAGATCAAAAAACACACTATACACCAAGTTTCCAACCATCTAAGCATCTAACCAAAAGACAACCTATCTACTACTTTGCAGAAATCACACCTGCACATCCAAAAACTCAACCTATACACATTCCTATTGGAAAATCTTCCCAAGGTATAAAAGGTCCCTAGCTGCTTTCTTTTTCACCTGCCACCCACTGATTTTGTATTGTATGTCTCGTTTCATAGTGCAAAAAATATTCTCAATATCTTTTTCTTCCTGTCTGAAGATTCTATAGTTTCTTTCTTTCCAAATACAGTAGGCAACACCCGCAATTGCTGCACGAATAATAGATTGCTTCACCTTCCATGATTTGAATGCAAATCCAAGCCAACAGATCCAACTGTTAAAGTTATCCGGGTACGAGCAAACATCCAGCCATTCCATTGTCATCTTCATTAATTGTTTAGACCATAAACACTTAAAATATAAGTGTTGTATTGATTCCTCTTCATTCCGGCAAAGTACACAACATAGGTCTGATATTGGCATAATTTTACTCAGTCGAACTCTTGTAGCCAGCCTCTTCTGTACAGTTAGCCACATGTGAAACGAGTGTCTTGGGATATTGATTGAATTCCACACAACACTCGCCTCATTAAATTCTTCATGTGTTCCCCGCAACCATTCATAGCAACTTGTAACAGTGTATTCCCCATTTTTGGTAAATCTCCATGTCCCTCTATCAACTCCCTCATGCAGCTTTCTCTTGAGCTTATTTATCTTTCGCCACACCCAACTACAATCTGCCGGTGGTACATGTGTCCAGAAGTCCTCATTCTTTAAGTAAACTCCACTTATCCATTTCACCCATAACGTGTCTTTCTTCTTTGCCAAATCCCAAATTTGTTTCCCAATACTCGCCATGTTCCAAGTTTTGCAGCATTTAATGTTTAATCCTCCATTTCTTTTACATGTACAGATTTTATCCCAACTCACCAAAGCCATCTTTTGCCTCTGCTCATTACTTCCCCACAAAAAATCTCTACACTTTTTTTCAATCAGTTTGATGACTGATTGAGGTAAAATAAACATAGAAGACCAATAAACATGTAATGAGAACAGAACTGAATTTATCAATTGGGTTCTCCCCGCATACGATAAGTGTCTTGTAGCCCACGTTGTAAGTCTAGCCCACCAGTGTCTGACATTCTGTCTTATTCCATTTGGTAGGTGCAAGGGGAACTCCAAGATATCTTACAGGAAACTGGCCTTCCCCAAACTTTGTAATCCGCATAATCTCCTCAGTCACTTCCACACTAGCGCCTCTGATATATATGCTTGATTTATTGAGGTTAGCACTAAGACCAGTAGAATTAGAGAATTGTTGTATAGCATCCCACATTACTTCCACCGACTTCTTATTTGCTTTGCAAAAAACCATGAGGTCATCAGCAAAACAAATGTTTGTAAGCTTGAGATCTTTACATCCTGGATGGAAGCTGAATTGTCGACTGTTTGCAGCAATTCGCAACTTCCTGGTAAGTTTCTGTATTTCCAAAAAAAATTTAGGGTAAATATTCGGTAATTTTTATGGCATAATCGTACAAGGATTAATTTTTGTAAATGTCAATAGTATTTTTTTACTATTTACATTTACATTTAGAACAATTTCTGTAATTATTGGACTTTATCGTATATTCCTATGCAGATGGGTCATTGATCCCTATTAGCCAGTATTAAATAGGTGGTTCATTTAAAAATCCACATATAACACCAATAAGACCCAATAAATACTCATCATCATTTTATATTAACCTCTATTAAGTTGTTGGCGTTTGATGGCAATGAATTGTAACTCAAATTGGTGAAATGTCCGTAAACAACTTATGAGGGGTGTAAAAAATAGGCGTTTTATGGTATAATAAAAATCCTATGATTAAAATACATGTCATATAAACGCCCATTCGTTTTTCTCATTATTATGTATGGTTTGGCCTAATCCTTATTCAAAAACCTAATATTAGAGGACAAGATAAGTAACCCTAATAGTATACGGTATACCTGATCACAACAGATGCGTTTATAACATGCCTAACCATATGTCAGTTGTAACCTAGTGGTCATTTGACAAATTCTATAATATTCAATTTCATTTATAAATTGGTTTTAATCCTACAACCAATTTACTATATTATTGTTACCTCAAAATCATAATTTTCAACCCATTGCGTAATTTACGTTGTAAATTCATTAAGGGATATTGATACCATAACCATTATGCTTAGTCTTTATATCTGTTGAAATAACACATCGTATAGGAAAATTGTAGTCATAAACTTTTCTTTGAAATTACACAACTTTGGTGATAATTATATTTTCCGGTACTGAGCCGGGAGTGTATTGTTTAACCTACATCAATGCATGGTTAATTTACTTTTCTTTGCTATAAATAAGGAAACACAATGTCTGGAGTAAAAAAAAATGGGCTTCTAAAATTATGATTACTTTTATTATAAAAGCCACTAACTTAATCGTGATATAGGTCTCAAGAAAAATTAACTTAGGGTTTTTTGTTTATGGTAATACCATCAAATAGTTGACAAATTAATGCTAATGGAAACCATGTTTCAAAAAATAGGGCTAAATATGTCATTGTATAAAACCCTAATTTTTATAAGGTTCCACACAAACTGTACTTCTCACGGATGAAAGTGGTCATACTAAACGAATTTCCTTAAATATTACATGGTAGGTATTGATAGTATCGTTCAATTGTTTGAAAAAATACCTTATGTACTCACTATTCATAGAATAATGGGCTTGATGTCAAAATTTTGGGATTGAAAATGTATACTATATCACGCTATTCTTATAATATTTTGATAATAAAGCATGCATTAATTGTCACATATTAAATTTATGTAGCTAAATGAAATTAATTTTTTACCGCGTGTACCCCTGTTATATCAATTAACGGGGGTGCCTTTTAAATCAATGTGATAAATTTTAATCTTAATAAAGATCAAACAACCCGCAAATGATTTCATGCCTATAGCAATAAAATATATCGGTTATGATGTCAATAAATTACGACCCTCAACATATTTAAGGAAACATCTTAAGTTCTATATTACGTCAAATTAAGCCGTATGATAAAACTATGCTTACTATCAACACGAATGTTTGTTTACTTTTTTAGTTATGACTACGACCTTTTTAACCTATATTTATTGACCGAAGTAAATAGGGCCTAATTTGATTTACCTGCCTTAGACATCAAGTAATTTAGGGTATGTTTCTTTTGAGTGTTTCTGACATGTATTAACCAATATATTCCTCAAACTGATAAGGCTGAATTTTTTAAGTACCATCTTATGCTGAATGATTTGTAAGGAAAAACTGTAATTGAGCATATTGTAAATGGTAACTGGTATTAATAATTACCTAAGTAGCTCAAAAGAAACATATTTATAATCCGACAATGGTTGTCGCTCAATAATCCGACATGTTTAAGTCACTTTTTCAATTTAGAAAAAGGGTTATACCTCAATATTACAATTACCTAATAATTGTTTGACAATAAATATAATTATATTTAAATTGACTTTCAATTGTCAATTTAGCCTACAAAATACCATTTATAAATTAAATTGTAGCTGACAAACCTACAGTTCACATACGATGGAATTAACACGACTAGCTAATGTTACAATATGGGCTAAGATTTGCCAAGAAAGACATAACAAAAAATATTTGCTAATTAACAATTAGGATAAGTATCTTGTATATAGGATTTGAAATATTGGTATTAGGCCAATATGAGTATTACATAAGGTATTCAATTTAATATGTCTACTAATCACAATTTCCTTTAGTTTTTGATCATGTACATTCATAAGATATACCTAATTATATATTAGCATACCATAAGAAATGTATAATATGTATTTGTAATGGTTATTAGATAAAATTATGTATTTTATATCCTACAAAAGGCCTAACAACGGAGTTATCAATTATACCTAAAAATTATTAACCTTATCACGAACTATCACACATACTAACTCAGTAAATTTAATATGTTAAGGGGTACCCATAATATATTGGAATTTGAAAGTTTTAAAATTCAAATCATTGCATTCATTTTGAGAATTATTCTCATTAACCATTTTGACCATAACCCCTACAATGCATTTATGTGTGCCTTTAATTTTGAAGGTTACATGTTTATTTCCTACACTATAAATAGGTCCTAGGGGTCTAGTTTTAGAGCACACAACAAACACAAGCATACATCTTCATATATTTTCTATATTCTTGGGCAACATAGATAAGGTCTTGTTCACATAGTTTTCTTGTGAACATGCTCACAAAGAGAACACCGGCGTGGCCGGGTTTTATCTTGAGGTGGTGGTGAGCCGACAATACCTGCACGAGGGGAGGCCATCACGATCTTAGGACAGCGTCAAGTGGCGTGACTCCTACAGGCCAGCCGTTTTACTTTCATATTATTTCGTTTAAATATTATATATATTTACTCTTTTGCATTGCTTATCCTAAAACCATAATTTGATTATATTATGTCATTTGCATGCTAATTAGAGAATATTTACAACAATCTAAGATCGTGATTGATTTTATAGAATTCAGTTCAAATTGTCACTGAAATTGTATATTTGTTTCAAATTTGAAACTGAATGATGTGTTAGTATTTATTTTATTGCTCTTACATGGTTCTGTAATCTGCACAAGTGCATATTTCCTATAAATCTGAATTTGCTAATTATACGTTGACATCAATTAGAGTTTTGCATTATACATAATCATTTAGTTTGCTGCTAGTATCGGTCATTAGGATATCTTTTGACAAATCTTTATATTATTTTAATATATAGTGCAACATCAACATCTTGCGTTACTTACTGCTAATCTGAATTTAGGTACTGTTGCATGTGTTAATTTTATTGGATTACTTAATACGCTTTCTGAAATTAACTAAAAGAAAATTCATAGATTTAAAACAGTTTGTCATTGGCCTTTTGATATAATTATTCTTAATTACTAAAAGATAACTTCCAATATTGTCTGTACATCTGCAGCTATACTGTTAATTGTTATAATAATAAATTTTGTGCAAACAGCTATTAGAATTTGATTTCATCATAATATTAACCTATTAAGTTTTATAACGGGTGGGAAAATCATCATTACTGCTTCAATTAAGAAAATAAATTCACCTACTGCACGGTTTGCTGAATATTTAGAATCTTATATCTACAATTGACTTAAACGGAAAACTTGCTGACGTTAGTGATCAGTTACATGGTTATTTGATATTAGGCTATTTACATTATTACCTGATTATAATTGCTCTATTTATAACTGCTCTGATCATTTGTACACAATTCAAAAATTATAAAATCTGACATTATAGTGGGTGTTAATATTAAATGACTAAATCATACGTGTAATTGTTTATTTATTGAGTGACATAATACGTTGCATGATTGTTTTAATATTATTGCAATTATTTATATTAATATTATTTTGTTGACTCCTACAGTTAATTGATTCACTTGAATTATCGTTTTTCTTTGCCCTTATTATTCCTAGAGCTAGTAAGGCAATTAATTCAAAACAATGGCATCTAGAGAAGACGCTAGTAGTGTTAAGCCCGAGAAGTTTAATGGGTTAAACTTTAAAAGATGGCAAAACCAACTAAGATATTGGTTAACTGTTCTTGGATTTATGTCGGCCGTAGATGAGAACGTTGAATCTAGTTCTTGGCAAACCCCTGAAAACGTAGACTATCACTGTCGTAATCGTATTCTTAGTGCCTTGTCTGAAAGGCTTTACGATGTCTACCATACTTTTACTAGTGCTAAAGAACTTTGGGATGCGTTAGAAGCCGATTATGGAATAGATGATGCGGGAATAGTTAGGTTTAATGCCTCTACTTTCACTAGATATATAATGGTTGATGAAAAATCTATTAATGAACAAATTCATGAATTTCAAGACTTACTAAAACAGTTAGAAGAAGGAGGGTCAAAATTTAGCGAAGACTATAAAGTGTCATGTCTAATTGATAAACTCCCACCTTCATGGTCTAATTTTGCTAGAGGTCTTAGACATCAACAAGGGACTTTAACTTTAAGCCAAGTCTTTAAATCCTTAAGGGTAGAGGAACAACATAGGATTAATATTAAACAACAAAGTTTTAAAGCGAAAGCTAACCTAGTGGAAGATAAAAGAAACTATAATCAAAATAGGTTTAGGCCTAGAGGAAATAATTTTAAAAACAACAAGGTTTGGAGAAAAGACTATCGTCATAATAATAATAACAATAATAATCAACCTAAATTTCAAAACTTTAAGGATAATAAAGGCAAAGAAAAGATAGAAAAGCCGTGCTTCGTTTGTGGAAGGACTAATCATATGGCTAAAGATTGTTACTACAAGAAAACCGAGAAGTTCAACCCTAAGCCCAAAAATCAACAAGTGAATATACTAGTTAATGAAGAACCATCTATAAGGTCAGAACCAATAAACCCTTTAATTAACTTTACGTATAAAAATAATGAATGGTGGTTAGACTCAGGAGCTAATATACATGTTTGTTTTGAAAAATCCATGTTTAAAACATATCAGAACTCAAGTGGAGGAAGCGTGACACCAGGAAACAACACTGTCGCACAAATACATGGGATTGGGAGCGTAGAATTAAAGATGACATCTGGAAAGATATTAACCCTAGATGGAGTGCGACACGTACTTGATGTTAGGAAGAATTTAGTTAGCGGGTCATGTTTAGTTCAAAATGGTTTCAAACTAGTTATGGAATCCAATAAAGTTGTAATAACTAGGAATAATGATTTCATTGGAAAAGGCTTTGTAAGTGACGGTTTATTTAAATTAAATGTCTTGAATGATGATGAAAATTCATCTTTAGTTTTAAACATTGAATCTAATATCCTATGGCATGAAAGATTAGGGCATGTTAGTAATATAAAAGTTAAAAGACTTGTGGATTTAGGTTTAATTCCAAAATCTCAAATAGATATTAATCATAAGTGTGAAATATGTGTACAAGCGAAACAAACTAAAACACCTTATAAATCAGTTCATAGAGATTCTACTATATTAGAACTAATTCATAGTGATGTTTGTGATTCAAACAGAAATCCAACTAGAGGAGGGAATAAATATTTTGTAACCTTTATAGATGATTTTTCTAAATATTGTTATATTTATCTTCTTAAGTCTAAAGATGAAGTTTTTGAAAAGTTTAAAATTTATAAAGCCGAAGTTGAGAATCAATTAAAGAAAAATATTAAAATATTAAGATCAGATAGAGGAGGAAAATATTCTTCTAATGAGCTAGGAAAATTTTGTGAAGATAATGGTATAATACATGAATTCACACCTCCTTATTCACCTCAATCAAACGGAGTAGCTGAAAGAAAAAATAGAACTCTAATGAACATGATAAATGTGTATATGCTAAAGAAGAAAATGGTGAATATGTGATATTATGTTTGTATGTGGATGATATATTAATTTTTAGATCTTGTTTGAGTTTTATTAAAATTGTTAAAGAGTGTTTGTCAAACAATTTTGAAATGAAAGACTTAGGTGAAGCTCATATAATTTTAGGAATGAAAGTTAGTAGAACTCAAGAAGGAATCTCATTAGATCAATCTATTGCTATAGAAAAATTCTTGAAAAAATTCAATTATTATGATTGTAAGATAATGTCTACTCCTTATGACCCTAATGTGCATCTAAATAAAAATAAAGGAGAACCTGTGTCTCAATTGAAATATTCATAAATTATAGGATCTTTACTATACTTCTCTAATAGAACTAGACCTGATATCTGTTATGCGGTAGGGAGACTCAGTAGATATACTCATAATCCTAGTAAAGATCATTGGAATGCTTTAGAAAGAATTCTTAAATATCTTAGAGGAACTATAGACTTTTCACTATATTATAAAGGTTTTCCAAATGTATTTGAAGGCTATAGTGATGCTAATTGGATTACTGATAACTCTGAAATTAAATCTACAAGTGGCTTTGTCTTTATGTTGGGAAGAGCAGCTATAACTTGGGGCTCTAAGAAACAAACTGTAATTTCTAGAAGTACAATGGAAGCTGAATTAATAGCGTTAGACTTAACATGTACAACTGCTGAATGGTTAAGAGATCTTTTACTTGATATTCCACTTGTAAAGAAACCTTTACCGGCCATATCTATACATTGTGACTCTAAAGCTGTGATAGATCTTGTGAAACAGCAATATTGTAATAAGAAAATGAGTAGACATTTACAAGCAAGATACAAAAGTGTTTAAATCATTAATAAAGAAAAATGTGGTATCACTTGACTTTGTCGAATCTGAGAAAAACTTGGCTGATAATTTGACCAAAGGTCTACCCAATAAGGGTATTTATGAATCATCGAGGGGGATGGGCATGAGCCCACAAGGAAGTCACCTCCGGGAGTAACCCAACCTTTGTGATTGGAGACCCCATGAAGAAGGTTCAATGGGTAGGAACAACCTGTAATGCGTGACTTGTTTAGCACTAATTTATGAGGAGAGAGTCTTCTTCCCGTCCCTATGGTGATAGTGCTTTTATAGTGTGATGTTAAGGTTGGCTTAGATCCTTAATGAGACCAAGGCGGGAAATAATCCGCGGGGTATAGTTCACACGTACCCTTGGAGGTTTCACCTAAGTGAGAGTCGTCATACATAGGCCGTGGCTATGGGTTGGGCTAACCCTAAAGACCTCACGAGAATCAAGATTAGAGCGCAGGGCCTTTAATGCGCTAATCCGCGAACTAAGACCGATGTCGATACTGTGTGTGTGATGTATTGAAATTTGGCCAAGGGACCTAATTCAAGGCTTAGTCCATTATGGTTTCCTCAAATGTAGATCATCAACACTAAGTGTAGGCTCAAGCCCGGAAGGCTCCTACACCCATTGCATGGTATTTGTTGCCCCTTTTATATATACTATTATGCATGCTTTGAAATTTTAAACCTTGTGGGGGATTATTGGAATTTGAAAGTTTTAAAATTCAAATCATTGCATTCATTTTGAGAATTATTCTCATTAACCATTTTGACCATAACCCCTACAATGCATTCATGTGTGCCTTTAATTTTGAAGGTTACATGTTTATTTCCTACACTATAAATAGGTCCTAGGGGTCTAGTTTTAGAGCACACAACAAACACAAGCATACATCTTCATATATTTTCTATATTCTTGGGCAACATAGATAAGGTCTTGTTCACATAGTTTTCTTGTGAACATGCTCACAAAGAGAACACCGGCGTGGCCTTCTTGGGTTTTATCTTGGGGTGGTGGTGAACCGACAATACCTGCACGAGGGGAGGCCATCACGATCTTAGGACAGTGTCAAGTGGCGTGACTCCTACAGGCCAGCCGTTTTACTTTCATATTATTTCGTTTAAATATTATATATATTTACTCTTTTGCATTGCTTATCCTAAAACCATAATTTGATTACATTATGTCATTTGCATGCTAATTAGAGAATATTTACAACATAATACCCTCAACATTGTTGTCGTCAGCAATTTTGACCACCGTACATATTGGAAATATATGTACAAGGTATTTCCCATAATTGTTGGGTAATTTCTTGTTTATTGAAATACTATTGTGAATGTTTACAATAATTTAGGTCTGTAACAAAAACTTGTAATTATTTGTTATCATTTAAAAATTACTACCATATATAAATTTACGAATATATTACCTATGAATAATAACAATGATATAAAAAGACTTACTGCACGCCATTATTTGTAATGTGCGTCATTTAACCTGCAAAATAATAACCAAAAAAGTGTTACCGTATCGGTATATCTTGTAATGAGTCAAGGAAATACGTTCCTTACGAAACACTAATTATGTACAAGTGATATTTAAAGTTCCCTATGTTATTGCAATTGATAACTAACGAGTGGTTATTTCAAAGCGTTTGTACTCATAGGTTTACTAATAATGGACCATCATAACCCTCATAGTTTCATATACGTATAATGAATCATTTGAGCTCATAGTTATAAGTAGTCATGACACTTATAATAAAATGAATTTAGCCTAAATTCAATTGGCAGGAAAATACCTTACACTAAATTAAGTGTAATAATCAACTTGTTGTCATAATGAAATAATTGTTGATTTACGTACAAATGATAGGAATAATATGAATAAAATTGACAATGGATTGTATAATTTATCAGAGATTAGCTCATAGGGTGAACGTATCGATTAGGGATAAAATACGATGACAAATTTAGACAGAGGATAATTTTATGAGAACTGAATAATACTGATTATGCTTAATTTTATTGGATGTACATATTAAAGATGATAATACCCCAAGCATAATAATTATGGCATTGGTACTACAAGTAGCGTGTAATTTAATATTAACGTTTACATAATAGTCTAGAGTAAAATTATCACCCTATGAAAATTTACCATAATAATACTGGCAAACAAACTATGATAATGACAAATCAAGGTTTATGAACGTGGTCATATAGGTAATTTATTGTTTACATAATCCCTTATATGGAAATTATTAAATAAAGGGATTGTATACGGGTAGACATACTAAATTCAATCTTCCAAATGGAATAACCTCACACAATAATCCTATACGCTTTTTTTTCTTTTTTGGTTTATCCATACTTGAATCCCTTAAGATGTCATTTTAACGTAATATTTCCCGTATGCTATAGACCATAATGTTTGTTAGTGTTGGGTGCCCAGCAAGCCAATTGGTTTCCTAATACTTAGCAATACTATGAGAACAATCTTGTTTAAATCGTTATTATTATATAGCAACTTCTTTATTATATATCCTATGTCTTTACATGTATGTAATAAAGTCCCTTGGGTTACATAGAGCTATGGGTACGGTCACGCATTGGATGGTGATCATGGGATGTACTCGAACGGCTGTAATTCTAAAATAGTTCCAAGTCGTAGAGTCATTGAGATAGGGATATCAATGACTCGTTAAGACTTGCTTGTACGTTGCATTTCCTTGGAGGAATGTACCTTGTTCCATGGATATTGGTTGGGAACCTATGCAACGTATGAGGGTTCACATCGCGGATGGTGAATTGAGCAACCCCGGTGAAAATTCATATTGGTGGACGTGTCGAATATGAAATTCCACGGTCACGTAGGCATGTGGTGATTCTCATGACTTGAGGGATCGCGGCTGTTCAAATGCATGACCCACTGCACTTTGATCTAGTTCATGATTACTCGATAATCACATAATGGGCTATTTTGGGTGTAGTCTGGTCATGTGATTTGGCAGGCGGTTCCAAGATAGGATCTGTCTCTAATCGTTTGATTAGTGAATCTCCTATGATGTCTTGGGAATGACTTGACTGGAAGTTTTCGGCCGAAGCAAGTCAATAAGAAGGTGTGTGATCCTTGCTTAGTTGACATAAGTCATCATTCGCCAATTGACATAGTCATATGATTAAATTAGTAGGATTTCGATTGGCAACCAAATCCTAGATTTAATCGGGAGATCTGACAGAAGGATGAGACGCATGCTATGATCGTGATCATGAGAGGTCTGTTATAATCATTTGAATCTAGGGGTTAAGTCGACGTTGCTAGACATCGAACTCAGTCTGTGAGAGTTATGAATTAATTGGTGGTTAATTCATGAACAAGATTAATCATTTGGCATAATGATTAATTGAGGTAATGATTGGCTAATTATTACCGAGCCATTTGGGAAATGGTCTCACTACTAGCTTTCGAATGAACCTAAGGGGTTACACACAAACTTGAATAAGTTTTCCGGTTGTATGTACGAGATGGCCAATTTTCGATTGGGCTTAGATGAATTAATATTAGATATTGATTCATGATGGAATAAATCAATTAATTAAGTCTTGGGCTTGAATTAATTGATTGGACTTTTTAATTGATCGGGGATTGATTAATTAATGGGCTAGGCCCAAGGAGTTTATTAATTGAAAGCCCAATTAATAAATCAAAACAGGAGGTTGAGATTTGGGTTGAAATATAAGGAAAGTCTATCAAGAATTAATATGGAGATTTTTGGATAAAAGGAATATCCAAAAAAGATCAAGATTTGAAGTGAGAGAATAGAAGTCTACAAGGATTAGGACTCTTGGATCCTAATTAACGTAGGAACATTTTTTCTCTCTATTCCGGAGAAGTGAAAAAACGTCCCCTTATGTTCTTTACATAGGGTTCTTTATTCTTCATTCAATTGATGATCAATGATCTGATTAACTGATAATATTTGAGTTATCAAATTTTAGGGTTTTCTCCATATTATTGTCTTAGAGATTTTCATAGCCTTCCTCTAGAAATTCCTTCACCCTACATACGGTCCTATACGTAGTCGTAATTACAAATCGCTAGCACGATTGTTTTTAGCGAGGGAAACGTTCAAGGTGTGGACATAACGCTTAGAGGCACAACACTTGGAGTGCTAGAGATCTCGGTTGATCACGCAGGCTGAAGTGCTGAGAAGTGTTATAGAATTTGAACCGGCATTTTTGATGATCGCGGGGATATGAGAAAGGCCGTAGATATAATCCGATAACTAAGGAAATCAAAAAGGGTACATATGTATTTTTGTTTTCGCGCTTTAATTCGATTTAGCATATGTATTGGCTTTTGAGTGAACTCGTATTAAAATTTTTAAACTGTTGTTTCCACTGCGAGGTTTCACTCATGGGGCTATTCGATCCCAACAGTGGTATCAGAGCCTTGTTATATGCTAAATCGATATAAAGTTAGCCTATATCGGTTTATATCTATTTTATGAATTTTGTTTAATCGATTTAATTGTTTGTTTCATGGTTTTGAAAAAGAAGACGGGAAAATAATTTGCATCGAGTCAAGGCTGCGCAGGCGCCACACATGCAGATGCGTAGGCACCACGCAGGCAACTGCGTAGGCGCCACGTAGGCTACTACACAGGCAGCTGCGCAGGCGCCATGCAGGCAATTGCGCAGGCGGCCACGTAGGCTGCTGCGCATGCGGCCATGCAGGCAGCTGCGCTACGCACAGCAGCCCGCACGGCTGGGCCATGCGGGCCTGGCCCATTGGGCCTATGTTTTTCCGGGTTTTAATTTTTTAAAGTGTAAAATTTCAGAATTATTTCGAAACACATGAACTTACAAATTGAATTGATTGTTAGAATTCTCGGTAAATTTAATGCTTTTGATATCTCATATGTTGGCATGCTATTATGTGATATGCTTTTATTTACCGTTATCGAGCATGTTAGTTTTAGATTTTTTCTTATGCCTTTTATGTGATATGTTTTGCATGATCACCCTAGGATGAGATTAAGCGCTAAAACTGATGAGACCTTGCATATTAAATTCCCTCTTTTAAATATTAAGTCTAGAATGGGAATAACAAAGACCGAAAGTTTTGTTATACCCTGCCTTCCACCACTAGTAGAACATGTGAAATGCCGCGAAGACCATATTCGTCGACTGCGAGTCGTAGGGGCGGGTATGGTGCCTAGAAGGCTGTGGTCTACTAAGCCTTTTAGGCCCGTAGGAATACGCTAGTCCAAGTGTTGGCTACGAGTCGTGGGACATTTGGATGGGTTTATTAGTTACGATATTTTGGTGGGTTAGACTTAACACTGATTAGTATATGGGCTCGTGTTCTCGGGGTGTATATGAAAGGTGAGGCGAAACTATCTTGAGAACCACAAAAGAGTTGTGGAAGGACGGGCGAGTCTACTAGTTGTAAACATCATATGGGCTCTTGTTCTCGGGGTGTATGATGGTTATGATTAGATCTCAAGCCCACTAAGAAAATGTCTATTTTCTCGTTTTCTTTCATGAGGGTGATTGGATTCGAATAAAATAGTGGGAGCACACATATTTTTACAAGTCCATGATATATGTGTATAACGTATTAAAAGTGAATGCTATTTATCTATACGCCTAATTCTTAATAGTTAAGAAACCACTCGCATGTATCTTATAAACCAAATTGAGCTTACTGGTCCTTATTCTGTCGACTAGTGTAAAATTCTTAGAGAACAAAAACTAGTGGAGAATGTTACAACTATGATTTTAAAGAACACTTAAAAGAGGAACTGTACAAAGCGTGTGAAGGCTAGTACTAGTATGTTATTTGTTGAAGTTAATCTTTTAATTAACGACACTTCTTGGATATTAGACACCAGTTGTGGTGCTCTTCTTTGTAATGGTTTACAAGTGATGACAAGAAGTAAATCTCTAAGTATAGTAGAGATGACCCTAAGGCTGGGGAATGGAGCAATGATAGGTGCCATAGTCATTGGGACGTCTACTCAGAGATAGATAGTATAAAGTGAGTATTAAATAATTATTATTTTGTTCTAAATTTAACAATGAACATTATCTGTGTCCTTGTTTTGGATAGAGAGGGATATTATTTATCAATTAAAGACAAAGGGTTGTCTATGTTCTAGCAAGTTTAACATTTGATTTATATATTTTTCCCCCAAGTATTTCTACTGTGTATTCAACAAAGTAACATTGTGAGCAAACGGGAAGTCTATTAGTCTACCTGACATATACATGTGACATGCAAGATTAGAACATGCTTCTAAAGATAGAATTAAAAAGTTAGCTAGTCTACTAGATCTTAGAGATTTAGAAGACATGCCAACTTGTGAATTCTGTCTTAAAAGGAAGATGACCAAATCACCATTTGGAGGCCAAATGGAACATGCCATCGGCGCCTTGGACTCGGTCCATTTGGATGTATGTGGTCTAATGAGTGAACTGTTGCTACTTCATAACTTATCAATGGTTCTTGGTGTGGTTATCTGTACCTTATGAGATACAAGTCTGAATCTTTTGAGAAGAGTTTAGACATGAAGTAGAGAAGAAAACTGGTAGAAATATTAAAGCTCTTTGATTTGATTGAGGAGTAGAATATTTATCCAGTGAGTTCACAAACTATCTAAAAGAATTTGGATTTCTCTCATAATGGACTCCGCTTGGAACACCACGTCAAATGGTGTATCTAAGCGTGGAAATTGAACAATGATGGATATGGTTCGGTCCATGATGAGTTTATAGACTTGCCTCCATCCTTCTAGGGCTAGGCCCTGGAGGTTGCTGCACATATATGTTTAAAGTTCCGTCTTAAAGTGTGCCTGAAACCTCATTTGAGATGTGGTTTAGAAAAGCGCCTGATAAATACTTAAGGTATTGGTGTGCTATGTTGTCAGGCAGTTAGTGGGAGATAAGTTGGATTCGAGATCCACTGTATGTAAATTTGTGGGGTATCCAAAAGACTAGTATGGATACTATTTCTATAGCTTGAAGGAACAAACTGTATTTGTTTCTCGTGATGCCACCCTTTTGGAAAGGGTACTTTTTGTTATAAATGGCACAAGTATAGAACTTGAGGAAACTCATGAACCACAAGCTCTCACAAAGACCATGGTTGAGGACTAGACGATGCCACTTACTTTAAGTACACAAAATCCAAGGAGATCTCTAAAGGTCTCAAGATAACCTGATAGGTTTAATCTTTTGCTGAAAGGCAACAAGGAGAACTTCCCTTGGATGTTGATCCAAAGTGTTATGGGAAGACGATGTTAGACATCGATTCGGGAATTTGATAAGAAGTTGTGAGATTCGAGATGGACTCCATGTACTCAAACAAGGTATGGACATTGGTAGACCCAACTGAAGGCTTTTTAGGCCTATCGGCTGCAATTGGATTTATAAGAGAAAGCTTGGGGTATATGGAGAGGTAGTAACTTATAAGGGTCGCCTCGTGGGGAAGAGTTATTCTCAAAAGCAAGAAATTGATTATGAGAGAAGCATTTTCGCCAGTAGCGATGCCGAAATCCATTCGGACACTTCTTGTCAAATGCTGCATATCTTGATTAGGAGATTTGGCAGATAGATGTAAAACTACTTTTTTTAATGGAAACATTGAGGAAGAGTAGCGCAGCCGAAAGCCTTTACATCTAGTGGGAGCTAATACAAAGTGTGTAAGCTCAAAAAGGTTCAATTTTGGACTTGAACTACTTTCTCGAAGCTGGAATATACTTTTTGATGAAACTATAAAGTTGTATGGATTCGTCAAAGTACGTATAGATCGAATATGTGTACAAGAAGGATAGTGGGAGCAAGGTTGCATTTTCTTGTCCTTTATATTGATGGCATCCGACTCATTGGAAACAACGTAGGGATGTTGCAATCAATCAAAGGATTATTGTCGACACAATTCTCCAAGAAAGACTTGTGAGAGACATCTTGTGTGCTAGGTATATAGTTATACCAATATAGAAGCAATGAGATTTTGGGACTCTCCTAGTCATAGTACATAGATAGTGTGCTGATGGATTCAGCATGGAAGAATCCAAGTGGGGATTCTTGCCAATGAGACATGTTTTTCGCCGTTCTAAGATGGTGTCACATTTGGCATCTGAAGAAAATGGGAAAATGTCTCACATACATTATGTGTTTGCTATTAGAAACAAAGATGTATGTTATGCTATATACTAGGTCTGATGTGACTTATGCACTGAATGTGAAAAGTCGATATCATGCTAATCCAAGGGTTGACCTTTGGACTGCCATGGAAATGATCCTTAAGTTTCTTTGGAAGACTAAAAGGATGTTTTCTTGATATATGGCAATTGGAGAATTCGAACTTGAGTGCTTTATAGACTCTAGTTCTTCGGTCAGTTATAGTTGACTTGAAGTCGATATCTGGATACATATTAGTACTCATTGGTGGAGCTCTGAGTGGGAAACTACGGCTAAGCTCACCATAGATAGTGAGTACATGGCAACTAAAGTTGCTAAGATGGTTGTTTGGATAGGAAATACGCCCAAGAGCTAGGGTAATTCCATCTATAGTTGATCATGTATGGTGATACAGTGATGACAATGGGGCTGTTGCGAAAGCAAAGGAAGCCAAGGTCTCATCAAAGATCCAAACATAAGAGGCGATGCCAATGGATCTGAGTGATCATTGGTAGAGATGACGTTCGAGTGGAACATATAGACTCGATAGATAATATAGCAAACCCCTTCACCAAACCCTTAGCCAAAGGTATTTGAAGGACATCTAGGATGGGCCTTAGATACATGGGCAACTGGCTTTAGGGCAAGTGGGAGATTGTTAGTGTTGGGTGCCCAACAAGCCAATTGGTTGCCTAATACTTAGCAATACTATGAGAACAATTTTGTTTAAATCGTTATTATTATATGGCATCTTCTTTATTATATTTCGTATGTCTTTACATATATGTAATAAAGTCCCTTGGGTTACATAGAGCTATGGGTACGGTCACGCATTGGATGGTGATCATGGGATGTACTCGAACGGCTGTAATCCTAAAATAGTTCCAAGTCGTAGAGTCATTGAGATAGGGATATCAATGACTCGTTAAGACTTGCTTGTACATTGCATTTCCTTGGAGGAATGTACCTTATTCCATGGGTATTGGTTGGGAACCTATGCAACGTATGAGGTTTCACATCGCGGATGGTAAATTGAGCAACCCCGGTGGAAATTCATATTGGTGGACGTGTTGAATATGAAATTCCATGGTCACGTAGGCATGTGGTAATCCTCATGACTTGGATCGCGGCTTTTCAAATGCATGACCCACTGCACTTTGATCTAGTTCATGATTACTAGATAATCACATAATGGGCTATTTTGGGTGTAGTCTGGTCATGCGATTTGGCAGGCGGTTCCAAGATAGGATCTGTCTCTAATCGTTTGATTAGTGAATCTCCTATGCTGTCTTGGGAATGACTTGACTGGAAGTCTTCGGCCGAAGCAAGTCAATAAGAAGGTGTGTGATTGTTAACGTGTATTTTATACACGTTTCGTATGTTCTATATTGCATCGTTTGTTATGTTTTTAGTCCATATCTCATAGGTTTGTGCTTCTATTGTCATGTCTAGGTGTTTATATGAGAATGGAATGAAAAGATGGCAAAAAGGGGTGAAAAACGAATAAGATTGACTTTGCAAATGGATGGAAGCAGAAAGGTTACCAAAATTAAGCGTGACCATTCTGGTCACGCTCAAAACATGCGAGCTTTCTGTCCTGGGACGAAGAAAAATTAAAGATTTCGACTTTTTGGCCGATTTCGACTTATGCTACACGTTTCTACTTCCCAATATGTTAGGGAATTATTTCTTTTTATATTTGGAATTTTATTTCCTTGTTTTGAACAATCCTAGTTTGAATAGGATTCCTAAAATCCTATCTTTTATTTGTTTCCTTGTTTAGATAGGATTCTCTAGCTTTAAATAAGTGGAATATTATTCCACAAAAATTGGACCTTCACTTTTACGTTTATTTCTCTGGAGATTTCGAATTCAAGACTTTGTATTACGTTTTTGATTATGTGTTGCTAAACCTTACGGATTTGGGTTTTCGATTGATTAATCCGGCCAATTAGTTAATCATTAGGATTATATTTCGCTAATTAAGACCCAAATCTGTAATTGTTTGGTAAACCCTAATATTCGTAGCAGTTAGCGACGTTGATTATGAACAAGTTTTCGATTAGTCGTTATGAGAATTAGTGATCCGGTTTAAATAATCCGAGTTTGCGTGTTTATTGATTGGAATTAGTGTTTTTCTAGATATCGAATGCTATCGATAAATTAAATCCAGAGAGTTTGTTTAGGGTTGTTTAATCGATAAGGGCAATAATCAAAGAGTTTGTTTTGATTATCAAAGACATAAGGAAAAACGAGGTTGTCAGAGTTTGTTGACAACTATAGCTAATTTACTAAAGAGCTTTGAACTATTTTATATGCAATCAATGATCGAACAATAGAAATCAATACCGAAATATCCGAAGACTAGAAGCTCACCTCTCATTGAATTCAAATTTTACCTTCTTGCTTGCGTTTTAATTTACGTTTAAATTGTTTTCAAATTATTTTTAGTTAATTAAACCAAAACCCCCCCTTTTTTATCATATTAGTAATATAGGAATTGAATCTACACCTTTCCCTGTGGATCGACCCTACTTGTCACTAGTTACAAATCTTTTCGAGTAGGTTATTTTATTTTTGTTGGATTCGACACCCACCAAATTTTGGCGCCGTTGCCGGGGAACGGTGTTAATAGATTTATTTCCTGTGCTACTGATATTTTCTGTTTTGTTTAAGTTCTTGTATGCCTTGGACCTTTCGTGGAAGTGAACTTGAATACGATCCCGAGATCGAAAAGAGAGCTCGCCGTTTACGTAAGGAAACGAGGCAACGAAATCACTCTACACTGGAACGTACTGATTCTTCCAGAGATTCGGAAGAAGAATACGAACACATGGCTAACGCTGCCCCTGTTAATGTTAATGATGCACCTGCTAACGGTGCTAATGCTAATGGCAACGAAAGGACTCTGAAGGATATGGCCATGCCAAATCCGAACCAACAACCTCTCTACATACCTTCTCCTAATCTTGAGGTAGACTTTGAGTAAAAATCTGGATTTATTCACTTACTGCCTATTTTTCGTGGTTTTGCAGGAGATGATCCGCATAAGCATCTGAAGGGATTTTACTTGGTCTGCTCGACTATGAGACCAAAAGATGTGACTGAAGACCAAATCAAACTGAGAGCCTTCCCTTTTTTCTTAGCCGATAAAGCTAGGGATTGGCTCTATTTTCTCCCTTCCGGCTCGATCAATACATGGAATGAGATGGAACAACAGTTCTTGGAAAGATTTTTCCCAGCATCACGAGTGGCAAATATTAGGAAGGAAATTTGTGGAGTTCGACAGTTTACGGGCGAAACTCTTTACGAGTACTGGGAACGTTTCAAACAATTAGTTGAAAGCTGTCCACAACATCAGATTCCTGAGCAGCTTCTTATCCAGTATTTTTACGAAGGACTCACGATGATGGATAGGAACATGATTGATGCCGCGAGCGGTGGTGCACTGATCTACAAGACTCCGACTGAAGCGAGAAATCTGATTTCGAATATGGCTTCCAACTCCCAACAGTTCAGTCTTCGACAAAATCATGCACCGAAATAGGCGAAAGAAGCAAATGAGGTAAACGTGTCACTGTTTAATCAACGTTTAAATGATCTGACATCTATGGTACAAAAATTGGTTCTAGGAAACTCTCAACAGGTTAACGCATGCGGAATATGTTCCGGAATTGGCCATGTGGCCGAGATGTGTCCGACTGCACAAAATCAAAATTTCGAACAAGCCAATGCGGCTGGTTTTCCGGGACCCGCACAACGAAAATACGATCCTTTTTCGAATACATACAACCCTGGATGGAGGGATCATCCCAACCTAAGCTATGCTCCAAAACCTCCATACCAAGGACCTCAAGGACCTCCGTTTCCTCAACAAACTCAACCGTCAGGTACGTCATTGGAAGATATGATTAAAACATTAGTTGCTAATACTCAACAATTCTAACAGGGTGCACAACATAGTACCGAGCAATTCCAGCAAGGCATGCAACGTCTTCAACAAAATACCGAGCAATTCCAACAAGGCATGCAACAATTCCGAAACGAGTGTCAAAACGCTATTAAAAATTTGGAAAAACAGATGGGTCAAATGGCTACCACTATGAACGAGTTAATATCACAGAACTCGAGTAAACTTTCGTCTCAAGTCATCGTGAACCCAAAGCAAAATGCAAGTGCCGTTACTTTGAGGAGCGGAAAAGAATTGAAGGAACCCGAACAAGCTTTGAGGCACGAAAATGAAAAGGAGTTGGAGAAAAGAAAAGAACAACCTACCACGAAGAAACCAACGTTCGTAATACCACCTCCTTTCCCGGGCCGATTCGCCAAGTCAAAGAAAGAAGAGCAAGAGAAGGAAATACTCGAGACATTCTGAAAGGTTCAGGTAAACATCCCACTTATCGATGCTATTAAGCAAGTACCTCGTTATGCTAAATTCCTTAAGGAATTGGGCATGACCAAGAGAAAGCTTATAGGCAACGAGAAAGTAATCGTAGGAGAAAATGTATCTGCCGTGCTTCAAAAAAAATTACCTCCAAAATGCAAGGATCCAGGTATGTTCACGATTCCTTGTAAGATAGGAAATATGCGAATTGAGAGAGCCATGCTAGATTTAGGAGCATCCATAAATGTCATGCCACGGTCTATTTACGAATCACTGAATGTAGGGAAGCAAAAAGAAACTGGTGTTATCATACAATTAGCTGATAGATCTAATGCTTATCCTGATGGTGTTCTTGAGGACATCTTAGTTCAAGTTAATGATCAAGTCTTCCCCGCTGATTTTTATGTGGTCGACATGGGTCATGACGAATCTAGTAACTTAGCTCCTATTTTGCTTGGTAGACCATTCATGAAAACGTCTAGAACCAAAATTAATGTACATGATGGAACTCTCACTATGGAATTTGATGGAGAAATCATAAAATTTAATATATATGATTCCATGAAGTACCCTCCTGATGATCATTCTGTTTTTGGTATAGATATTATTGACTCTTTGACGCAGAATATGTTCGAACTTGAGCATGGCGATCCGTTGCAAGTGGCTTTGACCACTAACGACATGGATGGGAAGGAAAAACAATTTAAGCTAAACCGAGAACTTAAAGAGATGAAATCGGACCTTGATTCCCTTCAACCACTTCCCCTTAACGTGTCTTATATTATACATTCATCAACTTCTAAACTACTTCCTCCCATTGCGCAGGCACCGAAGATGAAACTCCAAGCGTTAGAGGAAATTGAGCATAGAGCATACGAGAATTTGAAGATCTACAAGAATAAAATGGAACTTTTTCGAGATAAGACGATCTCAAGAAAGAACTTAGTCATAGGACAAAAAGTTATTCTTTCCCGTTCTCGCTTCAAGTTATTTTTGGGTAAGCCACGTTCCCGTTGGATTGGACCATTTATTATCATTGACATTTTTTCATCTGGTGCAGTTTATATTCAAAATTCAACCACACGAAAGATTCTCAAGGTGTATAGACATCGTTTGAAACCGTTTTGTGAAGGATCTCAAAAATACGATGTCGAAACAACGGAATTGAAGTCGCCAAACCATGTTACATAATTTTGTAGCATCGTCTAGCCGAAGACGTTAAAGAATGGCGCTTCTTGGGAGGCAACCCATGCTCGTTTTTATTTTTTTCGCATTTTTTTATTCAAGTTTTTTTTTACCAAAAGCAGAAGGGTCACCAGAATTAAGCGTGACCATTCTGGTCACGCCTAAAATTTGTAACATTTCTGCTTTCTTGCATGTTTTTCCTGCCTTAGTTTTTTTCTTTCTTTATAAAATCCAAAAAAAATCGAAAAATCATAAAATCCAAAAAAAAAAAAAAAAAATACAATTCGAAAAATAAACAAAATTAGGAAATAAATATATTTATATATATATTTCCTTAAAACAAAATGATTTTTTTACCTTATTTTGTTAGTTAAATCTTTCAAAATCTTTCCTTAAACCCTTTTATTTCAAAATCATTCTAAACAAATCACTAAATCCCCAAAACCTCTCTAACCCTAATCTCCATATGCACTTCCATTCACTCATCTTCTCCACCTTTATTTTTGCAGAACCACCGCCGCCGCCGCCACCGTTTGCCCTACTCCGCCATCACCTCTGTTCGCATCAACTTCATCAACTCCATTCAAGCCTCGACTTTGACTCTATGGGGCGAAACAACAAAGCCAAAGTGTAATACCCGCGAACCAAGACAAAATCGCTCCGCCTCATCCACCACCCGAAGCTGACCCCCCCGACTAGACGCCACGGCAAACACCTCGGCATCACGACCGAGTGATGCCCCAGGGAAGTCACTCTTCCGCTATTTTTCACTCTTATGCATTGTCGAATTTTTCTATGCTTTACATTGAGGACAATGTCTACTTTAAATGTGGGGGGGGGGGGGGGTGATTTCCAATTGCTTTGCATGTTCTCTGGTTTTGTTTAATTTTGGCACATATTCTTTGGTTTTTGTTTACTTTTGGCGCAATAAAATTTTTCAAAATTTCTTTCGCTTTGTGATTATAGAGTATAATTTTCGTTAATTGGTTGACCGAGTCTAGTTTGTTTGATTTGACCGTGTGAGTGTTGATGGATTATCGTGTCGTATGAATTTCAATTGCTAGCACGACATTGAATGAGAACGATAGAATTGCACGTTTCGTTCGACCAACCCCACCATGTGAGCTTTTTGAAGCCTTGATTTGATTGTATATCCATGTGAATTTTTCTTTCTTGTGTGAATCTTGCATGATTAGTGCGTGTTCTAGAACTTGCTTTGAACCGTTTCAAGGTTACATGATTGTGTGCATATTCGAAAATGATAAAGGCATTAGGATTTAACCACTTCGCCATATGAGCCTACCTTTTTATTTTTCCCTAGTGAGCCCACTTGAGCCTATTAGCTTATTTGTTGTTTTGAAAACCCGAACTTTGAGCATTCACCGTTTTTTGTATACCTCTTTGTTTTACCCGTCCACAAAATGAGTCGAACATCGAGAACATTATATTTGTTTGGGAATTAAGGACGACATTGTGTTTTGATTAAGTGTGGGGGACCTCGGAAGAAAAGAAAAAAAGAGAGTTTATCGAAAAGAAAAAAAAAATAAACTGCAAAAAAAAAAAAAAAATCGAACAAGTTCGAAAAAGTTCGAAGAAAAAAAATAGAAAAGAAAAGAAATGAAAAAGAATAAAAAAAAATTTGAGGAAAAGGAAAATGATGAAGCGAGTACCGAAAGAGTATGAAAATAAAGGTATTTGGGTCCTTATTGCTAGAATTACCCAATAGCGTCTTGATGTTCTTCGAATTTATGGACTTAGCTTTTCATTACTTTTTTTCTCCTACCCCGAGCCCTAAGCCCCATTACAACCTTGAATAAAAGACCTTTTGATTCGTTTGTGCATACTTTCGATAGTAGTGGCGATTTTGGTGTATAAGCAAGCTTATGGGATCGCATTGACATGTTAAGAATTGAGCGATACACGAAATACCCTATACACGAGTGATTTGAGAGGATTGAGAGAATGGTCGTCTAAATTCGTGCATTTTTATTTTTCGAAGTGAGATTGTTATGTTGGTTTTTGGTTTATTGTGGCATTGATTTCCTTGATATTTGCATGTGCCAACTTAGCATTCTCGATTTTGTCCTTTGGTTCATATACTTCTACTTGATCAAGTGTTTGAAGTTTGTTGATTTTGCGTTGCCCAAATGTCAAATATTGCCCGAGACGTGCAATAGCTTAAGTGTGGGGGTGTTTGTTAACGTGTATTTTATACACGTTTCATATGTTCTATATTACATCGTTTGTTATGTTTTTAGTCCATATCTCATAGGTTTGTGCTTCTATTGTCATGTCTAGGTGTTTATATGAGAATGGAATGAAAAGATGGCAAAAAGGGGTGAAAAACGAATAAGATTGACTTTGCAAATGGATGGAAGCAGAAAGGTTACCCAAATTAAGCGTGACCATTCTGGTCACGCTCAAAACATGCGAGCTTTCTGTCTTGGGACGAAGAAAAATTAAAGATTTCGACTTTTTGGCCGATTTCGGCTTATGCTACACGTTTCTACTTCCCAATATGTTAGGGAATTATTTCTTTTTATATTTGGAATTTTATTTCCTTGTTTTGAACAATCCTAGTTTGAATAGGATTCCTAAAATCCTATCTTTTATTTGTTTCCTTGTTTAGATAGGATTCTCTAGCTTTAAATAAGTGGAATATTATTCCACAAAAATTGGACCTTCACTTTTACGTTTATTTCTCTGGAGATTTCGAATTCAAGACTTTGTATTACGTTTTTGATTATGTGTTGCTAAACACATAATTCTAGTCGAAGGATTTTAAGGTTTGATTTCTTTTAATTTCGTGAGATTGCTTGTGCTTTTATCTTCTTTGTTCTTTGAGTATTCACTCTTTTTCGGTGCTTTGTTGACAATATATCATAATCGATTGATTAATCCAGCCAATTAGTTAATCATTAGGATTATATTTCGCTAATTAGGACCCAAATCCGTAATTGTTTGGTAAACCCTAATATTCGTAGCAGTTAGCGACGTTGATTATGAACAAGTTTTCGATTAGTCGTTATGAGAATTAGTGATCCGGTTTAAATAATCCGAGTTTGCGTGTTTATTGATTGGAATTAGTGTTTTTTTAGATATCGAATGCTATCGATAAATTAAATCCTGAGAGTTTGTTTAGTGTTGTTTAATCGATAAGGGCAATAATCAAAGAGTTTGTTTTGATTATCGAAGACATAAGGAAAAACGAGGTTGTCAGAGTTTGTTGACAACTATAGCTAATTTACTAAAGAGCTTTGAACTATTTTATATGCAATCAATGATCGAACAATAGAAATCAATACCGAAATATCCGAAGACTAGAAGCTCACCTCTCATTGAATTCGAATTTTACCTTCTTGCTTGCGTTTTAATTTACGTTTAAATTGTTTTCAAATTATTTTTAGTTAATTAAATCCAAAACCCCCCCTTTTTTATCATATTAGTAATATAGGAATTGAATCTACACCTTTCCCTGTGGATCGACCCTACTTGTCACTAGTTACAAATCTTTTCGAGTAGGTTATTTTATTTTTGTTGGATTCGACACCCACCAGTGATCCTTGCTTAGTTGACATAAGTCGTCATTCGCCAATTGACATAGTCATGATTAAATTAGTAGGATTTCGACTGGCAACCAAATCCTAGATTTAATCGGGAGATCTGACAGAAGGATGAGACGCATGCTACGATCGTGATCATGAGAGGTCTGTTATAATCATTTGAATCTAGGGGTTGAGTCGACGTTGCTAGACATCGAACTCAGCCTGTGAGAGTTATGAATTAATTGGTGGTTAATTCATGACCAAGATTAATCATTTGGCATAATGATTAATTGAGGTAATGATTGGCTAATTATTACCGAGCCATTTGGAAAATGGTCTCACTGCTAGCTTTCGAACACTACAAGAAAACGAAGCAAACGCGACAGGCGAAACGCCCGTCGTCATTTTTTTTAAGTTTTGCGACGGTATGGAGTCGGTTACGCGTCGGTGACATTCCAACCCGTTTTCTTAAATGGGTTAAAAATTACGTGTCGGTATGGCGTCGGTACGATAAATAAGTAATTTAAAATTTTATTTTTAAACCATTTCATTGACTTACCGATGCCATACCGACGCTATTTTTATTTTTAAAATAAATTAAATATTATTATTAATATATTTTAGGATAAAATGTATATATATATTATTGGTTATTTTATACCGCCGCTATACCGACGCTAATTACTATTTAATTTTTAAAAGTCTTTTATTATTAAGAATTCTAGAAAATATATTTAAACGTTTGCGTCGGTGTGGAGACGGTACGATAAATAAGTATTTAAAATTTTATTTTTAAACCATTTCGTTGACTTACCGATGCCATTCCGACGCCATTTGTATTTTTAAAATAAATTAAATATTATTGTTCATATATTTTAGGATAAAATATAAATATATATTATTGGTTATTTTATACCGCCGCTATACCAACGCTAATTACTATTTAAAAATTAAAATATAAGTTTGTTTTCAAATTAATCATATCATTAAATTAAATTAAATTGTTATAGTTAACTATTCAAGTAACAAGAATACTATATGATGATTTGTCTTTTAGCCTAAACTAAATACCCTAAACTGAATACCCTAAAACCTATACTCTAAACTCATTATCCTTGTAGATATATAATTTTTTAACTTAACACAATTATACTCATTATCAATTGAATTAATTTTTGAATGTTGTCGTCTATATAGTATATTATATATTATAATTAATTTGGCATTATTTGAATATTTATATTATATGTACAATACTACAATGTAACAATTTTCTCTTTAAATCAAATATAAATTATTGAAGAAAAGCAAATTACAATTTTTAATTATATTTAATTTTAAATAATTTTATTATAAGCTAAATGCATTCCAGAGTGGAGGATATTGCTAATGAGCCTCTCTATATTTATAGTTTGATTATAAACTAATAATAATTTAATAAAAATGATAAAATTGAATTAACTCAAGAATTTTGAAAATAAAAATCAGATCCTAATTTCCACTATCACTCATCGCCGCAAACAGAAATCACTTGTGCTTCAAAAATCTTTGAGCTTGAACCCTAGGTTTACCAATCACCCTCCGCCGCCTTATGTCAACCTCATCCCAAGCCAGCTGCCCAGCCCGAGCCACCTGAAATCACCCATCACCGCCAACGAAGCCACCGATTCCACCTTCTCATTGGTAAACACATGATCCTACTTATTTTGTTGTTTTTCTACCTTTTAATCAATTTTTGAGCTATAGTTGATATTTGGGGGCATATTTTTACCTCTCTGTGTATCGAAGTTGTATAGTGGGGTGGTGATGGAGTTCAGCTTTAAATTTGTTGGTGAAAAATGTTTAAACTTTTGTTTGTTGGTGGTGCAATTTGTGTGTGAATTTTGACCTCTATGCAGGGTTATGACATATAAATTTTCACCTCAATATCGGGAGCCCAGGCTAGTGCATTTAGGCGCATTGGTGTATCGTCTTTATATTTTTCTTTTTTTGCAGAAACATATTTCTCTAACTCAGTGTCTTTGAGTGAGAACTTTAGGCAAAAGCATCAAAATCAGTTTCAAATTGAGTTCATAATTGAAGGTTCATAGATTTTACTCAATTATTTTCCTATTTCCTAGGATCTTTTACCATATTTTGCATCATTTGATTTTATTTATTTCTATCTCTTTTGGAAGCTCTTCCCACACGTACATCTAAGATGAGTTTAAGGTTTATGTGGAAATGAAAAGCACCAACTGGTCAAGGGTTGAAAGATTTAGCTGGTTATATACTTATATAAATGTTTAGAGTATACATAACTCTAGTGACATTTAGAAGATAACAGTTTTAGATTGAACAAAGAGAGAATCACTTTATATATTATTCTTTTAATAGATGAATATACATATACTAAGTCACTTTAGGTGATGAAATTTAATAGGTACAATGTATATCCAAGTTTTTGTAACTTTGTCAAAATCTTAGGCTGTAGAGAAGTGTTGGTAAAAATGGTATGTATAATTCTTTTTTACTGGCATTAGTAGATATGATTTAATAAAGCTCCCTGTGCATATTTACTTATATGCTTCTTATCCATCTCTTAATAGTAAATGGTAGTTTATGTATAAATTTATATGTAAGTTTACGTAAATTAATATTTTAAAACCATCCTTGTCCTCCTAATATATTGATTTTTCAATCATATATTTCGTGCTTTCTGAAAAATGACAACAAAAAGATGTCCCTTTGTCCTTTTAGTCTCTGTTAGCTCTATATTAGAATACTGAAAATAAAGAACTCTAGTGGCTCAAGTGCATTAAGTATTGGATATGTATAAACCTTGCAAATGCACTTGCGAAATGTCTGCACCGAAACCTATTATTTGATATATTTGTTTTTTTGCTTTGAGATATTTATTCTTGATTTATATAATAGTTTTCTGAAATATATAATCAATATATTAAAGAAAAAAAAATAACTTGGACATTTTCCTGTCAATCTCATTTCATTATCTAAATGGTTGTTAGATATTATATCATGTATTATCATGTCTGCGTTCATTATGATTTGATGTATATTTCGACTTAATGCATTTAAGAACTGATCTACTAACCCCTCTTTAAATTAGAATTTTCCTATTACATCTATGTCCAAATAGAAGATAAAACATTGAATTAGAAGGTGTGTAGGGAAATTGTTATGCAAACCGATACTTGCTTATTTTGTGTTAAAGGTACCTTAGCTTATGTTAAGTTACCCACGTTTTTATGTACCTTAGCTTTTAGTAGACGGTGTGAAGTTTCTGATGTGAGTTTTTTTCTTATATGGTTTGATGTTGATTGTTAACAATGTTGTCATTCAAGTTCAAACCATGTCAAATAACATGCTTAAATGTGGTTTTAACAAAGTCAAATTTTACAAGTTTTTTATGGCTCCTCATGGTGGGAAGAGTTTAAGGTCGAAGAAGCAAGTGGTTGCAGGCCGGCCGCCGAAGAGGCCGAAGGGTTGTCATCCGAGCATAACTACAGAGCCGGTCACTGGGCCCGCTCCGAAGTATCGTCAGCGGACCATAGTCGATCTGGCCCCGACTCCATCTACATCAGCCACTGACAAGTCATCACTGATGCCCACAGATCAGTCGACAGCTTCCCTTCCCCGAGGATTGACACCTACACAGTCGACGGCTTCCCGATCATCGCCGCCCACTAGAGGTAGTCAGTAGTCCTCAGATGTCCGTCACCGCAGTACTGCTCCGGCCGACGAGTATTCTGACTCCTCTGATAATGACGATGGGGATACGGTTGCTGATGAGGTTGACGGGTCAGACGCGATCGGCCTAGATAATAGTGGGAGCGTTCCGGTGCGCGGAGGTGACCGTCCTATCTCCCCACGTTGTCCCGGTGCTAAGAAGCTTATTGCGACATTATACATGGGCAAGTAAGTTAAACGAAAAATGATCAACATCTAATCTGTTATAAAAAAAGGGATTTCTGGTTTTTCTTAAATATTTTTCCAAAGTGCTGATATTTAAACTTCAATTAATTGTGTATTTGATGTATTCAAAATCTTGGGATAAGGTATGTTTATGATTATTTTAATTTTAATTATATTTGTCTTGAATTGATTAAGTTACTATATTATTATGTAGGCTTACTTTAATTTTAATATATGTATCTAGAACAAATGTCAGAACATCGTTCTTGGATGTATAATCGTTTTCGTCGAGATGGACTATATCAGGATGAATATTTGAATGGTTTAATTGAATTTCTTGAGGTTGCTAAAACTTATTCGTTGTCAAAAGGAATAGTGGGAATGATAAGATGCCCGTGTAGGAGGTGTGAAAATGAAAAAGTGCATGATATTAGTACTGTTGAGGCGCATTTGATTTCTAGTGGCTTTGTTGAAGGATACTATATATGGCAATACCATGGTGAGATGTATGTTCCTTCAAGTAATGTTTGTGATCATGAAATAAGCACATCCTCTACTAATGAAGTATTTGCTGACAATCAATATATGCATTTGGTTGAAGATGGTTTAAACTTACATCATGGTGAGACAAGATTTGAATTTGGGGGGGTGTTCTAATATTAGAGAAGATCCAAATACAGCAGCGAGAAAATATTATGATTTAATGGGAGCTGTAAATCAGCCGTTGTGGGATGGTTGCACTGAATTTACACAGTTATCGATGACAACTCAGTTGGTTAGTTTAAAGTCTGAGTCACAAATATCGCAACAATATTTTCAGAGGTGGATTTCCATAATCAAGCGTTGCACTCCTAATAAAGGAGAGAACATTCCCAATGATTTCTATGAGGCAAAAAGATTGTTGACTCCTCTTTTCTTGCCTAACAAGAAAATTCATGCGTGTGTGAATAATTGCATGTTGTTTTACAAAGAGGATGAATTGCTGGAGTCGTGTCGAGTTTGTGGGGAGTCTAGATACGAGCAAAGAAGGATGGGACAACGCAAGCCTATTGCACGGAAGGTTTTGATATATTTACCACTAGGTCCTCGATTACAGCGATTGTACATGTCAAGGAAGACGGCTCATGACATGACATGGCACCATCAAACTCAAACAGATGATGGGTGGATGACGCATCCGAGAGATGGTGGAGCGTGGAAGCATTTCGATATGACATATCCAGATTTTTCAACTGAGCCGAGAAATGTTCGCATCGGTTTATGTTCTGATGGTTTTAGTCCTTTTGGCAAATTTGGACGCCAATATTCTTGTTGGCCAGTTATCATCTGCGTGTATAATTTACCACCGGGAATGTGCATGAAAGAGCCATATATGTTCCTGTCCCTTATTATACCAGGACCGAAAAATATTGGGAGAGATATAGATATTTTCTTGAGACCATTGATTGATGAGTTGAAAGAGTTATGGACTACGGGTATCGAGACATTTGATGCATCGATGGAACAAAATTTCAACGTGAGAGTTGCTTTGATGTGGACTATTAGCGATTTTCCTGCATACGGCATGTTATCTGGTTGGAGCACACACGGTAGGTTAGCTTATCCGTATTATATGGAGAAAACGAGAGCTTTTTTATTACAAGCAGGTCGGAAGACTTCTTAGTTTGATTGTCATCGCCCTTTCTTGCATGATGGACATCTGTATAGGATTCAAAGGAATGCATTTGTTAGGGGACGGACTTATCCAGATTTGCAACAGAAAGAACGACTTGATGGAGCTGAAATATATGAAGATGTGTGTTTGTTGGATCCTGATATGTTTGGAAAAACCAAGCGTGCGGCACATAGAACAGCAGGGTATAATGTAATACACAACTGGTGCAAGAAGAGTATATTCTGGGAGTTGAGCTATTGGTCTACAAACAAAATCATACACAACATTGAGTTCGTGCACACAGAGAAGAATAATGGTGAAAATGCAGTATGCACTGTAATGGATGTTCCTGGATAAACAAAAGACAATGAACGAGCAAGAATCGACCTCCATACTCATTGTTCAAGGTCACAATTGAATATGCAAAGTATTGGTGGGAGGAAAGCGAAACCTAAAGCGACATATACACTAAATACAACACAACAAAAAGAGTTCAGAAAATGGTTGTCGCATTTGCAATTACCCGATGGATATGCTTCAAACATTGCTAGATGTGCAGGAAATGTAAACTTTAGTGGACTCAAAAGTCATGATATCCATATTATTGTCCAACGGTTACTTCCAGTCGCACTCCGTCACATCCTGCCTGATCCGATGTGGGAAACCATAACTGAGTGGTGTTATTTCTTTCGAGACATTTCAGCAACAACACTTAATGTGGAACATGTGGAGAAACTTGGGCGTAACATCGTTGAGATAATTTGCAAGATGGAGAAGATATTTCCACCAGCATTCTTTGATGTGATGGAGCACCTACCGATACATATGCCTTATGAAGCATTAAATGGAGATCCTGTGCAGTATAGATGGATGTACCCGTTTGAGTCGTGAGTATTTTATTTTATTATAATTTCATATGAGTATATATGTTTATTATCTAACGTTTGTTCTTATTAATGTTTGTAGATTTTTAGGGGGGTTGAAGAAATTTGTAAGACAAAAGGCACGTGTTGAAGGGTCAATATGTGAAGCATATCTGGTGAAAGAGGTTTCAAATTTTTGTTCAATGTACTTCGAGGAAGATATAAAAACCAACTTGAATCGACCTAAGAGGCACGATGTACCAAACGAACCGGAAGACCCAAATCGTTTGTCATTGTTTCGCTATCCAGGCCGAGGCACGTTTGTAGTGAAACATCGATATTACATGGATGTTGAAGAATACAACACCGCTCATGTGTATATTCTCTGCAACACACCCGAAGTACAAGAATACCTTGAGTAAGTGTATACATAACCTTTAAATTAATCAATTTGTATGTATATAATATAGTAGTTAACTAAATAAATAACTATTGTCATAGGATGTACCACGATTTGATTGAAGAGTTGTGTCCTGAGTTGACAATTGAAGAAAGAATTCGTGAAGTGAGCAAGAAATTTGCTACATGGTTGCGCAACCATGTACGAAATAACATGGACACAATTGCACACCTCAGGACATTATCAAGTGGTCCAGCTGCTGAAATAAAAAGGTACAAGGGTTACTACGTCAATGGCTACTACTTTGACATCAGGCAGGGTGATGGTAATAAAAGTAATTTCAATAGCGGTGTTTGTGTCAAAGGTTCTTGCTATGAAGATGATGATCATGTTGATTACTATGGGGTGATAGAAGAGATTTTGGAGTTGTCGTATGGCTTCATGAATGACAAAGTTGTACTGTTCAAATGTTTCTGGTATGACACTAGTAAGTGGATGCAGGTTCAGCCGAGAAATGGAATGGTTCAAATCAAACACAAAAGTAGAGGTTCTAAAGATGACCCATTTATCCAAGCATCACAGGCACAACAAGTATACTATCTTCGTTACGTTTCTACCAGTAGAGATCATAAGCAGTGGTGTGTGGCAATAAAAACGAATGCTAGAAGTCGAGTTGATTGGACACATATGCAAAATGTGGATGTGTCGGCATTAGACACTGAAGATATCTTTCAATAGGAACAACAACCTCCGCCGGTTCGCGTGGATCCACCCCATGAAGTTGATATCGTTGAAGAAGGGGTTTTCGTTGTTCTGGGAGAGAGGGAGGATGATGATGCGGGACAACAAGATAGCAGTGCTTCGGAATACGAGTCGGACTACCCCGATGATTACATAGAGGAAGACTATTGGGGGGACAAGATTGACGAATCCTCTGAAGACTATTAGGAGTACATCGTTTTTATTTTTCAGTTTCTCATGTAATAATTGACGAGTTTGTATTGAATCTTTTATTATATTACAAAATATGGTAGTGTGTTTTGTGTACTGTTGTATTTCTTTGCTGTGTTTGTATATTGTAATTTACTATATTTGCAGGTGGTGTTAGGTGGAAAAACGCATTATTTTTTTTACTGGTCCTGATGTATTGCGTCGGTATTGCGACGGGATCGCGACGGTACTGACATTCTAAATTAGATAATAGCGTTGGTTTGGTGTCCGTTTGGCGACGGGTATTAAATTTCCAAAAATTTTCACACTCCCGCTAAATCTTATTAGGCGCTAAGTTCAATTTTTTTCACAAATAGTGGCAACGGGATAGCGTCGGTTTCGATTATTTCCGAATTTTACAACTTGTTCCGAAAATTTTTACACTCCCGCTAAATCCTTTTAGGCGCTAAGTTCAATTTTTTTCACAAATAGTGGCGACGGGATAGCGTCGGGATAGCGACGGTTTCGATTATTTCTTAATTTTACAACTTGTTACTCTATATAAAGCCTCATATTCACAACTTCTTAACCCTAATCTTCAATCTCTTCTTCCATTTTTCATTACATGTATCATCTAATATTTTTATTTATATTTTATTATATTTTGATTTTAATGTGCACTAATATCTTGTTGGTTTGTTTAATTGTGTAGGACAATTAAAAAGGGTAATTATGAATCAATCCCTTACAATTCAATTCGGTTTGTTAATTATTCATTATGATATGAATTCTATGTATTAATATTCTTACACTTTCTATTATGAATCCTATTTTTCTATATCTCTTATAGGAAAAATTGTTAAATACAAATAAAGTGAAAAGAAAAGGTATGTATTACATTTTTTAATTCGTTTTTAAGGTTTAATATTTATTATCAATTCCAATTTTTTTTATTCTTGATGTATTTTGCTATATTCTTGATGTTTATGTTGAAGTAGATAAATTATAAGTGTTTATGTTGTTGTTGATGTTGATATATTATTAATGTTTAATCTTTTAATGTTTATGTTGATATATTATTCTTGATGTTTAATCTTTTAATGTTTGATGCAAGAAAGTAGTTTTTTTTTAACTTTGAGTGGTTTGATATATTTCCTGGAAGTTGTATTGACCTTGACATTTGAATCAGTGCAAGAGGTTGATATCTCCAACTGTCCCTTGTTGCATCTTGAGGCAGCAATTGAATACTTTGGGAAGTCCTTCCCATCCTTGAGGTCATTGAAAGTAGCTTACTTTTTGAATTTCAAAACTGAAATTGCACCAGTTAGCTCTCAAATGCTCATTTGTTAGGGAAGTTTAGGGCTTCGTCTCTCTGTGTTATTAATGCTAGATGTTTATGTCCATATATATATTATTGATGCGATACATTATTGATGAAATTCTGAAATTGCAGCCGGTTGCTCGATATATTGCAGCAACATGGCTGTATATTTTTTTACAAAATTTATCAGAAACGCGACGGGATTGCGACGGTCTTCATAAATCAATAATATAGATTGGCGTCGGTATTGCTTGGGATTCGATAAATATTATTGCGTCGGGTATGCGACAACATTCAATAATAATATTTGGCATCGGTGTCGCGACGGACTTCAACAAATAATAATAGTGTTCGCGTCGGATTTGCGACGGACTTCAATAAATAATTATTATTATTCTGCGTCGGGTTGGCGACAGACTTCAATATATAATTCTTATTAGCGGGCGTCGGGTTTGCGATGGGAATCATAAATAAATAATAATTATTGGCTTCCGTTTAGCATCAATGTGGCAGCGGGTTAAAAAAATTATAAAAATAATTTAAATTTGTTGTTCGTCGGATTGGCGACGGTATATAATAAAATAGTTAAAATTATTAATTTAATATAAATATATTTTTAAAAATATGGATAGGTATTGCGTCGGCCAATACCCGGCCAAAACCGGATCAAGTGTTTAGGTACTTTGAGTCGGAATTGCGTTGGGATGTATTTTAGCGACGCCGAATCGGCGTCGGGTCGATACAGACGCTAACCCATCGCAAAAGTGGACTTGGCGACAGTATAGCGACGGAATCGGGCGTCGCGTTTGCCTTGTTTTCTAGTAGTGGAATGAACCTAAGGGGTCACACACAAACTTGAATAAGTTTTCCGGTTGTATGTACGAGATGACCAATTTTGGATTGGGCTTAGATGAATTAATATTAGATATTGATTCATGATGGAATAAATCAATTAATTAAGTCTTGGGCTTGAATTGATTGATTGGACTTTTTAATTGATCGGGAATTGATTAATTAATGGGCTAGGCCCAAGGAGTTTATTAATTGAAAGCCCAATTAATAAATCAAAAGAGAAAGTTGAGATTTGGGTTGAAATATAAGGAAAGTCTATCAAGAATTAATATGGAGATTTTTGGATAAAAGGAATATCCAAAAAAGATCAAGATTTGAAGTGAGAGAATAAAAGTCTACAAGGATTAGGACTCTTGGATCCTAATTAACGTAGGAACGTTTTTTCTCTCTATTCCGGAGAAGTGAAAAAACGTCCCCTTATGTTCTTTACATAGGGTTCTTTATTCTTCATTCGATTGATGATCAATGATCTGATTAACTGATAATATTTGAGTTATCAAATTTTAGGGTTTTCTCCATATTATTGTCTTAGAGATTTCCATAGCCTTCCTCTAGAAATTCCATCACCCTACATACGATCCTATACGTAGTCGTAATTACGAATCGCTAGCACGATTGTTTTTAGCGAGGGAAACGTTCAAGGTGTGGATACAACGCTTAGAGGCACAACACTTGGGGTGCTAGAGATCTCGGTTGATCACGCATGCTGAAGTGCTGAGAAGTGTTGAGAAGTGCTACAGAATTTGAACCGGCGTTTTTGATGATCGGGGATATGAGAAAGGCCGTAGATAGAATTCGATAACTAAGGAAATCAAAAAGGGTACATATGTATTTTTGTTTTCGCGCTTTAATTCGATTTAGCATATATATTGGCTTTTGAGTGAACTCGTATTAAAATTTTTAAACTGTTGCTTCCGCTGCGAGGTTTCACTCATGGGGCTATTCGATCCCAACAATGTTATCATACATTAGTTACTTTAATGTGATTCGACAAATATGACTAAATTTAGATAAATCCATTAATAAAGTTTATGGTAAGAACACATGAAAAAATACAGGGCCGATATCCTCATAATTGTAAATAATTATACCCAAATTAACTAAAATTATTGTGAATACGTAATTTCACAATAGTTAACCAAGTTATAAAAACACAATAACCCCCACTCTGTAGTTAATATTGTCAAAGTTGAGCAGCCACATTTTGAGCAGCCATTTTTTAGCATACTTTGAGCAGCCATTTTTGAGCACCCATTATTCAAATGTCATGCTTGAACAAGCATAATTCAAATATCATGCTTGAAATTTGAGCAAGCATGATATTTTTGTCAAAAATGTAGGTTGAAATGATGTCATGCATGACATATTTCCGGGCAAAACTCTCCTATAAATAGAGCTTCGTCCAGTGTTAAGAAACCATCCCGAAACATTTCTCTCTTCTCCTTATAAACTTTCTTCTCCTTTTGTTTGTTATAAAAGAGAGTGTGAGAGTGTTTTCCTAGTTCGAGACGGATAAAATTATTCCGGCTTTGTGATTAGTGAAGACGTTTGTAATTCCTTTCAAATTGATATTATCATAGCCTTGTCCCGTGGACGTAGCCTAAATTGGGTGAACCACGTTAAATTTCGTGTCCCTTATTTTCTATATTTTTGTTGTCTCAACTCAAATAACGTCATAATCCAACGCTTCCGCAGCGCGTACCGCCTAACAGTGGTATCAGAGCCACTAGGTTGGAGTATCGTTCACAAAAAAATTTCCGTTGGTGTATACATAATTTTTAGTAGTATAAATTAAATACTATCGGGAAGTTCTGTCCAGTGAGCTTACTCGGGGAAAGTATTATATATACGGTACTATATTTTGTATACTACGGTTCAATGTGAAACGGTTGTTTTAAAAATGACGGCAAAATTCGATATTGAGAAATTCAATGGAAATAATTTTTCATTGTGGAAGATGAAAATAAAGGCAGTATTACGAAAAGATAATTGTCTTATGGCAATTGAGACTAGGCCGGCGGATATCACTGATGATAAGAAGTGGGAAGAGATTGATGGTAATGCTGTGGCCAATTTACATTTGGCGTTGGCAGATGAAGTTCTGTCCAGCATTGCGGAAAAGAAGTCAGCCAAAGAAATTTGGGATACGCTGACGAAACTCTACGAAGCCAAATCGCTACACACAAAAATATTCTTGAAGCGGAGACTTTACACTTTACGGATGTCGGAAACCACGTCGGTGACCGAACACATCAACGTTCTAAATAAACTATTTTCACAACTCACTTCAATGGGTCATAAAATAGATGCAAGTGAACGTGGGGAGCTTTTACTCCAAAGCTTACCTGATTCATATGATCAACTTATCATCAACCTGGCAGGAAATTCTACCACGGATTGTCCAGTCTTCGATGATCTTGCGGCCGCGATTCTGGAAGAGAAAAATAGGCGCAAGAACAAGGAAGACAGATTGGCGAATTCCCAGCAGGCAGAAGCTTTGTCGATGGCAAGAGGAAGATCTATGGATCGTGGGTCGAGTGGGAGCCATAGTCGTGGTAAGTCCCAGACACGGAGTAAGAAGCACATTAAATGTTACAGTTGTGGTGTAAAGGGGCACTACAAAAGTGAGTGTCCAAATCCAAAGAAGAATGAAATTTTCAAAGGAAAGAGACTTGAGTCATCTAATGCTCAGGCTAGTGTAGCAGAAAATTTGAGTGATGGCGATATTCAATGTAGCGAGGCATCAATATCTGCAGATGGCAGAGCGAAGTTTGATGACGTGTGGCTGATCGATTCCGGTGCAACATGGCACATGACGTCCCGTAGAGAATGGTTTCAAAATTATGAACCGGTTCGTGGGGGACAGGTGTACATGGGAAACAATCATGCCTTGGAGATCGCTGGCATAGGTACTATCAAAATAAAGATTTTCGATGGTACAGTTCGCACAATTCAAGGAGTTCGGCATGTAGAGGGATTAAAAAAGAACTTGTTGTCGGTTGGACAACTTGATGATCTTAGGTGTGTGACTCATATTGAAAATGGAGTCATGAAGATTATCAAAGGGGCGCTTGTTGTTTTGAAGGCAGAAAAGATCGCATCGAATTTATACATGCTTAAAGGTGACACGGAGCAGGGAGCTAATGCGTCGATTACATCGACCAGTTCGGCAGAAGAGATGACAATGTTGTGGCACAAGAAACTAGGCCATATGTCAGAGAAAGGTCTCAAGGTTCTCTCTGATCAAAAGTTACTCCTAGGGCTTACAAAGGTAATTCTACCACTTTGTGAGCATTGTGTTACAAGTAAGCAGCATAGAGTTTCGTTTGGACGATCTATCAATAGGAGCAGCTGCATCTTGGATCTGATTCATTCAGATGTTTGGTAATCACCAGTTTTGTCTGTTGGAGGAGCAAAGTATTTTGTCTCTTTCATTGACGATTTCTCGAGGAGATGTTGGGTGTATCCAATCAAGAAGAAAGCAGACGTGTTTGAGTTCTTCAAAGTTTTCAAAGCGCGGGTGGAACTTGAATCTGAAAAAAGGATCAAGTGCCTAAGGACAGATAATGGAGGAGAATATATCAGCCATGAGTTTGAAAAGTTCTGTCAACTAGAAGGTATCAAACGACAGTTAACCACGGCATACACTCCACAAAAGAATGGAGTGGCATAGCGGATGAATAGAACGCTGTTGGAACGGACGAGAGCGATGCTAAAGACTGCGGGCCTAGATAAATCATTTTGGGCGGAAGCGGTCAGAACTGCCTGTTATGTGATTAATCGATCCCCGTCAACGTCGATTGATCTGAAGACGCCGATGGAGATGTGGACGGGGAAGCCAGCTGATTATTCTCGGTTACATACATTCGGAAGTCCTGTGTACGTGATGTACAATTCACAAGAAGTCACGAAATTGGATCAAAAATCCAGAGAGTGTGTATTCTTGGGTTATGCTGATGGTGTAAAGGGGTATCGCTTGTGGGATCCCACAAACCACAAGGTTGTCATCAGCAGAGATGTAATATTTGCAGAAGATAAGCTGCAATTGGTAAGGAATGATAGCACTAGGAAAGAAAGGTCAGAGACTACGACGATAATGGTGGAAAATAGTCCAGAAGATCATGATACAGATTCCTCAGAAGCAGAATCAGAGCACGAAGAAGATCCAGTCGGAGGTGAGGCTACGAAAGTCCGATGCTCAACTCGAGAAAGACGAGTACCGGGCTGGCTCTCTGAATACATTACTGAGAGCAATGTAGCATACTGTCTTTTAACGGAGGATGGAGAGCCAACAACTTTCCAAGAGGCTTCTAGAAGCCAAGACGCAGCTCTATGGAGGACAGCAATGCAAGAAGAGATTGAAGCCTTACATAAAAGCCGAACATGGGAGCTTGTTCAGTTACCACGAGGAAGAAAAGCCATTGGAAATAAATGGGTCTATAAGATCAAGCGTGATGGCAATGACCAAGTGGAACGGTATCGTGCTAGACTGGTGGTGAAAGTATATGCTCAGAAAGAGGGTATTGACTTCAACGAGATATTTTACCCGGTGGTTCGACTTACAACAGTCAGGGTGGTCCTGGCAATGTGTGCTGCATTCGACTTACACCTGGAGCAGTTGGATGTGAAAACTGCATTTCTTCATGGAAATCTTGAAGAAGAAATCTATATGCTCCAACCAGAAGGTTTTGCCGATGTAGGCAAAGAGAACTTGGTTTGTAGGTTAAACAAATCTCTATACGGTCTCAAACAGGCGCCGAGGTGTTGGTATAAGAGATTTGATTCCTTCATTATAAGCCTTGGATACAATAGACTTAACGCAGACTATTGCACGTATTGCAAAAGGTTTGGTACGGATAACTCGTTCATTATTTTGTTATTGTATGTGGACGACATGTTGGTCGTAGGGCCCAACATTGGTCGGATCCAAGAGTTAAAGGCACAGTTGGCTAGGGAGTTTGAAATGAAGGACTTGGGACCGGCAAACAAGATTCTAGGGATGCAAATTCATAGAGACAGAAGTAGCAGGGCGATTTGGCTGTCACAGAAGAATTATCTGAGAAAGATCTTGCGCCGCTTCAACATGCAAGATAGTAAGCCAATCTCAACCCCTCTCCCTGTTAACTTCAAGTTATCCTCTAGTATGTGTCCTAGCAGTGAAGCAGAGAGGATAGAGATGTCTCGTGTACCGTATGCATCAGCAGTGGGAAGTTTGATGTTTGCTATGATATGTACTAGACCAGACATTGCACAAGCAGTGGGAGCGGTTAGTCGGTTCATGGCGAATCCTGGAAAAGAGCATTGGGGAGCGATAAAGAGGATTCTGAGGTATATCAGAGGTTCCTCGGATGTTGCATTATGTTTCAGAGGATCAGATTTTACTGTTAAAGGCTATGTGGATTCGGATTATGCGGGTGACCTTGATAAAAGGAGATCCACCACAGGATATGTGTTTACTCTTGCAGGCGGAGCTATAAGCTGGGCTTCAAAGTTACAGAGTGTTATAGCTTTGTCCACTACAGAAGCAGAATACATGGCAGCTACATTTGCCTGTAAAGAAGCAGTTTGGATACAAAGGTTGGTTGAGGAGCTCGGGCACAAACAAGAAAGCATTACTTTGTTTTGTGACAGTCAGAGTGCCTTGCACATTGCAAGGAATCCAGTCTTTCATTTCAGGACAAAACACATTGGGGTTCACTACCACTTTGTTCGTGAAGCGGTGGAAAATGGGAGTGTTGACAATTCACACTCGGGAAAACCTAGCAGATGTATTGACAAAGCCAATCAGTATCGACAAGTTTGTTTGGAGTAGATCCTCGATTGGCCTTACAGAAACATAGGCAACACAGACGGACAAGGCGAAAGGATGTGTGAAGAACTAATTTGTCATTAGTCTTCAAGTGGGAGAATGTCAAAGTTGAGCAGCCACATTTTGAGCAGCCATTTTTGAGCATACTTTGAGCAGCCATTTTTGAGCACCCATTATTCAAATGTCATGCTTGAACAAGCATAATTCAAATATCATGCTTGAAATTTGAGCAAGCATGATATTTTTGTCAAAAATGTAGGTTGAAATGATGTTATGCATGACATATTTCCGGGCAAAACTCTCCTATAAATAGAGCTTCGTCCAGTGTTAAGAAACCATCCCGAAACATTCTCTCTTCTCCTTATAAACTTTCTTCTCCTTTTGTTTGTTATAAAAGAGAGTGTGAGAGTGTTTTCCTAGTTCGAGACGGATAAAATTATTCCAGCTTTGTGATTAGTGAAGACGTTTGTAATTCCTTTCAGATTGATATTATCATAGCCTTGTCCCGTGGACGTAGCCTAAATTGGGTGAACCACGTTAAATTTCGTGTCCCTTATTTTCTATATTTTTGTTGTCTCAACTCAAATAACGTCATAATCCAACGCTTCCGCAGCACGTACCGCCTAACAAATATTTATCAATCTTGATTTTAGTTAATAGATATAGATATTTGGTATACAAAATACAGTATTTAGGACACCGTGAAATTTTCTATATTATTCAAATAACCACAAATAACCTCAATTCGTTTTTCAAGGTTATTTGGAATAAATAACTAAAAAATTAGGAATACGTCGTTTAAATTAGTCAATATTAACCCAAAAAATTTATGAACTTATTTCATAACTGATGCCACAAGCGTTAACTTTTTTTGGACTGCTACAATCAATTATTTGCGTTATACCTAATTTTTTACTAAATCAACTTTGAACCATAGGTAATCCGTCCAATATAATCGGCTATTATAACTATGACGTTATATTAATCTATTTGGAGCTATTGTAATTCTTTTTCCTCATATAATATTTGAAAATTAGGGTAATCAATTAGGGTAACAAGGGAACTGGTTTTGTAATATATTAATGTAATAAATGACCCTTAATAATATCTATTGAACGACAATAGGTCAATATTGTTATATAAACGTATTCCTATAAATAATTTAGGAAATTATGCATCAATTTTTAGTTTAAAAGAAACGTGAGGATATTTCATACGATACATAACTTTGTACTATGGGTTTTACGTTATTATCAAATGTATACTTATTGGGTATAAACATTTTATAATAACGATGATATGGCCAGGTTGATAAAAATTTGTGAGTCCTATACTATTTTAATTTATTAGGTATGGGATAATGTATCAACTTACGAAAACGTCCCTTGAGATAATCTTTTCATACTTTGCAATATTATAAAATTCTTATAATACGCATTGTAAAACTCAATGGACTCACAAAATAGGATTGCCATTTTTTAGAATGGTATAAACCGTTCTAAAAAATATTATGGAACTTTCAGAGCTTAAATCTATAAGAATTACAATACCCAACTAAGCCCATAGTCTTTACCAATGCGTTTTTGGTAACATTAATCCGGTTGTAATTAGACAAAATGGTAATCTTACCCAATAATTAAATTCATACTATCATATGTCATCTAATGGTCATATTTATGAAAATACTGTTTCACATTTATTAGAATATGATATGCGCATTGGGCTTAACTCAATTGGACTACCCAAACGTGAGCCCAACCTAAAGATTATGTAATAGAAGATTAAAATGGGTTCTATATCCATTAGTGTTAGTAGATATTTAATTGACTTATTCTTAGTTAATTGGCAGTTGTTTTATCTTAGTGAATGCCCTATGTGGGCTTATTTCCCTTAGTGGTAGGCTTAGTCAAGTAGTATTTATATTTTGTATGAATTTGGACTATGTTTATGAGAAGAAAAATTCAGAATTAAATTTTCAGTACCTTTCTTTATTCGCCTGCAAGTGTATGTCCTTCTTCACCATTAAGGGCATATCATTGGTGCTTTCATTATATCGAACATGCCTCCACGTCGAGAACCCGAAAATCCCAACCCTTCCCTTGAACACCAAGTCTCCCAGCTTGCAGCCACACTACGCTCCATGCAATCTCAGCTTGAAGCCACCGACTAACTCTCCAAACAACTAGCTGAAGATGCAAAACGTCGGGATAATGAAGCCACTCAACGTCATGAATCACTTTTGTCTCTACTGGCCACTGCCCTCCCCAGCAAAACACCGTCACCCGACGTCGCATCCACCTCGAAATCTTCTGGACCACATATTGCTGCAGCATCGTCCACCCCTTTCTTCCAAATGCCACATCCACCACAACCGCATGATTCCTCTTTGCCTAAATTATCCCTTCCCCATTTCGATGGCTCTGACCCTCTCGATTGGCTATTCCAGGCGGACCAATACTTCACATTCTATAATATTTCTCTCCCACAATGATTGGCCTATGCCGCTTTCCTCGTGAAGGGCCCGGCCCTAAGTTGGTTCAAATGGATGCACTCCAACGGCCAACTTCATTTTTGGGACTCATTTGCTCGGGCCCTTGCCATACGCTTCGGTCCCACGTCTTATGACAACCCCGAAGCTGCCCTATTTAAGCTTCGCCAATCCGGTTCCGTCGTTGAGTTCCAAACACAGTTCGAACAGTTATGCAATTGCGTCATAGGCCTTCCCGCATCCTCCATTCTAAATTGCTTTATTTCGGGCCTATGTGACGATATCCAAAATGAACTTGCTGTCCTTCGTCCCCCTACCATTACAGATGCCATTGGACTTGCGAAATTGGTTGAATCCAAACTTCGATCTGGGCTCTCTCGCAACAGCTCATACCGCCCTCCATTCAATCCACCAAATCCCATAATCTCCCAACCACCACCTTTTGTTCAGCCTAGCAATCCATTTCCCATGTTACCAGCCCAACCAGCCACCAAAATGAACAACCACACACTTCCATATCGTCGACTGACGAGCAGTGAAGTCCAAGATCGTCGCTCCAAAGGACTATGCTTCAATTGCGACGAACCATACCAGCCCGGACATAAATGCTCCAAACCTCAATTTCTTACTATCGTCCCACCTTTTACGGTTGACCTTGAGGACCCCGAATTCCCTGTTGACATCCAATTCGAGCCACCCGATCCCGGGATTTCAGCCACACCTGTGCTTGGGGCACCGATCAGAACTTGGTCTTGAGGACAAGACCATATTTGGGGAGGAGAGTATTGATATGTCCATTGGGCTTAACTCAATAGTGGTAGGCTTAGTCAAGTAGTATTTATATTTTGTATGAATTTGGACTTTGTTTATGAGAAGAAAAATTCAGAATTAAATTTTCAGTACCTCCTGCAAGTGTATGTCCTTCTTCACCATTAAGGGCATATCAGAATACGTGTACATTTTTCTTAAAACATTGTATCACAAGATATACAAATTACGATTACTGTAGCTCAGTCATAATTTATTATATTGCCATTTGAGTGATGTTAAATATTATACATCAATAATATTTATAACTCGTGGAAATTTTCTCGACCACCCTATTTTTGTCGACAAGAAAATTTGATGTCTGATGGTATAGGGTGTATAATCCGTATTTTCATTACAAACGTTCCATAAATCAACGTAACAATTATACCCTAATTTATCAAATTGTTGATTATAATGATATTTGTAGGGTTTTTTTGACTAACCCAAATAATTAGAGACTAAAGATTTACCGGAATGAGAAAAATAGGGGTGATTGTGTGGTATATTTCATAACTGATAAATCTATAACTATAGGTTATATGTAATTTTATTACTCATACAAATATCGTTATTATTTTCAAAATGATAAAATTTATTATATTATTTTACAGACATTATTACGCATAACCCAATCAGATATTGTGTACAATCTATATTATTGACGTATACGGAAATTACGTATATTCATAAAATAGTGACATATAATAATTCATTTTAGTAATCCATTGTCCAAAAGGTTGAATCCCCAACCCCAAGGGCCCCCCATGCCCCGGCCCGACAGTTCATTTTAGTAATCCATGATATTAGGGGTAATACATAACGCTAAAATTCTTTTTAAGGCTACAACTATTATACTTAGCTAATTAAAATTATTAGGGTTATTTCTTTATAATCAACTTTATAAATACTTCATTAAACGTATCACATATCTAATGTCATATAGGAAGAAATTGACTTATAGGGCTATGCGTTGTATACAATGTGCCAATTGGGATTACCCTAATATAATCAAAATATTAGCAAATGTTTTGTATTAATACGCCCTCATTATTAGGATGACATAACTGAAAATATTGGGATTTACTCACATACATAGGATATTTTTTATAGAAAAATAATTTATATCAGCCGTACCAACATTTTAACCATCTAAATAAAATTACCCTATTTCACTCACTTTGATGTTTTTGACTTCATTAGTAACTCAATTATAGGATTGTCGTATATTATGGGAACGATGGTAAAATAGGGAGACATTGATGTTATCTAGTCATAAAATCATATTTGTATGACTAGATAACATCAACATAGGGGCATATTCGTTGTCTACCTAAATTACCAGCATTTTAATACATCATACCATTCGGTAGAAATGACAGGATATGTCATCACGTAGTTTTGTATTTCACTAAGAAAATAAAACTTTAGAAAGATGGTAATTGACCATAAGATACATTTTCCTTTTTGGTCATTCGTTTTACTTCTACTATAACCATTGTAATTGGCAATTAACTATACCAATAACAAAATTTACTCATAATTTTACTAAAATCGTGATAGTTTCATACGTCAACCTATAAATTTGTTTAACATACAGTAAGCATCCTACATTTTTAATGTTATCTAGGCATCCCATTATAACACATTTTTATATACAAATCATTCAACATTATAATTCCATATGATTATTAGGGTATGTAACATTCAAAATATTGTTCACGTAACCCTGAGTCACCATATGTTAAACAAAATTTCGGGGAAAATACCTTAATATCACGTATTTTTGATCATAACCTTACATATTATTAAATGACTTGATTGACAAATTTTGACATACCATAATATTTGTGATATTATGACAAAGAAAAGTTATACAAAAGCATTAATTTATATGTGTAACACAATAGGCATATAAACAATTTTAATTTGATCGTTTTGAGAACACAAATGCATAATTAACGTATGACCTAACCACGAATGACACTATAACCGTTAAAAAAACACGTGTAATCATAGTATAATTAAAACTACTAAGTAATTCGGATAAGAAATGTGTTACCTTATTATTAAATTGGTCATGCAAACATTAATGTTATTGCAACCATGATGGTACAATATCCAACTAAGGTAGACTCCATATATGTCATTAGATTTTGAATGTTACATACCCTAATAATTCATACTGAATTACCTAATTTCTTTAATATTGACATTTCAAAATTATTTAGCATCAATTTTTTTTAATCTTCTCACTAACCCTATTGCAGTCAAAACAAGTGGTTATAATAATTAAGCGAGTAATTCATTATTGTTAATTATTTTATCGTATGATTCATACTATCATACATAGTAACAAATTTAGCGTACATTAGATGATTAATAAACCTATTTTGACAAATCACAATAGGTTACAGGTAAATATCAACCCGCCTATATGCATTAAAACACGATGTTGTCATTCAGCACATTTATTTAGTCACAACTTGTTGCCATATATTGCTGATACGTTAACCCATACGTTATGAACATACCACCTGTGTTTTTATATAGTTTAATATCTACCAAATATTCACTAAATTCGAGTTATTTGAGGATATATTAGGGATGTCTTACCGTTAATCACTAAACGTAACGATGATTAGTGGTATGAATACCTAATGTGATATTGGTAGACTTACTACCCTCACGTAAATATAATGTCTGTTGGTTGTGACGCCGTTGAGGGTCATCAAGCCCATTATTGTAAAATACACTTTATCGTGCTAATATTTATGATCATAGGTAGTCGTATAATGGTATGGGTACTATGCGTTACCCTATAAAATGACCTATTATTTTAACCTTATTGTTTGAGGGACTATTTAGGTAACATTTTCAGCCATATACCATGAAAGGGGCAAATATAACCTACTTGGATAAATCTAAAGAATTTTAATAAACCGCCATTACCCTGATACAAACTATTAGCCCTAACATACGAATTATTAATAACTCGATCATTATGAGTTATTAAATTACTATAATAACTCGAAGTATCTGCCTAAACACGTAACTACCGATTGCTTTTTTGGTCAAGGGACGTTGGGTTTTTACCGTTTACCCTGGTATTTCTAACTAATACACCCCCTGCATTTAAAAATTCTTAAAATTTAACGCTGAAAACCTTCCTAAGCTCCTTGAGCGGGTAATTGGGAATTTTCTTATATTCCTAAAACAACTGTAGACACTAATTAGGCCCAACATATTGTTCGATATTGCTTAAAATGACCAATACAAAGAAAACGACTACATCATCATAAATTTTTGGTTGTTTCGTTTATTTTTGTCTACTTCGTTGGGTTCGTAGAAGCCCATCGTTTTTTTGTTTTTCCTTACTATCTGAATTTTTCATTTTCTTTGTTGTCGTTTCTTTTCCAAGTTAATAAGAAAAAAAAAGGTGTTTATATTTTTTATAAACGACAACATGATTTGGTCGTATCTTCCCAATACTCTCGACAAAGCACTTGTCCTCTAATAAAATATGTAATTTTTAATCGTATATATAACATGTATCTTATATGTGTAAAATTTAAACATGTTAAAAGTTATATGATAACTACTTACATTAATCTATCTAATAAAATATATAATCAATTTTTGCTTTTAAACAAATTACCCATTCAAGGAATGTACCCTCATTGATAGTCGACACGTTTGTAGAAAACCCTACAAAGAAATACCCGTTTATATTAAAGAATAACTACGTGAAAGAGGACTGGAATATCACTATCGACTAAAAAAGATGTTACGACAGGATATGATGCAAAAAACTGACAATGGTCTCATCAGTAAATTTTAGTTATTACTACCAATGAGGGCCTAATTTTAAAGGTTTCTAAATGAGAATTACGGTATAATAAAATTACCATGTAATCATTATAACATCTTATATTCTTAATAGATAATTAATCTTCAAACCATTTTATTGTTATTCCAGACATTTACATGGCCATAACTATAATTGGTATTTTTCCCAATTTACACATTTTTTAACTTAATAATACAAATCCTAAAATTTACCATTTTAGGGTATGAAGCCGGTTTTCCTTATCATTTTACCTATAAACAATAAGGTAAAATATGACCATGTAATTATTATTAAATTGGTACATAAGTTTTTGATCATGTACATTTCCGATATAACCTAATGGTTTAAGGTTATTAGGAGTACTATACAAGGAAATGAATATATACATTGTCTTTGGTACTATCTGGTACTACAAGTAGTTTTTTCCTCAAAACAAATAAACCCTATAACCTAATTAGTCATTTTACCTAGTCATACCAATACAACCCTATAACCTCGTTTATGGTTACAATTTGATGTACTATGGCCTATACCGAATTTTACCTTACCCGTGAATCGATAATTACCATGCTTTGTGATAAGTTAACCGATAATTAATTTAAGACTAAGGATACCTAATATGGTTTGAACCCTACACACAAATATAGGGCATGTATTTAGTTAAATCACATTAATTGACAAGATATCTGACCAAGAAAACTAGACCATGACTTCTTATAAATGCACTAGGTAAATAATGTCCAAATATATGACAAAGCATATTTACCATCGTGTACATAATACCATTAACTTAGGCTTCCCTTATCACATAGTGATTTAATATGTTTTACGTGATATGATTGTGAGAACCTATTAGGTGGAATACTTAAGATTATACAACATACTTATACTTTACTCATAGTCAACGGTCAAGAATGCCAATAAGGTTAGGGTTATACGTATCAAAAATAGCAATATGTTTGGTTAGCTTCATGTAGAACTACACGTAGCATTATAGTTATGTCAACGTATGTTATCATTGACATTACAATCTCTGATAAATTTTATACAAATAAACCCTATCGTAAAATCTTCCAACCAATAAATTATGGATAATTATCCATAAGGTAGTTTAATTACGACAAATATTTACCGTTATTTAACATATGAATAGAGGGTGATTGACATTTTCTTACATATACTAAATTGCCGTATTAACAATACATGTAATGGGGATTATGCCATGTTTTTTCATTATAGCATTATGTAAGCAAACGTATTTAAACAAAGTTGACCAAATAATATCCATAAGATATGATCTAACGAAGTAATTATTAACGTATATTCATATTATGGCAATGTCTTAGTAATACCATTTTCATTTTTCATAACGTTTAACACTTAATTGTACAACGAAAAGTTAAATAACAAGAATTTTAGGCTATTTAACATTTATTAATAGTGAGTACTATCAATTAGGTATTTACAGCTATTTAGGACACCAATGTAATTTCACAGTTTTAATCAATTAGGGTATTTTTACTAAGACATTTACAAAAATTATTGTTATTGTATTTACTATAATATGAAAATAGTCGTAATTTAGGTGGTATTAATTACATATACCAACATTTATGATAAGAACTTGTCTTTTATATACTCAATGATTATGGCAACAAGCGATTAATAATCTTGTTAAATACTTAATCATCATACCACCAATACTTAATCATTAGTGAGTGATATTTCACGAAATTACCTATGATCTACCTAATATCCAACATATTTAGATAATGTTCCCTATAAACAGTTTACCCATATTGATAATTATATGGGTTCCATTTATCTAAAATGTAATATGTGGCTAATTTGTAAGGGTAATGTGACAATTACCCTTACATCTGCCTTAATAAATAGATAACTAATTATTTACTATATAATTACCTTGTGATTTTATGATTATCCATGATTTTTTATAACAAATTATTATAGACAATTAGTATTTCACGAAAATTCATTATAGACAACTTTATCTTTGTATAGTTATTATCTAAAAATTATAACTAGTCAGAATACTGTGTAATTTGTGGTAAATGAGCTTTATATAGTCTATTCATAGTTATGATGAAAACATTATCATATATGTGAAATTCATCTTAGGTACGTAAAATTCGTCAAATGAAATTATATTTCAAAGTTCTTAAATATTTTAAATGATTATCACCTAATCTACATTACGAATGTATTGTGTTGTCCAAATTTAGTCATATTTGTCGAATCACAATGGTTTACTCACCTAGTCCTAATTGAAAGGGTTTCACCTAAGAATTAGGGTTTTGCGTGTATTTGACAGGATAAACTAAATTTAATGCCCAATAATCAAACCAACATATTGTGTTTATTTTTAGTTACCTAATAATACATTAGGTGACCGTCGTTTATATGATAGCATATACGACATTATATGCTATCTAATATGCTTACATCAGTCACATCCTATTAGTCATATCAATACATGTTGTTTACATAAAAAAGTAACACATTGTGAATTGACTGAACATAATGGGAAATTTTATTCACTAGTTGTCTTTACATGTAATTAGGTTATAGGGTTTCCGGACCATTATTTGGGAATTACGAATGCATTAGTGTGTATTACAATACCGAAGTGTTCCGATTAGTGTCTATAGATTAATTTAACGTAACAATGTGTGTCATACCATGTAACACAATTACGTTATAGAGTTTTACCGCCATTTCCCTAACTCATCTTTCTGCGTATCCTACAAGTCTATCATTTTCATAATTATTTAATTTAGGAAGCCTAACAGTGGTGAACATTATTTCTCTGTTGGAAAACCAAATTCTAACATCATTTTACAAATAATGGCCAAAACTAAAATTATAAATACACCATAAAATTACCGTAGATTTAGAAGGTATTGAGCTAGTACAAACCAAACGCCCTAGAATTTACCCAGTCAAACCATATTAAAATTACGATATTACACACCCCTACTTCTGTTGGATTATTGTTTCAAACATAATTGTCATAGCTAGTTGAGGGTCACCTAATCGTAATAATAGGTTGATGTATGAAACTAAGTAACTATAATTAATTAATAAACCCCATCAATTATACATATGATGTATAACGTATGGATAATAATTAACCTATGATGAAGATGCTTAATATATAAACAATAATAACACTATTATATTAATAATTAGTATCAATATAAAACCAAAAAATTATAATTGTTTAAAATAGATTATGGTATTTAGATACCAATTATCCCAATGAATTAAATATACATTATTAAAGAATAATGTATTAGGTATCTATACCCTAAAATATACCAGTCGAGATATACATGATTATTTTATGTTTAACATACCCTATAATTAGGTATATTAACTACATTACGGCTTTAACATGTAATTAGTAAACCACGTATTTAATAATAAACCAATAATCGTTCATAGGATATCACTTAAGCCCAATTATGAACAACTTTTTTCTCATCGTCATTGAACATGTTTATAGGAACAAAATAGTATGAAAATTTATTCCTAACTATAAGATAACTTGAACATGAAATTATTATCAATTTGAGCAAAAAATCCTACAAATGGAAAAATATTAGTATTCGACCATGTATAACTGTATGATCATGAATTATTATTTTAAATGACCTATACACATAATATAACCAAAACTATTGGTCATTACAAGAGAAATATATGGGTTATACCCCTATATATTTAGCCAAAAATTAGGTCATTTTATGTAAGTTTTTCTTTGTTGTCCCTAATGGATATTACCCTACTATATCTGTTTATCTACGGTGTTAGCAATTTTCAGATAACTCTACCTTTGTCCAAACTATTATATTTCCTAAATAATTGTCACTACGTTCAAGTTTGTAGTGTCAAACAGCAATTATCACTCACTAGTTCACTTTTTATATAATAATTGTTTATATACATTGTATCTTTTCAAAATACGCAGATATTTTGAGTTAGTGATTAAATTAAACAGAAGGTTTTGACATACCTATATATTTCAAATATGGGATATTTAAACATAAGGGTACCATTAACATTCAAGGTAATAAATATTATTCATATTTCTATTATTTCAATATAACCTATTATGTTAATATTGTTTTAACATATATCTGCGTATTTATCGTACAATCGAGTCTATGTAATCAATCTGTATATTGCGCTACATTACCCTATGTAATTTAGTTCTGAATGACAAAATGGTAATACCATTAGGAACCATAACTTATTTTGATTACCAATCACCGTTATATAATCACTATTATATAAGTTGAATTTCCACGAAGAATACTTTTAGTCAAGAATTATTAAAGAATTACTGTCCTAATTTTAATAATAATTTTGTAGTAATGGTTAACAACTATGGTATTACCCAAATAACCATACCAATAATTACCAATACAATTGTAAAAAATGTGTTCGAAAATATGTATAAACTAATTCAACCCTAATGAATTATAACATTGATCCAAACCATAGAAAATATGTGGGTTATATCAAACAAAATTATTACGCAAATATATAAAACCAAATTACCCTATAAAATAACTTACATAAGATATAATCATGAACGGGACAGGAAATATAACGTGGTTTAATCGTACCCATTAATGTAGTATGCCTATTTATGGTCAATTATAGGTAACATCATACGTTTACACGTATCTGCGCATAGTTAATTACGAATATTTAAGTCACCTGATACTCACGTGTTGATTAACATGATATTCAACCTATTATTAATTATAGTAAACATATTACCCGTATAGGGTGTTAATACTATATGTTTAATAGTCCACTAACAAAATTGCTGATTAGCATAACGTATATGACCAGATAAATACAATCTTATCACGTGTTTTTAATAATTAATGATAATCGTAACATGGGTTACATTTGGCCGGATACCATTTATAATGGATAGTATATTCATGGTACTACAAAATAGCGTATAATTTAATATTAACGCTATTTATCATTAATAATTAGTTGATATGTTTAAACAGAAATTTACAATTACCACACTTAATAATACAAATATTGTGTATAACAAAGGAAAAAGGCCGAATTATAATTATTGACAATCTATGATTGAGCTAAAAATACCATTCTTTTTAGGAATACACGTGATTAATGTTTCATAAACATATTAGGTTTGTGGTTATATATTTAAAACATCTAGTAATTAGGGTAATAAATGTAACCCATGTATACATAAATAATATTGCACTTATTTGTGTGAAATATATATAAGCCATTGTATAGTGAACCCAACGAATATCAGGGTAAATAAACTACATATAACCCTTGAATATTAAAGATTAAATTTAGTATAAAGTGTGAGTATACATCGAATAAAGTATTTTACAATCCCTAATCTATACATACATTTATTTTAATTAACGTAGTTTATATGGGTAATGGGGGCTTTTTTGATATAACCCCCCGAGGTATGCAGCTTTGGCAAACAACCCCCCGAGGTTTGAAATTTTGGCAAACAACCATTTCTGGTTAGTTGACCGTTAGTCAACAGTTAAGGTCATGGGCAAAATTGTAATTTAATAATTCCAAACAAATATATTAATTTTCAATGTATTTATTTGGAATTATATTGAAAATAAATACATATTAATTTTATTAATTTTATTTATTTGCAAAATTGTAATTTAATAATTTCAAACAAATATATTAAATAAATATATTAATTTTATTTATTTGCAAAATTGTAATTTAATAATTCCAAACATATATATTAATACTACATTGAAAATAAATACATATTAATTTTATTAATTTGCAAAATTGTAATTTAATAATTCCAAACAAATATATTAAATAAATATATTAATTTTATTTATTTACAAAATTGTAATTTAATAATTTCAAACAAATATATTAATTTTATTAATTCCAAACAAATACATTGAAAATTAATATATTTGTTTGGAATTATTAGATTACAATTTTGCCCATGACCTTAACTGTTGACTAACGGTCAACTAACCAGAAATGGTTGTTTGCCAAAATTTCAAACCTCGGGGGGTTATTTGCCAAAGCTGCATACCTCGGGGGGTTATATCAAAAAAGCCCGGGTAATGGACTATTAAACATATAGTATTAACACCCTTAGGTATCGTTTGGTTGGTATGATGTGATTGAACATGATAATATTAGGCTTGATAATTATGAGAGAAATTGAGAGATTCATTGGCAAAAACTTGTTTGGTTAGAATTATAAATGAGAGTGATATCCTGGATGATATATATTCAAGTTGTTTGGTTGACATTATATATAAGAATTGATACAATGGAAAAGTCTAATACCCTTGATGTTGAATTATCAAAATCATATATATAAAATTATACTTAAAATATTGAATACATTTTACACATCAAATAAAAGTATTTTGAGTATCTTAAAAAATAATATGATTATATAAAATATATTTATTTTACTTATGTTGAATTATAAAATTAATTTGTATAAAATTATACTTAAACATATGGAATATATTTTATAATCAAATAAAACTATTTTGAATATCTTGATAAAATAACATAATTATATAAAATATATTTACTTAATAACATAATTTTATATCATATATATAAAATTATACTTAAAAATATGGAATATATGTTATACATCAAATAAAAATATTTTGAGTATCTTAATAAAATAATATAATTATATATAACATATTTATTTTGCTTATTTTATTATTTTAATACCAAACTTTGAAGTTTAATTCCATATTTTTAAGATTGATTCAATATTTCTCTAATTTTTGCCGATTTTTTTCCTTTTCTAATATGAATTTTTCAACTTAGTTCTTCTATAAATTCTATGAATTCACCACTATTAATCAATACAAATTAGAATTTTAAAAACAACTTCATATAAAAATAATGGATGCTTCTTTGTTTCACCCTCAATCTTGGTACTTCTACAACGAGGATTGGACAAAGGAAGTTGACCAAAAATTTATCACAATACTAGAAGGTCAAACCAAATAAGGGAATGGGAATTTTCGTTCAAGAAACAAAACATTGCTCATGGCACGTGAAGAGATTAATCGTACCTTTGGTATAAATTTTTCACTTCAAATTATTCATCATAGGCTTCACAAATTGAGCCAAAGGTACCAAGTTTTCAAAAGGATTACTAGTTGCTCGGGTGTTTCGTGGGATAGGGATGCTATTGTCTAACATGCTTCCCCCGACTATTGGTTGACATGGATAAAGGTAATTTGTAATTTTATTTTTATTTGTTTATAGATAAATTCTATCTTTTGTTGTAATGGATAATAGATTAATTGACCTAAGTAATTGTAGGATATGGCTTTAACAAAGGCATATATCTACAAAGGGAAAGTCGCATGGGATGCACTTGAAGTTATATTTGGAAGACAAGAAGAACGACAACCACTTGTTAACGAGGATGTGATAGAAATATCAAGTGATGAGAATGACCCGACGGATGGGCATAATGGTCTCAAAATCAATGATTAGAAAATCAATGATTAGAACACTGATGAGGAAGTGAATGCACCCCCTCAAAAGATTCATGTCATTGAAATTGATTCGACCCCTGTCAAGCTCCAACCTAGTGATGACGTCTCAACTAACATGCTTCTAAAGAAGTACGTCATGGAACCAAAAAGAGTTTCTAAATGCTTGTCTATTTCGAAGTTTCCTCCACCACGTTGTTTGCTCACTTCTCCTGATGCTTCGAATGTGGAAAAAAAGGATAAGCCCATTCCGAAATCAAATTCTGATATGGCTAGTTCAACCGCGTCTTGTAGACCGGCTAATACTTTAGCGAGCGCGTTTTACTGAAGTGGGTTGCTTTGTTTCTTTGTTCAAATCTTATTATTTTTTTATGCATTGAAGATTTACGTATTTTAATGAGCAAAGTTGAGTTTTGGACGTTAAGTTTATTTTAAAGTCATGTTTATTCGTATGCCTGTTTTAAAAGACCACAAATTGAATAATTAAGCAATAAAGATCCAATCCAAGTTCAGTACTCTCGAATTAATTTAGCGAATGACTTAGGTTGTTACAGAAAAATAATAGATTTTATTTATCAAACTAGTGTTTTGGTCAATTTGTATTATATGAGAGACATAGAATCATTTATATGGATTTAAATATTTTTACCAAATAATGATAGAACTATTTTTACCAGAAGGGGTAATCAATGGAGATTTTATTTCCTCAACAGTAAAAAGATGGACAACCATAACTAGCATGAACTAGAGAGAAACTGAGGAAAATAATGAAGTTTTCGATGCCCATATGACAAAATATTGTTGTGAAAACAACTTTGTTTTAGATTTATAGTTATCGACAGTAGGGGTACGAAGTAATAGTTATCGACAGTAGGGGTTCGAAGTAATGGAAATGAGCCTGAGAAATTATCGAGTGAACTACTTTGAATTCGTATCAAATTTGTATCTTTGAAGCAGAGTAAACTAGCCAAAGTCTATTTGAAAACTTTTCAGAAGTTAATGAGACAAAAGCGGGTGACAAATTATGTTTGCTATATGATCTTCTTGGAGAAAATTCACATATATGCTATTATTGAGCTTAGAATTTCACATAGTCAATAATTCAAGAAGTCAATACAATCAATATAGATATATGTACTTGATCAAAAAAATGTATAGATATATATGTATATAAAGAACTTGCTAATGCAATTTCCATCATTTTAAATAGAAATAATATTAACCACTTTATTAAGATTCAATATCCATAACGACCAAAAACATTCTAAAATATGTTTCAAATAAATCGACCACAAACAACCAAATTGAAAAGTAATTGTCGTAATATAAAAATCTGCAGATAGATAAAGCATAAATATCAATTCAATAACTCAGAGATTACCAGCCAACTTCATTCGAACATATTCAACTTTCTCCAAATCGGGCAAGCTGAATAACAAGTCGAGGTCTTCAGGGTTCTTCACAAGCTTATCGGCGACAAAAAACCTTTGTTGAATGGATAGACCTTCAATTTTGAAGACCACGGCGTACACCTCCTTTCTTGCCACTGACATGTCATAATCGTACCCAATCCTTGATGCTATTTCACCTAATCTTAACTCGGTACTTTTGCAATAATTTCTAAGCAACTCGTACATTTGGTCTTGGCCATCAAACGACTTCCTTTTCTTCATATTTTTCTTTGCATTTCCACTCAACTCTCGTTGACAAACAGACATGACTTCATTCTCACCTTCAAACCCTTCATTGATAGTTTCGAGATCATCAAGAACGTCCTTATCACGAGAATTTGTATCATTTAGGACTTTATTGACAGCTTCCACAAAATCTTCAGCCTTTTCTCCAGTCGCCCTATCCTTTCCAAATATTTCTACCTAATCATCGTATAATGGCCAAGACTTGTAACGCATCAGACGAGCATTACTATCAATCTAAAATTTAAATAATGCCAATATATTGAAATTGCATGTATTGATTATAAGAAACAAAATTTAAATGTCTAAATGATGCATACCTTAACATAACCTTCCCATGCATCATCATTAGCCTCAATCATCTTCGTTGTATCATTCCATCCAATACCAGTTTTCGAAAGCATGGATGATATGCTCTCATAGTTCTTTTTCCAAACATGTATCCTTGAATTGATGTGAGGAAGAGCATGCAAATCCGTGTTTGGAAATGCTATTACCATGTGATGTTCAAGTTCTTGAAGATAACCAGTCTTGAAGCCGTTTTCCGCCTTCCAGCCTTGGGCAATGATATCTTTCATTCCAGTAATCAAGACTTCTTCCTCTTGCTGGGACCAACTTCTTCTTGTTGAAGCACCTTTCTTCGAGGCAGCGGCGGAAACTTTGTTGCTAGATTGTGCCATCACTGATTGCGCTACCTGAAATTGTTATTATAGTAGTAACCAAATTGCAAAATGTATACATATTCTTACTCTATAAAATAAGCAATTATTAATAAGATAATAACAAGATACACTTTATCGCTACCACTGTGTATATATATAAAATCATTCAAATACATAATAATAAAAATATTAATATTAATGACGACTCCAAAACACAAATGTTTAACAGTCATGTAGCGTAACTTAAAAATATTACATAACTAGAATTCAACGAACACCTCTCCAGTATCTATTAAATTATTCCATGCATGGGACGGCTCAACTGTATCTATTAAATCAACACCATTAGCTTCATCATCCTCATAATCCGAATCATTCAAAGAATGCTCTAGAGGATCAACAAGCATTTCTGACCTAATAAAGTTATGCAATAGTGCACACGCCATGATAATTCTATTTTGGGTCGTTATTGAATAGAATATTTGACTCCGAAGTACAACCCATCGTTTTTCTAGAAGACCTATAGTACGTTCAACGACATTTCGGGCCTTTGAATGATACATATTAAAATATTCTTGAGAATTTTGTGGAGTCAAACTTCCATCACCCCAATCTTTGAGATGATATCTAGCACCTTTGAAGGGAGTCAAAAAACCATCTCCATTGGCGTAGCCATTATCACACAAATAATAATTCCCTGTAAAATGAAAAGGATCGATTTCACTTGTATACATATTACATCTATTTAACTGAAACTCTAAAATTGTCGAATTGAATGTGAAAAAATGTATTGTTTGTACCATGTGGTACTTTGAGTCCGTGTGGCCTATTTAGTGCATCACGGAGCACTCGAGAATCAGCAGCTGATCCTTCCCAACCACATAGAAGGTATATAAATTTTTTATCGATGTCACACGCAACAAGTACATTAATAGCTATATCGCCCTTTCTCGTTCTATATCTTAGCTTATCACTTTCATTTACCGTCACCTTTATATAAGTTCCATCTAGTGCACCTATACAACCCTAGTATGTCCATAAAGTAAGAATACATATTAATGTTTAATTATGAACATAATATTAATATATTGTAGGATCATATTCAATTGTTACCTTAAACCATTTCCATCTCAGGTTGGTACAATCATCACCAATTGGTCGAGGAGTGACAAGAAATAAATTGTGGAGCCTCAAAACAGCATTCAAAACAGCGTGAAAATGTTTGCTAACTGTGTACCCCGATCGTTTGAAGTCAAACCGCACAATTCTTACTTTTTTATGGTGGGCCAATATTGAAAGGAATAGGGTAACCTTTTCCTTCATGGTAACATATCTAGAGTTTACAGGACCTCCAACGTGTTCTAGCAAATAACACAATCTAGCAAATGGGCCACAAGGCATTCTCAAGTTGTCTAGACAATCTATATCATTTAGTTCAATTAAGCATTGCAAGTATTCAATTTGCTTCGGGATCCCATGAGCCATAACATATCTAATAATTTTTTCACTCTCCCTAGGATGGATAACACCACTATTGAGCATGTGTCTCACAGACATATTCAAAATGAACATGCTTTGGTGCATGATTTCCGAGATAACAATGAATAATTCTGCATTTCTCTTCAACCGCCGAGACATTGTAACTGCGTTATTCAATATAATGTTGTATTAACATTACGAAGTGTACAGTAATATAGAGAATTAGGGAAAAGTGACATGATGAGCTACGTATTCAATGGAAATCAAAATTGATGTAGAAATCTCGATCTCATTATTATCAAATGTCAAAATAACACATGCCAAACTCTAAAAACAGCCGAAGAACAAATTTTCAGGCCCATTGTTTACTGTATTAAAACTCGAAACCCGAATTCGAATAACTTGAACGCGATTTACACCCGATCCCGATTAAATCGAATGTATCCGTTATAGATAAATATAATTCATAATTGCTTAACATAAAACTATCTCCTCAGATTCCTAACTTAGATAATGCATCCATCAATCTCACTTCTATATGATACAATTCTTCAGTTTTATTCTAATCTTTCAACCAAACATAATTTCATGCTTTGCGGATTAATTTTTTATCAGACTACCAGAAGATGATTGACAATCTTCAGGTAATTATTGCTTTCTTATAAATTATAATCTATGTTTTCAAGGGCTAGAATTATTTTCTAATACAATAATAAATGAAATTTGCTTTTTAGAGTGAGGTTAGCAGGTTAAAATTACATTAGGGTTGCAAACGAGGGGCAAGAGATAATGCTTGATGGAGATGGAGAAGCTGCTGAAATTGAGATTCAATGGAAATCAAAATTGATGCATAAATCTCGATCTCCTTATTATCAAATGTCAAAATAACACATGACAAACTCTAAAAATAGCCGAGAACAAATTTCCAGGTACATTTCTTACTGTATTAAAACCCGAAACTCGAATTCGAATTACCCGAACGCAATATACATCCGATTCCGATTAATTCGAATGTATCAGTTATAGATAAATATAATTCTTCTATAATTGCTTAACATAAAACTATCTATAAAATTACCTTAAGTTTGCGATGTAGATGCTTGATGGAGATGGAGGAGCTGCTGAAATTGAGATTGAATGGTATATGCGTAGGTTTCTAAGGAATATAAATTAGGTAAAATGATAGGTTAAATGTGAGGGGTAAATTAGTAATTTTACTTTTCAAAATATGTTGGATATAATCTTGTGATAGTGGATACCACCTACCTGGTGGTATCTACTATCCTAGATATTGAGTGATAAAATATCAGGCTTGTTACGTATCATAGGCCGGTCTTGTTGAACCAAACTTAAAATTAAGATGGATAATTAATATATCACCCCTATAAACCCCAACCAAACGATACCTTATTGTGCCGATAAATACGCAGATAATTATTGCTCACATGTCATGAAATTAAATTTGGTTTGGTCATTAACATTTGAAATGAATATACATATTTGTTTATATTGATAAAATGATAATAAATGTTTGAGTAATTCGTTTATACCCTTATAATAATACGTCTACATTGCTTGTATACTATTATGAAATAACTATTTGCAACAAACACTGTATTTCTGATAAATGTACCACGACATGTTTGAATACGAATACGTAAATGTATTAGGGTATTTTTATATTATAAAAGCATATTGTTATGACCTTGAATAACCTAATTTGGTAATGGTTGCATCATTTGATTATGAGTAATGAGATATACAGCATTACTTATAACTATTAGTAAATGGATGGACACTAAAGCTATATGATAACATAAACATGCTTGAATTAATCAATACAGAATTCAAGATATACGTATTTTTGCTTTCCCTGTTAATTGGGCAGAACACGATGATTATATAATCTAGTATTTTTAAGAAAGTTAAACAATTAAATATACCCATAACAAAATTTAGGGCTATAAGGATATACCAACATATGTAAGGGTTATTGACATATAACGTACGACAATAATCTGCAATTGACTGACTATACACCATGTCGTTTCATAGATTTTGACGGTATTGATTATATTGGCGAAAGGTTAATATAATCAATACCGGTAAACGAGTAAATTTTATACATAATAAAATTTCTTTAGTCGTTATTTACTGTAATCCATGGAAAATTATTAGGATATTTGGTATAAATGGGTATAATGTGATCAATAGATTTTCGGATTATAATTTAGGAATTTACACTTTGAACACTATTAATACCCCGTATAGCTTAATTTTGGGTTACACCCCTTATTACACTCATCAAGTATACTCAGCAGCGGATGTAAGGGTATTAGGGTAATTGTCACATTACCCTTAATATTATAAGTAAACCACAGATAATTTTGTAAATTAGATGTAAAAAAGATAAGTAGGGGTAACTTTTAGAGTGTGGGGTGAATTATAATCATTAACCCAACCTATATAATCACTTATTAAGTTTCTCAAGGATTTTCAGATATAAACAATATGCATAATATCTACCCAACCACACTTAATTTGTGATCATATTATTTTTAATTTATATTGCATTGTATAATCAGGTAATTTGCTTACCTTATATGTTTTAACACCAGTTATAATCAATACCCTATTCCACGTAAACAATATCCGTATAGTCACCTTTACGTAAAAGATAATATTAAGAAAGCTGTATTTACCATAATTCATATTAGGAAATATGTAACTAATTTCCTAAATTAGTTATAGGTAATTCTGCCCAACAGATTTTTTGAAATACGTAATTTGGTACTAAAATGGCCAATTTCTCCAGACCATTGTATTTATTAGGTTAAATTTACCATATTTTAGTACCAAGTTACGTTAATTAGCCAGATGATCATAAAATGTATATCATTTTTAGTATAATGATTGTTTCGCATATGTTAGGGTAGATGTGTATTAAATAACCTATATGTAATTATAGAGCCAATGCTAATTTGGCTTAAGTGTCCTAGTTAATGGTTACCACACTTAATATTAAACCCTGTAACAGCACATTAAATTCTTACCCAATGTATTGCTATGAATTGATAATTTCCTATCTAGTATCGCCCAACACCCACCAATATATCAATAAGATATAATATAACCCTAAATATTGTAAAATATTACTTTTTGTTATACACATGAATTATTTTCCTACTTTAGTTTTATCAACTAACGGGGTACCAATGGGATTATATATTAGGGTATTAAATTACATGACCCTTATTTTTATTTCTCCTACTACACCCTAACGAGTGGTTATTGAATATTAATGAGTAAATACATGTGAACCATGTGTAATTTAGGTTAGATTGTATATAATCATATGGTTAAACATGTATACGACAAATATATAGGGGGATTACAAACACAAAGGCTATTTGTCCATTATATGGTTTTCGGGTACATAATATGTATTAGAATTATGGTTTTTAGTGACCTATGAGCGATTAGTAATTATATATATTGCTAAATAGTAATATATATACCTAATATATTAACATGTATTTAGAATTACATTAGCCCATATTTCATGGCTAAATATATATATTATAAGCGTAACATATAATTAGTTATAGGGTATTGACTATTTTAGTATGTCTATCCGAATACAATCCCATTATTTAACTAAAATCCCTATTTTCCTCATGTTACGTATTTATATGTAATTGTGCCATGAAGTATGGTATATAAAACTTATGGTTAAAATCATTTATATACAAATATTAACATAAATACCCGTCGTTGAAATTAAGATACCAAATAATTAGGGTATTTTTTATGTAAAACCCTACAAAGAAATACCCGTTTATCTTAAAGAATAACTGCGTGAAATTAAGGGGATTGGAATATCACTATCGACTAAAAAAGATGTTACGACAGGATATGATGCAGAAAACTGACAATGGTTTCATCAGTAAATTTTAGTTATTACAACCAATGAGGGCCTAATTTTTAAGGTCTCTAAATGAGAATTACGGTATAATAAAATTACCATGTAATCATTATAACATCTTATATTCTTAATATATAATTAATCCTCAAATCATTTTATTGTTATTCCAGACATTTACATGGGCATAACTAAAATTGGTATTTTTCCCAATCCACATTTGTAATAAGCCCAAAAGTCTTTCATAATGGTAATCAATATCGTATTTATAGCAAAATGTTTCCCTTTCGTTGGTGTGTAAAAGTCACGAAATATTCATTTTTTATTACATATATAACTTAATACCAATTAAGTTATTTGAACCTAAATTGATTACTTATCCTATAAGGGCTTGTTTTGTAAGGAGGATAGGATATGAAAGGATCCATAATTTATCCATCACACTTTAGGATTGCACTTTAGATAAAATAGACTATCACATATTTGGTACAAGGGATTGTTGGTCCCTTCATATCTCATCCTATGTTTTGTACATGTGATTGATAACTTAATTAATCACAATTACCCATATACCCCTAGATATTAGGGTTCCTAAAATCAAACCCAAACCTTCTTTCCTCCCCCTTGAGATAGGCGATCTCCATCTTTCTTCGCTTGGATGTGTAACCATCCAAACCCTCCTATATTTGCGTTCACGGACGACAACAGTACGAGAATGGCGCTTAATTTGCAGTGGGGCGTTATTCTGATTCTCGTTGATTTCAGATGATATCCGTCGATCTTGTAAAGATCAAAGGGCTGATCAACGGTGGAGATACTGTTTTGATAGTCTCAGATATTGTTCCTTCGTCTACTAATCGAACCACGTTTCAGTCGATTCAGGTGAAAACTATCACATGTAGATGACTGAATTTTGTATGTTGAAACTATGTTTCCTATTTTTCATCCTTACGGAGTCTTGTAGATTTTGAAGAAGAACTATTATATGATTTCCTCCAAAATAGGTATCTGCAGTTTGGATCTTTATTTGAATTTGAAAAAGTAATTTAGAACATTCATCAAACGTGTACAGATAGTTAGTTAAAAATTGCCACAAAAAGTTTTAGTTCAAATTTATCTCAAACTTCTAAACTATCCTGAAATTTGATCAACAATGGTAGCCATAGCAACCGCCGCCGCGACATCACTGTTCTTCCCTTGTCTTTTGAGCTCTCAAACCAAGCTCAATTTAATAACCCCTTCTTTGGGCTCTTCATCATCTTGTTTCCTTGCAGGTGGGGATAAGAAGTTGGTGCAAGTAGTGTCTTTATCCTCTTATTCTGATTTCAATAAGAAAATGTGTGCAAGGCGGTTTAGGAGGGCAGTTGTGGTGGCTGCTGCCGATTATTAACCCACTCTTGGAGTGCCTAAATCTGCTACTAGCAAGGATATTAAGGCTACTTATAGAAAGTTAGCTAGGCAGGTAAAGGGCAGGAGATTTTTGCGATTTTTGACTTTATTGTGGTGTTTCTACTTTATTTGCAATGTGTGATGAGTTTTTGATATGTTGGTTCTTGATGCCAATTGAAGTGACTGTTGCCTTTATTTAGATCCTTTGGATTGTTAATGCCACTCAGTTTTGATATGTTTATCGAAACTTGATTCTTAAGTAGTCATGAAGCCTAATTCAACTATAACCACAACCATCTGTTTATGATGGACCCCGTGTGGTCCCATTATATGGATGAATGTGTATATGGTGGAATCCAAATTTCTGAGGACTCGTAGGAATGATCTGAGCCTTTATACATATTGTGATGTCGTATTGTTAAAGTAATTCATATTGTTTGATTAACCTCAGTAACTTGCTCGTCTGGGAACGCAATTATATTTTAGTCTCATCCACATATACGATACTATGCTGATGCGAAGCTGACTGTACTGTCTCCTATTGATTATTTGGTTTGAGCATTGACATTTGGCTTTTCTTTGCTTTTAGTATCACCCTCATGTCAATAAAGAAGCTGGAGCAACTGAAGGGCGTAATAATACTAGTATTTTTTGATATGTCTGATTTTCATCTGATTGTTTGAACTGGAAAATTTATCATATTGATGTGGTTCAGCTTGTTGAGTAGAAGCATTGTTTGTTTCTATTGGAATTTGAATTGTATAATGTCAACTTAATTGTTAGTATTAGGTTCAAGTGGTTTGAATCATGGTGATTTTTGCACGTACTTTTTTTTTCCATAAAGTATGATTGCATATTTGAAGTCATAATTTTTATTTTGACTGACATGGCATATTTGTTTTTTGTTAAAATTGAGCATCAAGTAACACCTTGTTTATTCTCTCTCAACTACTGGCAGATTTCTCTTAAAATCTTTTCTTGTAATTTAGCCTCCACTTATTATTTCTAACAAATTTGAATGCAATTTTTATTCTAGCTTGATATTTGTAGTTATGTGATTGAGTATCTGGATTAACTATGGAACTAGTATATAGAACACTTGTATTTCGTGCCATTTGATATAGATGAAATGCCTCGGAAATTTGCAGGTCAATCTGGAATGTCTTGGACGGGTTTTATTCAATACTGAGGGTATCTGTACCGATACTGAGGATTTTATTCAAATGTTTCTGTGCTTCCTCATGTTGCAAATAACGATATTTATATATACTCTTCCACGGTTGGTAGCGTTTTATTTTATTTTGTTTCACATTTTGCTTTTAAAAGCTTGTCCTCAGATTTTGACCGCAGTGCTCGTGGTTTTTGTTTCTTCAACTTGGTTAGGTAGCGATAGTGGAGGCATACTTGCGAGCAAATAACATGTTCATTGACTACAATCAGGTATATTATTTAAATTTGATACTCTTCGTATATTGTTAACAAATTTGAACCAAATTAAAAATAACCTCAGAATTAATTTTGATTAGTCTACTTTTTTTTTAAATTTACGTTTGATAGATAGCATGTGATTATAATAAATTTCTTATATGTGGATTATGTCTAGGGTTATGCTAATTCAAATTAAATGATGATTTACTTCACACAAATAATACTAAAAACTTGATCTTTTTGGGTGACTGACAATACTTGATGGATGTATATTTTTCATTCTATCTTGTCAACATTAATGTCATGTTTAGATGTCATATTTCTAACATGTAACTTCACTTAATGACTTCACCTTTTGTTTTTGACGGCTTGAAGTATTAAATGCCATGATTCTTCCACTTTATCCCCACAACCACCACAAACATAATCACATTCAAATCAATATAAGTTTCATTTAAGTGAAAAGAATAGTTAACACAATAAGTAACACTAAGATTTTTTTTTCACTTTATCCCCACAATGATATTTTTTTGAACATACAAAATGAGCCTCATGAACAATACGATTTTAATAATTTGTAAATTTTGAACTGGATATTATTAATGTTAGAGAAACTTATACACAAACCCCATGCATAGTATCACACAAATGTTAGAAACGTTGAATTGTTCCAAATGGATAGTGATGTCAATTCTAATAATAACGTTGAATTGTTCCAAATGGATAGTGATGTCAATTCTAATAATAACTAAACAGACCTATATTGTACTTGAAGAATTTTCTAATTGTATACATGTGTATATATATGTATATACACATCCTTGTATCACAATTCTAATATCATAGTATCACAATTCTAATGTCAATTTAAATGAGTGGCAGCTAAACAGGCCTCAAGTTTCACATCATTGTCTTCTAATAATAACTAATGTTCTAATAACAAGTGATGTCAATTCAACTTTCAAAATTCACTTAGTTAAACGGGTCATTACTAGTTGAAGACAAAAATAATCTTCAGATATCAAACAGCAGACCTATATTGTACTTAAAGAATTTTCTAATTGTATACATGTGTATATATATGTATAATTATATATATATGTAGCTAAAATGCAATGAAATGGGGTGAATTAAATTGCATTGTTTGTGTAAGGACCAGCTATGCATTATCACTTAATGACTTCACCTTTTGTTTTTGACGGCTTAAATTATTAAATGCCATTCCTTAGAACCACCACAATGATAATCATATTAGTTTCATTTATAGTGCACTCTCTTTTATACAACCACCATAATGACAATCACATTTAATCAAGATAAATTGGTAATATCACTAGGCAACACCATTCTATAAATAACCACTTACTCCATTTGCTTTATTTCACACTTTCATCCAAAACACATATTTCCTACTATTTGTTCCAAAGAACCACTACTCAATATGCCTCCAAGAGCTCTATTCAGACAAGCTGACTTTCTCTATGACATGGAATGGACCCCCGTCATAGACAACATGTTCATTGAGCTTCTTGCCAATGAAGCAAAATTGGGAAACTTTCGGGTGGGAGGTAACAATACCCACACTCTTGAAGTTCTTCAGTGGATCATAAATAACCATTTCAATTCTTCCTTCAACTATGTAAAGATTATAGAAAAGGCTAAATTGCTTCATAAGAGGTATAAGGTGTTTGATGAGGTTGTACACATGTCAGGAATTCACTATATGAGAACAAATACCATCGTTGGTGAGCCTTTTGTGTGGCAACAGATATGTAGGGTAATAATATCTGACCTTTTGATCCTTTCTAAATAAATTAATTTCAGTCTTTCTTAAGCTCATATGTATTTTTAAGTACTCATTAATGCACTCGTCTAACTAAGTTTTTGATATCATACTATATAGGAGTATCATTTTGCTCATGCATACATGACAATTGGCGAGACTTATGCGCTATATTTGGTGGGGACGATGAGAATGTGGAAATGAATCCAAAAGTAGAAATGAATGCAAATAACATCATCGAAATTTCGTCAGATGATTCTGAGGACGAGAACAATGGATTGCTGCCCGAAGTTATAAATATATCTTCTGATGGGTCGTCAAGCTCAGACAACTCCTTTTGGAATGAGTTGATAGACCAATATGTTGCCGACTCTAACGAGGTGTCTACTCCACCAATTCCATCAACTTCACCAAATCACCCGGACAATAGTGGAGCTTCTCTCACCCGAAGTTCAACTGCGTCCAATTTCAATAAATTGCCCTAACTGTTGCGTCAACGTTCTGTAATCTATCCGAAGCGTATTCGTCTATTACTATATTAGTTTCAAGTTTGTGTTGTCGTGTTGTGGTTGTTAGTTTTTGTCGGGATGTTAGTTTTTGTCGGGTTGTTATCTATCCCTAATTGTTGTCAGGTTGTTAGTTTTTGTTGTCTATCAGCGATCAACTTTCTTCATTTTCCGTAATCTTGGGAAGAAATGTTTATGTTCTGTAGACAGACATTTGCTTTTTGTGATCAAGGAAGAATCAATGTCTTTTATATCAACTATGATCATTTCTAGTGAATTTGAGGAATGCAATTTTCATGTTTTAGTTTAACAAATTGTTATTTTCTGCACTCTATAACATTGGGAGATGAATTCAAATGCAAATAATAATTAATGTTAATTGGTGGGTTAATTTGTACTTATGCAGCTGTTGAGCAGCTGATGACATGTGGATGTATGCTCCTCTTGCTCACAATGGAATGGACATAGGGCTTATTTAAAGATTGCCACTCCAAAGCCACAATCCTGATCATCAAGATGGCTTCATATTTTCTGTAAATAAATAACACATTATACATACATTAATTAATGGGTACATTTTATAATGGCATATTTTATTCTTTAATTTTTATTAAAAAAAGGAAGAAAATATAATTAAAATATCGGCTATATACCTAATGCTGTTTTGGCATGGCAATGTGAATGTCATGAGACATTAAATTGTATTATATAGATTTGAACTAATGGAATTATTGTTCTTTATCTCTCCTCCAATCATTTAGATTAGATTACGAATAAGTGAAGAAATTAGTACGTGAAGATTACAAATACGTGGAAAAAAAACTGACACACATGAGAGTTTGATTGGAAAATTATATCATATGTTCATACATATTTGCTACTAAGATTCATAAAGACCGACAATACATATTGTCAATATATGATTCCCCTGATTCTAGTGTGCCGATAATACTTAACATAGAAAAGCCAAAAAATCATAAGTTCACATATCTCTGCGTTTAGAGTTGCAATAGTTTTTCAAAAGATACAAAACATGATCGATCTAACATATTACTTGGTTGGGTTAGTATCGGCCATCTAACATCATTTGCACCATTGTCTTCTTACCATCAGCTGGTAGACTGAAAAACAAATCTAAGTCCTTCGTATTATTCACCAAAAGCTTCGCTATAGTAATTTTATCTTCCATATCAAGTGTGTCAATTTCACTAAGTGCATCGAACACCGATTTTCTAGACATTGATGCATCATGCTCAAATCCAATCCTCATAACCATGTCCCCCAACCGAGAATCAGTTTTTTCAAAAAAGGACCCCATCATCTTCATATACTCGTAAATATCATTATCATGAGTTGACTTCCTCTTACCAGATGACTTTTTCGACCCACCAACACTGCTAGCACCACCAGGAGACATTGATATGCTTTGTTCTTCATCTTGTTCAATGTGATTGAAAGGAACGTGAATCTTGGTTGCTTCTTTCTCTTTCTCTTGTTCTTTGCCTTTCTCATTGTTGGCGCATCTCTGGTCAACATCCCCAAATGCTTCAGCATGTTCTCCCGTTGCTCGGTCATTGCCAAATATCTCACACCAATCATTATATAGTGGCCATGATTTGTACCGCATCGTATGTGCATTGCTATCCGTCTGAAATAAGAAGTATATTAAATAGTTTTACACCAAAAATAAATAACAAATAACTTACGATTTTTTTATACTCGGCATTACTAATAAAACCAACATCTAATGCTTATTATATATTCACTACCAAGAAAAACATTAATGCAAATGGTTTAGATCATAAGAAGTGTATCAAATAGTTTTACACCAAAAATAAATAACAAATAACTTACGATTTTTTTATACTCGACATTACTAATAAAACCAACATCTAATGCTTATTATATATTCACTACCAAGAAAAAAATTAATATTTATCTTGTTGATACAGATAGCCTTAAAAATGCGGTTTTAATTAATGTTGAAGCTTCAAATTACACATAAACAGGTCAATGTTTCACTAAAAGGACTTGAGTTATGTTTCTAATACTTGCTCTCACTTCATCTCATAATGCAAATGGTTTAGATCATAAGAAATGCATGCATTTTCACAAAAAAAAACAATCAAGAATTCCTAAATAACTAAGACGCATATTATTATAAATTATTATGATATATATTTAGTCACACATCATAAGATGTTATACTCACCTTCACATAGTCGTTCCATACTTGCTCGCTATCCACATTGATGCTATGAGTTGCATCATTCCAACCAAAACCACTTCTTGAACGCATAGTTTTTATAGAACCATAGTTTTTCTTCCACACATGGATTCTTGAACTGATGTGAGGAGCTTGATGTGAGGAGCTGCTCTTAGATCAGTTCCTGGAATAGCAAGTTTCATGGACTGCTCGAGTACATTTTGATATCCTGGCTTAAAGCCATTGTCACATTTCCCTCCTCGAACTATGAATTACTTCAAAACTGATGCCAAAATCTTTTCTTCATGCATTGACCATACCCTTCTAGAACTCTTCACTGATGCAACCCGTGTAGCTGAACATCTCACCTGACTTGCACTTGAATCCATAAAGTCCTAAGGAGAAACAAATAGTTACATTCCAAAATAATATAGTATCATTTACAACCATAGAAATAATTAAATCAACAATAACAAATGTAACATCAACATAATTAACCAATAAATAAAAATACATCCAATGTAACATCAACAATAACAAATGTTGATTGAATTAAATCACAGTGTAGATTCTACAAAAATGTCGACTGTTTAAATATTTATACAACACAAACAAGTATGTTCTTAGTCCAACAACAACATAAGAGAAAATTCAACTGTAACTAATCCTAGTGATTCTAGTGATTCTATCTCCATTCCTGGAACATAGACCTAGCAAGATGGTCGCGCCAGTTATTCCATTGGTCAGATGGCTAGACTTGTTCAATTAATGCAACATCTGGGTCATCAGTAGGGTCATCAATTTCAGGAAATCCAGCTTCTAAAGGATCTATCGGCATCTCTGTCCGTATGAAATTTTGAAGTAAACATGCCATAATTATTCGATTTTGGACCTTCACAGGATAAAAAGAATTACTTCTTAATATAGCCCAACGGACTTTCAATAAACCAAACGACCTCTCTATAATATTGCGTGCTTTGGCATGAGTCTTATTGAAAAACTCATATTCATTAGCTGGGGGAACCCTACATGAATTCCAGTCTTGCATATGGTATCTAACACCTCTATATGGTGATAGAAAACCATCGCCATTTGTGTAACCAGAATCACATAGATAATAGTTTCCTGTAACATTAATAAAAGTAATTGTTCATTTATTAAAAATCCAAAAATGAAGGTGTGTAAATTGGTTTAGATGACATGACAATGTGTAATTACCATTAGGCACTCTCAAACCGTTTTGTCTAGTTATAGCGTCTTTTAGAACCCTGCTGTCTGCAGCCGAACTCTCCCATCCAGTCAAAATGTATACAAATTTCATATTTATATCACAGACACCTAGGACATTGACAGAAATATCCCCCTTTCTATTCCGATATCGCGCCTTATCCGTTAAAGGTACTCGCATTGGAATATATGTACCATCTAATGCCCCTAGACACCCCTGTTTATAAACACAATATAAATTTATATTCAAAAACAGTGAAAAACAAAAGCATTTAACATACTATATGAGTGAGTCTGTTGTAATTCATTACCTTAAACCATTTCCATCTCTCATTTCTGCAATTTTCTTCGATAGGCTCCGGGTTCGCTAGAAATAATGTATGGACGCTAAGTAATGCAGTGAGGACCTTGTTAAAAATCTTACTTATTGTGAATCCTGATCTTTTGAAATTATGTTTCACTATAACATTCTTTTTGTGATGTGCTAATATAGACAAGAAGATGGCTACTTGCTCACTAACTCCTACGTATTTTATACTTGAAAGCCCCCCTCGTGTTTCTAATATGTAGCACAAACGAGCAAAAGGATTTCTAGACATTCTAAGAATGTTTATGCATGTTTGGTCATCAATAGCTATAATATCATGCAAATGCTCAATTTGTTTTGGTATTTTGATTTTCATACTATATCTCTTTCTGGTGGCATGTTGCCCTATAGAACGACGTCGACAATGTGCTAAATACAAGAAATAAGATGCCATCACGAAAAATTTAATGTGTGAAACAATCGCCTCAAGTGTGACAACAGTCTCTTGTTGCTCGGTAGAAAAGTCCATGAAGAAAGAGCTGTAATAGCAACATCATACATATATAACTACAAAGCAACAACAATTTTCATACATATATAACTACAAAGCAACACACATATCATGAATTCACCGTTGAAGAAATATAGATTTACATGCAAAATAAACAATGTTGCAACTATTAATAACAATCATAATGTGTGCTTTGAGTTTAGAAAGCAACAAGATTAAATTACTTTTCTTGAATAATAAGATTCAAAGAAAATATATCATGCATTTAATGGCAAAAATTCAGTTAACATACTAGTCAGAATATATATTGAACTCTTTTGTTGTGCTCACTCAAACATTAGTATTTCAAAATAGAGTCATTTGAGATAAGTTAAATTTTGATTCAAACAAAAACTATTTAAGATTTCGAATAGATACTATCTAATATCGTGTTATCTCGTAGGTTGATGGTTGGATATATGTTGAAGATTGGAACCTAAAAAAACATAAATAAAGAATCTCAAAACGAAATAGTACATACTATGTTTCATTCCGAAATCATAAAATTCAATCAATTGCAAGCAAAATTAAATACAAAACTCATTCAATATAAGATTCTCAAAACATAAAAATGGGTATCTTTTAATATACATCACCATAGAGTAAGCAAAACTTGAGCAGCTAAGTAATGCCGACCTTAGAGAACAATCAACACGATTTCTTTATCCCTTTTTCCTTTTTACTATAAATTGGATAAACTCAGAAAAACAAGAAAAAAATTGCATTGGAATCGAATTTTATTGATCAATCCGAATTGTCTCCCATGGTCTATAATTGCCTAAAAATGTCCAATATAGTAAAACCCGAATTGATCAATCCGAATTATCTGTTTTTCTACATTGTTAGACCTTTTGAATAAGAGTCAAGAAAATGTTATGAAATTAAAACCATTTTCACTTTGAAGATGTAAAACAGATATTGAGCATTCTAGGAAAACATTTCTCAATTGATTTCAGTAGCTAAATAATGCAGTAGCTCTAGACTTTCTTTGTTTATGTTTTCATAATATATAAGAATAATTATTATAATTGAACGTATATATTCTATAATCCATGAAACCCACTTAGATATTCTAACAAGGGCCTAGCAAATATTACGGATTTAGTTTGTCTGCCAATTAATTTCACCAAATCCTTTGACATTGAAATGACAGCACTACAAATAAATTAACCCTAAAAATTAAGCACTCAATGGGGAAATTAGTAGTTAATAAGTCTGTATAAAATCAACTAGAATATATATCCTAAGTAAGAAACTTTCTACATGTGAATTTACAATTGCCATTCATCATCAAATCATAAAGAAAATTCAATTCTGAAGAGATTTTAAAGATGTTAAAAATAGTAGAAAAAAAGGCAGAAGAAAAACGACAAACCCGACTATAGCTATTAAAACACATCACCATAGAATTACCTCAACCTTCTTCCGCAGCTTTCTTTGTCCTCAACCTTCAACAGCTAAGTAACGGGGGTCTTCGAATTCGAGCACGGATTTTGTCGAATATGGGTTGAAGCCTTCTTTTGTGTTGAACATTCGATTGCGATCGCAGGTTGAGAAGAGGGTTTTAAATTGGGGATCTTGGTTTTGTTGTAATTAAGCCTATAATAAGGGCAAAAGTGTACAAATAAAATTAATTTGAAGGGTAAAATGGTCAATTCATAAAATGAACTACTATCCTTTATTTCAGGATAAAATTATCTCATTCCCCTACCCGGATTGTGTATTAGCCCAATAAGTGATAAAATGCGGCACATGATTACAGCGGATAAATTATCTTATCCAGCCTAATCCTTTGTACAAAACAAGCCCTAAGTAATTGCAAATGTGTGTCATTCCTTTAATATAATTATTCTGATAAAAGACTTTTCAATTTGCCTGTAGGGTAGTTTGTATATAGTTGACTTTATGAGCAATGATTCTCATATGATTACCAATGGTACTACAAAATAGTTACTAAATAATTTAACTAAAGTAAAATTATTATTATTAAATGCTTATTTTATTATTGAGCTAATATATAATTAGGTATATCTTATGAATGTACATGATCAAAAACCTTTATATTACATTAACATATCACAGAGCAATATATGGCAACAAGTTATACCCTAATATCTTTAAAGGACATTACCATCGTGCATCGCCCTTATGTTGTTATTTAACTATGCAAATGATAAGAAATATTTGTGGTATACTTTATTAGGGATGAAATATTAACTATTATATAGTTGACGGCTAAATATGAACAATAATGAACCCTATATTGTAAAACAATTATTTGAGCAGCATATACCATATACGTAAAAAGTCGTTATATTTCATTGGTAATAATATACTATGTTCTAATTACATTGAACAATCTTGTCATTATGTCATTAGCTTATTATTGGAAAAGAATTATATAATCACTGTTACAGAGAATATGGTATTTCCCTAATTAGTGTATATAATTCTGATCCAACTAATATTTCTTTGTTATTTCATACTTTTAGGGTTACTCACAAATTTATCAAGATGAAAAATAAATGGAGTTTTTGCTTGATGGGTTTTCAATTACAATATGAACGCGGTAAATAATACATATTGTACCGTATGGGCTCTAATTAGGTTATAAGGGTATATAGAGCCCATAAAGATATAGAATCTCTTTATGGGCTCCATATACCCTCTAAGGTAAACAGATAGGATACCAATAATTCTGAATTACGTTTATAAGATATAATTCTATTTATTATGTAGGAAAACGTGATAAAGGTAAACAAATATGATATTTTCTTTAATATGATTGTATGGTATAATAACCTTAATTGACCTATACGATATTGTAATTAATAGAAGCATACGATAAATCAGGTTTTCCCATACAAAAGTGATAGATGGAGCCATACCAAATAATATGTATTTGGAAATACATATGATTTTGGTCATTACGATAAACTAGAATTTTTACCCTGCCCTAGATGAAATTATGGTTTGTAAACAACTGATGTGATAACATGAATAATTGAAGATGAAAAAATAAACGGTACCAATGTGATGAGAACATGGATAAAAATATATGTATCCATGATTGTTTCACTATTAAATGTGAATCGTATTGACCATAATCAAATATGTAGTGTATAAAAACCCATATAAACCCCATGTACAAAAAATGCTGTAATTGCGATATGAACCTATCTTAAGTGTTTACCTGTTATTCTTAACCTATTTGAGTATGATATACCCATATTGTTAATTTCACCATATTATAAACAATAAATTGGTATAATTACTATAATACCATTAGCTTTTGATCAATTCATTGGATTAGCATATAGTTATAGCTGATATCTTCTTAGTATCCAAAATTGTGCGTCTAACGATATTCTATGTTTATCAGAACTACACTAATTTTATTTCACTTAAATCCTTTGTTATAACTCTACATATTGTTTCATAAACATATTAGGTCTAGTTAACAATCCTTATTGTATATTATAGTCCAAATGTGTTAACAAAATACCCTGTAATTACATGTTTACATAAAATCTGAGTAATAATTTCATTTATAGTGGTATCTATACATTGAATTATGCCATCCAATGTATAATGTAGGCACAATCACATAATATTATATCAATAAGATACAATATAGCCCTAAATTTATTGTCATATTAATATTATACAATATAAACATATGCTATAATTTGCCATTTATTATTCTATACATTAATAATTATTAACAATATTAGTGCTTACATATACATATACGTGGTATTGCCAAGAATTTCATTATATTGTATAATCAGGAAATTTGTTAACACATATTAAATACCTAATCTTATCCAGATATAACTATTTTCATATACATTAGGTTTAAACATAATATAAATAACTATACCCTATCCATTTTGTGTAAATATTTATTTAATACCCAGAACAATGTAGACTCATATATTAGATACCATATATCATTTTTAGGGTATAGTCGTATAAATGAAACAATATGATTGATTAGTTATTTGACTCCTGAGAAATTAACAATTATTTGACAATGGTTTGACCATTGAAAAGGAAACGTAATTATTTGTTTCCTATGAAATATTGTACCGTCATATGATTTTATTAAATTTGCCTATAACTAATATTTTGTTATACGTTTATAAGTTATCAAAAAGGCAGATATCATTTGAAAAACTGATTACATGGTTAACATATCATTATTTTGAGGATGAATTATTGTTTGAAAAACTGATTACATAGGGCTTTACATATTGAACAAACACGATGATAGTATTTATAATTAACTAAACATATACTATTTTTTTTTATGTCGGCGAATATCAATTGCCAACATTAAAGCATATATTGTCAGCTTAATAATTTCCTTATCATCGCTTTTTTTTATCCCATTGTATTAGCTGAATAACGTTGCATGTCTTACCCATTTTGGGTGACAAATACTGGTGATCTTTTAAAAAAAATTGTCAATTTTCGTTTGGTTATGATGTAACCCTATATTGCAAGTATAATTAAGAAACGAGTTATTACTAATAATAACTAACCATGGATATAATGTGTTCAAAAAAAATTTTGTTAGTCATGAAAAAATTGTCAATTAGTAAATTACCTATGATCAAATTATAATATCCCAAAAGGTTTTAGGTTAGCATGTTTATTACAATATGACATAGGGTTTGTAAATAGTCATTAATATTTGTGTACCGATACATGTTATAAGTAAATACTATGGATAATACAATAACGTCCATAGTTGCTACAAAATTAATATTTGAGTATCTATATTATAGGTTATATTTGGTTTATGTCCTTTGGTTTACAAAGTGCATATTACTGTAGTCCTATTGGAAATTGACTATGTATAAAATCTTAATGGTTAACGGCTAATGTATCGTGTATACTTATATAGAAACTTTGGATAAATTATAATTGAAATACCTAATTATTGATATTATTCATTTATTAAATACAATATAAAATCTGTATGTAAGTACTATTATCCCTGTAAATTGCCACGGTAACTTACAGATATAGGATAACATATCATCTGTTTAATGGTAAAATACATCAATAATTGCCCATGTATAACCCTAAATGAATTGTATGTAAGTACTATTATATAGTTTGATCTAGTTACATATGTGGGTGTGTACCTAAGACTTGACACATGTTAACCCTATAAGCTAATTTGATTTGAAATAACGTAGCCTATATGTAGTAAAATTAGTTATTTCATATACGGTCGAAAAAACATTTCCCTATAAACACTAATTGTGTTAATCGTTCAACCCTAATAGTATCTCTCTCAATTTTGGTCAAAATTTAGTGTCACATTATTTTTAGTTACCTATATACAATATATAGACATCATGAATAGACTAATTGTCCCATATTCCCATAGTAATGTTGTTAGACTAATTCGTTTAGAAATATTATTTACAGACAATTATTCATGTGATTACTATAATTCATTTATTTTTACTCTACATAAACGGTATTACGACACATTGTTCCTACCTTATTTTTATCAACTAACGGGTACCAATTGGATTCTGGGGCGCTTATACTTACTTATTAAAATGTAGGGCGTAATATTGACAATACTGTATTTACGTAAGATATTCCTGCTTATGCCAAAATATAATTTATACCAATAGTTAAATAATCGTAATACCTTATTACATGTTTTTTAATTTGATATAGCCAAAATTCATGTTGGTGGGCTTACAAAGTGCTTATTGGATTAAAAAAATATCGTATTTTTATATCAACAGCACTCAAAAGTAATTATCAAAATATATTGGGTATATTAAAACATAATACACGCCTTATGGATCATTCGATTCCTAGTAATTGACAACAATGGTTTAAATAAATAATTAACACATCCTTTGGATTCTATCCTATATAGAAATGCTAATTTTCATAGACATACCCGAGTTTGTTTAGTCATCTACTGTACGCTAATTAACCATTATTGTCAGCCGTATTATGCTAATTATGATCAAATTTGGTGTGATTGTTATATTAATACTAAAAAACCGTGATACATTGGTGATTGCAAATGATATCAACCATTTTATGAACCAACTGTGAAAAATACGAATGAAAAAAAATTTATCGCATTGGTTTAATATTTAGGACCAGTCGTAATATCGAAACAATTTATAAAATTACTAATGGTATTACCCCTAATACATTCCGGATTATGGTAAATTAATTAAAAGAATATTCAGTAATGTTAAGCTAATTTTATCAATAAACTAACCATAGTCATATATTGTAATATATATGCGAGATGATTATTTTCAATATTTTATGGCTTAATTAAAGAAACTATAAATATCCGTATACCATGCCAAATTATATCAATATGTTGACATCCACTAATTATATAGGTGAATTTACATAATTTTAGTTGAATTAATACATGGGATATGATATACTTATCTAATTGGCGATAAGTTGAATTAGACAATTAAACCGTCACAACTAGGGTATACGAAATGGGGAATTTGTTCAGATATTAGGGTGTTAATACCAGTTATTGTTCAATTTAAATCAACAATGTGTATATTAGTATGCTAATTCAACCCATATTACATGAATGTTTATGACTACGACATTACGTAATCTGATCCAATGTAAAATACTATATTATTTCCTACATATACCATTATTAGGTCAACATAGGTTGTAAAATTAAGATTTGATAAGGCCGATTAAATACCCTCTTTTACCGTTTGGTCTAATTTTACATGGGGTAAAATGGTGAGTTATATTGTAAATTAACAATATAGGTCACAAAATAACTATATAGGAATAATTGATTAGGGGCATTAAAATAATTAATACCGCCTGTTAGCTACGTAATATTAGTAATAATTGGTCTAAAATAGGTCATGACCCTATTGTTTACCCTATTTTCAAATTAGGGTATCAAATCATTTAGGGCTACTACAATATTACATGATTACTGAGAACAATTATGAATAATTGGGTTTAACCAAACATAATTATTATAATCAAATTACACTTATTAAATATTATATACCCTAACATGATAGTAGCAAATTACAGCCCACGTAGGTGACCCAAATAATTTTCCTATTATTAAGATGTCAAAATCATGACACAATCACAATTTGTATATCATTTTGCACTTATGTGTGAGCAAGCCTTAGTCCTATAAACAACTGATGTTGTTACACTTTTTTTGTGTATCCTGTAATGGGTTTTACTTTCATACCCCAAATTGACGTAATAGTAAACAACATTACTATGGTTAATATTGAATGGTTAATTATAACAACGGAAAAAACTATGTTTTCAGAAATTAACTAATTTTATGCCTTTTTGAAATAACTATAAATAGAAAATAAGATTAAATAGGTTGTGAATTATCGTTACTATTTCCAACCACCCTAAGATTACCAAAAAAAATGCCTATTTTGCTTAATCAGTTATGTAATTATTATCAAAACCCGTAAATAGGTACACACCCATATTATTTATCTTAATACCTTAGTTATTCTAAAAGTGTACACGGAAAATAGGTAGACACCCATGAATAATTTAAAGGTATAATTGTTATAGGGTGATTGCAAATGATTTTATAGATTATAATTGGTTTATAATCGTGGGATAACCATATGTATAATTATTATTACTTATATTTTGCAACAATATATTATTTGATATTACCATAATCGTTCAGAACGATAAGAAATATTACCTGAAACAGTCGTAATATTTTATCGTTTTAAATACACGATAAGGGATAAATATTTTGATGTTACTACTATATTGGTCATCATAGGTTGTAAAATTAAGATGATTTTAGGTTATATTTGGTTTATGTCCTTTGGTTTTTATAACCATACCATAGAAAAACTAATAATTATGTTGTGTTACATGAATATTCTAATACCAATTAGTACTTATGTGTTTTTGCTACTATCACAATAAGGTTATAACCTATTTCTCATTGTATCAAGATCAATTTTGACATCGTGAAATACTATCGTTAGATGAAACTAATTATATTGTTTGATTATTTTGTAATAAGTGAACTAGTGAGGGTTGATTTTATAGATAAGTTAGTAAATTAAATTGATCCTATAAAACTAATAGGTATTTCGTGTATATCAGTTATAAAAATAATTTGTGTTAATAACGTTATTAATTGTTAATAATCCATACTTGATGTATGATAGCATAATAATACCTATTAGTTTTATAGGACCAATTTAATTTACTTAGGAAAAAGTCTTTAAATATGATAAATAGACTCTAAATAATCAAAATGAAAATTACCATATACTAGGTGAATTATCCTATAAAATGTTACGTTGATTATTATTTCAGATACAATTACCTTCAAATAATTACATTATATATCAATGTCAATAAACATTGATATATAAAAATAATGTTACCCGGGTGATATTTTTTGTATGCTGTTTAAAATTAGGATCATAATATTCTAATACGGGTTATAACTATTTTCTAATACTAATTTATACGATCATATATAATTGATACCCTAAATAGGTTAATTTATGTTATATGGTGAGTACCTTACATGATTTTAGTCAATACTCGTATAAATTAGTATTAGGAAATTATTTAGGCTAATACTATTAGGCCTCATTTGATTGGAAGGTTGGGTTTAGAAGGGTTGGGCTAATACATAGTATTGTAACCCAAGCTTATTTTAATCAATACCAGATTCATTTTGTTTGGTTAGTATTTTCAATTAATTATAAAGTGGGTTAAAATAATAAAATGTACTATAATATCCTCACTAAAAAATTATAACCCCAAAATACCCCTTTTAATTTTCAACTCAACAATCGTCTTCTTCCTCACATCACCGTCTTCTTCCTCCCAAGAAATACCATTGTTATTATTAGTTCCCATGTCTAGTGCGGTTGTGAGTTCTTAATTTCTGTCCATTTCGTTCCTCTTTCTTGTTCTTGGCTACATAGAGGAGAAATGCAATTGTTAAAATTGTCCAGAGAGGAAAAAGAGAAACGAAATGGAAGGTCTCATGAGTTCTCCCCAGGAACAGAACAAGGTCGTCGAACCACCGGACATTCTATAAACAAATAAAGCTCCTGTCCAATTTCATTTAATTCTCAATTTCTCGCAATGAGAGAAATCCACCACCGGCGGAAATACGAGTCAAATACGGGTCAAATTGGGAAGCTTGCTGTGGAGAAAGGTTTCTGGTTCGTGAACTGAATGTCTCACTTAGCAACTCTAGACGCATTTGGGCTATTTGGGCTACAGAATCACAGCCATTCAACGAGATCCAAAATTCTAAGGATCGAAGACCTCTGGGACATGGAATAGTACAATAAGGCCGTTCGTGCCCCTTTTGACGACAAAGTCACAATGGCAACAATGTATCTCTCTTGGGATGCGAAGAATATTTGAATCTGAATCTCGAACCGGGCTTTAGAAAATTTGGAGGATTTCAGAAATTTTATTTCAGCTTGTGGTTTAAGTTCTTTTCAGAATTATGAAGTTAATGATTAATCTGGCTTGATCGCATATGTTGAAAAGCTTGGGGCCGCTTATTTTTATTTTATTTAACTTTATTATTATGTGGTGTGTGAATTTGGAAGCAACATTGGTGATTTGACAATGGTAGTCTGTTTTTGGTCTATGTTCAAATTAGGAGCCTGCATATTGTGCTAACAGTGGGTTAAGGAATTATGGCTCTTTTATGCTTAAGGGGATCCGTTTCGGCTTATTTCTGGAGATTTAACTGATTTCAAGATTTAGGTTTTGTGATTTAAGTGCTTTTCAATATTGGGCATCCTTTTAATGATCTGTTGTTTCGAAAAAATTGAGTCTTTGATGTTCAAAGGGTAGCTTATTTGTATTGTAACGTGTGCTAGAATTTTGGTTAATTGTATTGAAAGTTCAAGCAAAATTAATTGAAGTGCCTTGCTTCATATTTTCGTAAGGCTGTTAATACCTTTGGCTCCAGCATTGAATTAAAATTCCTTGTGTATAATAGTTGTGTGCTAAACTGATTCATAGTATGAGTAGAATAGTTGTGTGTGATAAACTCGAAGTTTGCTCCTTTTCGGTTCATTAATTGTTCAATAATGAATCTATTTCAGGTGATTGCTATATTAGATAAAATAAAGGATGAGAATGAGCAAAAAGAAACAAAAGATCAAGACTGATATCAGAGAGTCAACCGATGGAGGCAATGATGATGTGGAGTGGGAGGGCGATGACCTCGATAATGAAGGCATCATTTATGTCAGAGGATATTGAAACTGCTGCCCAGAATGATGTGATACATGAACAAGTAATTCCTCTTCGATAGTGTGATTCATTCTTAAGTATTTATATGTCTCAGTTGATCTAGTGTTGTTTCTGTTGTCTACACCATTTCAGGAAATTGCTACCCAGATGATCATACAGAGCCAGAGGTTTGTGCTGAAAATTTTCCTTAAATAAGAATGAACTTTAAGTAGTATATGGTTTTAGTAATTTAGTATTTTACTACATATGTATATGCGTGCACCCAGAGAATCAAATTCTGAAACTGGACATTCCGAGGATAGGCGAGATATCTTATCTGGACGACACGACCCGAATGCGCTTAAGGTATTTCTGCCTTGCCCCTCCTTTTAACCTCTGTCCATACACTTTTTATTGTTGCACCGTCTTTCCATTTGAAAACTATTTTTATCATGATGTACTTGACCGCTTTTGGTTTTATCTAATGTTTTTCAATTTCACAGGAGCATCTACTCAAAATGGCGACACATCATAGGACAGAAATGGTTGAAGGGGTTATTTGATTCTCAATACACTGTTAATCTCTTATACTACTGTATGTTTACTTTGAACTCATGATGTTTACAGAAGATTATTAACCCCGGAAACTATAGGCTTCAGCAAAGCATAAGTATAATCAGTTACTGCTAACCAATGTTGTAACACATTGTCTTCCTACTGCAGGTTTAATATTTGCACTTTCAATCTGGAGGAGGACTTGAGTTCAATTGTGTGTAATTTTACTTCGTTATGTCCAGATTGGATGCAAGCAATTGTAAACTATAAACAATGAACAATTGTCCATATTGGATGCAAGCAATTTTCGAATTTTTGAGTCGTTTGGGGATTTAATTACTTTTTCTATGATATTTGAGGCATTACGTATCCTGAAATTTTGAGTCGTTTGGGGATTTTCGAATTTTTGAGTCATTGGGGGATTCAATAATTGCTTGTTTAAGCCAATTATGTCGCCCTTACAAAGACGCCAAATTTATCAGCAATATGGAATTACGTACAGATAGACAGAGTAGGTCATTAGCTGTTGATTTATCCCAGGTTTTAGGTTTTGGTAAGAATCAGTTGTTGTTAAAGTTAGGTTCATAAGTTCAAGTTTTCATAAGATCATGAGAGAGAGAGAGTAGATTTCCCTGTTTTGCCAACAATACTTGGACTCTTCTGTAGTACATCATCAGATACACATGATATTATACAGTTTCACGTTTAAAATTGTTTTGTGTCTTCAGAGACAGACTGTACATGTTGGTTTAAATAGTAATCATTATTACATTTGTTTAATTAAGTTGTAATGAGTAATTTGATTACATATGAGTAGATTTTAGTTATTAAATTGACAATGAGAACAGAGTAGGTCTTACAAATCTAATATCACAAAGATAAAAACCTCATAAAAACAATACCAACAGTGCAGGGTAATCCAACAATACTCAACAGTTCATAATCCAAAGTCCAAACAACCAATTCATGCATGCAAAATTTGCCCATCTTATTGATGAAAATATGATAGCTGAAATATCAAATTGCATACATCGTTACCGAATGATTTAACCAGTGAAATTCAAGATCAATTGGCCAAATATGTATTAAAAACACTCAGAAGATACAGAGTTCAAAAGGAAATACTTCACTTCTGCCTCCAATTTCACCCTTAAGACCCAAAGCTTACAAAAGAAACAGTGCGAATATAGAATCTTTCATGAAAATTTCAATATTTTGCTTTCTTAATCACAACTCTAAGAGAATCGCAACTTTTTTATAACCTTCAATGATGTCTTTTCGAGGGGCTCTTTCTTAGGTGTGATGAGATTCACCACAAATGGCTCTTTCTCAGGTGTAATGAGATTCACCACAAATGGTGGTTTAGTGGGTGTATCACCACTCGGACCCCATGGTCCAAAATTATATCGAGGTCTCTTCACGTTTGTTGAGTTCTCATCGGTTAGGTCGCTCACTTTGACGGGAATTTTTTCTACACCAAAGTCATTCAATGTATTTGAATCTACACTCTCTTCATCATAACTGGACAAAATGATTAGTTCTTTTGGATAAGTATGTGTTTGGTTAGGAAAAGACACAGTGGATGTGTTTAACAAATAATTAAAGGTTGTACGTGAGAAAATAGTAAATTCTTCTTATTTATGTTTATCATTCCAGATGTTTCGTTCCAACTTATTCCGGTAGATTTCATCATAACGAACAAAGATCCATATTGTCTCTTCCAAGTATGCATTTTGGAGTTGATATGAGGTTGGGCACAAAGATTTGTCCTCGGGAAAATCTTCATCATTGCTTGTTCAAGTTCACGAAGATATCCAACGCGAAATCCATTATCCGTCTTCCACCCCGCAAGCACGATGTCCTTAAGAGATGCTAGTGCCTCCTCCTCTGCCCGGGTCCAACTCCCCCGTGACTGATCACATGTTTTTAGTTGTTCCTTGCCCCGGTTGTTCTTGCTGCAAAGCGACGCCATCCACCTATATCCACAAGGTATTAGAATATTTTGAAATAATCATTCACATTAAACAATCTACATAACATTCTTATATTACAAATAAAATACTGATTAATGGCACATGATTAGAGTCATCTACATATGTTAAACCATCCATAAGTCTAATATCTATACAAAGCAAAACTATTAATGCAAATGCGCAAAATCAGACAGAGGCAACTAAATTAGATAAAATACACACCAACACAGAGTATGACAAACGCAAAATAGACACATAAACAAAACGTGGTAAATGTAACATAAATAATACGACAGGAAGCGAAACATATATGTAAATCAGATACAAAAATATTCTGTAACATTAAAGTAAGAGTTCAAATGTATGCAAAAACCAAAATGAAATAACATGAATTTGCTTTGAGCCTGAAGTTATGCTAAAGGTAGAGATGGAATACACAATAATTTTACAAGTTAATAAATTTGCAAAATACATAGTCTAACTGCATTGCATAATTTAGGAAGTTAAAAAATGGAAGAAGTGTTCCAAAAATTCAACAGAAAAAGTAAATCTACCTGAAGCAGCTATGTCGGCAACAGTAAAGTGAAACAAGACCTGAATTGTACAGGCTGCAAAACAAGGGTCAAAAGAACTGATTAATTCCTAATCAAATAAGTTTGAAGAGAGTAAGACTGTATTTATGTTAATGCACTTTCCAATCTTGAAAACCAAAGAGCTAAGGACTCTGTCAACTTCAACTTTCATTCAAACCAACGTTAATGCACTTTCCTATGCTGTTCTGTGGTTGAAAATTGAAATAATGGACAATAAAAGTCTATAGGCTGAGCAGAATACAATTCTGTTTCTACCTAGCCCTCATTATTAATTTTAGTTGTAGGAAAAAATCTCATGTAGGCTGCTCACTATCTACTCCCACCCAACAGGAGTCTAATCAAGTGAATCTCAAGTCAGTATAGCGCCTTAATTTAATAACGTGTTATGGACTCACGGCACCACCATCTTACTTTGAAAGGTAATTGAACACAGTCACAGGCAAATCTAAAAGGCTAGAGTCGACCCCTTATCAACTAAAAAAGATAATAAGTTCAGAAGTTAGTCTTAGTATATGTTAGTTGAATGACACATGTTCTGATGATGCATATTAATAATTGACCTTGGTTCCGACTTATACATGTTCTCAAGTCTTTCAACTTTGCTGGCCAAAGTTTGAGACTCCGAAGCACCTGGTATGCTTTCAATAGCAAAAAACATGTCTGCTACATTCAGTCAGTTATCAAACCATTCAAAACATTGGCACAATTGGAAGATGAATCAACAGCTGGTATGTTGAAAATTTGATTTTGATGGTGTGAGTTATGCCTTTGAGCCTAGAAATATATTATTTCATTAACATATCAATTTATTTTCAGATTATTAGTTCTCAACCTACACCTAGAAACATATCCTAAACATGCCTTCAAGTTTTTTCTAAGAATCAGTAATGTCCCCGAAATTTAATGTCACTACAAATCACAACTTCACTCCAAACCATCTGCTAAAACTCTGATATTTACCTTTGAAACATTATATAATCATATCCAAACTACAATCAAGCACTCTACTCTACAAAAGAATACCTCCACAAACATTTTTTAAAAATCTGATCATGCTTCAAGAGAATAAAACCCTAGCTTTGAAAATAATCAACACAAACAAAAATTAACCTACATAGCTGAACTAACAAACAAACCTGATGTGGTGGATTCGAATGAGTAGTAGAAATCTTTTTGTTTGGTACGATTTAGATCCCAATTTGCAATTGAAATGCAAAAGTAAGAAGACGAGCGGGAGAGACGAAGTTAGGGAGAGAGAAGAAGTTGTACGTGATAGAAAAGTGGAGACGTGATTGGATGGGGAGGGTATTTTAATCATTTTCAAAAGGTGGGTTTATGGGACACAACCTTATAGGTGTGTCCCATAAACCCACCTAAACCTACACGGCCCAGTAATAAATAACGGGCCAGAAGTATTTATTAAGTTGTTTCCAATGTGAACCAAACATTGGAAATGGCTATATAAAATAAGCCAACCCATCTATTCACACCAACCAAATAAGCCCTTAGTGGTAACAATCCATTGTACGGTTTATAACATAAATTAACCCTATATTCTAATTTGAGAATATTATATAAATTAGACAAAATTAGGGGTAAAACTAAATTAATAATTTCTTAAATTAATTCTTTTGTAATAAATAACACCTTTAACAATTAAATTTTCCTATTAATACTATTATAAAAATTTTTATGTAATCATGTAATATATATTTACATGATTATTTATAAGGCGTAGTTAATAAATATTACGGGGCATATTTTACAATAGATACCTATAATGGTATCAAATAATTAGTATCTATTACATAATACTAAGTTATTAATATATAATGCTAATATTAAATGTAGTTTAAAAAATATATATATTACGAACTGGTTATAAAATTACAGTCATAACAATTAAAAATTTTACCCTACTATAGTAAACCAATATAGGGTTAAATAGTCAAATTTGAGCAAAAAATCCTACAAACGGAAAAATATTAGTATTCGACCATGTTTAACTGTATTTTGTTTACGCCTATGGGTAATATGATAATGTATCACTATTATATTACATACCAAACCCTAACAAACCTTAGTACCATGTTAACTAAATTATTTAAAACGTTGTTCTGACAACAATTACGATTACAAGGTAATAATTAGGTTTCCTTGAAATAGGTAACTAAACCTATCAGTCTTAGGGTAATTTCCTGAATGATAGTATGTGTTTGTTGTTTGGGATAAATTATAAATTGCCCCTATTTCGTTGATATATTACTCTCATTGGTTAAAATATAACCACGTTGTTCAATATCTTATCTACGTGTAACATTAACGTAATTGTTGTCCTAATAGTATTACACGGATTTTATCATATTAATATTTATACTAAAATTTCATAACCTTTTTGGGTTAACGGCCTAAATTACGACTCGGGATATTATTTAGTTACATATTTAGTTAATTTTGAATTAATAATATGTGAACTTAGGATTTTTTGAAAAGACCCATTTGGGCTATCCCCACATAAAATAATTTCATGTAAACTAGTGTAATACTATATAGGGTTTATTACATTATAAGCTGATATTGTAAAATAGTAATTAAATCATTAATATGAATAATTACAGGGCCGTTAATATCAATAATACAGGTAGACGTTATACGCCATAATATTAAATAAACGCGTATTACTCTAATTTACGTAAATATTGGGGTAATGATAGTTAGTGTTATCATAGTTTACATGATCATATTATTACGATAATTTTCTTTTTATTAGTTATAGGGTATTGACTGAATATCAATCATTAACAACATCAAATACATTTTAATACGATTGTGATAAATAGACTCTAAATAATCACATATCCATAAATGTGTATTTGACCTGAGTTCAATATGATTCTTATTACATATTAATAAACCAATAGTGATAGTAATTAAAATTTTACGAACGTGTACCTTATTTGTTTTAAGAAATAATTACCCAAACCCGGTGTTACTTCATAAAATAGGTAATTTTACTAACTCAAAATAGGTGGCATGATTGTTTTAGCGTAACCAGAATATAGTATGGATTAATAATTAGAAATGGGTTTTGGTACACACCCATTTCTAAATTACACGATAATTGTCAATATGTGTTAACCAAATGGATTAATGGTATTCCTAACGTTTATGGTATTAACTATGATTTTCAAAATTGTTAGGATTATACTTCTCATCTAATAATATGCCCATAGTTAGGTGTACTATTAATACCCATAGATACAATATTATTAGTATGATATACGTACCCATAAATTAACGCAGTAAATTTATGCCGTTAACCAAACATAATTTAAACATCTATTCAATGAGATTAATTTAAATCATATAACTAACTAATATTCTAGTCATTATCCAAGGTTACCATCATAATAATTTGTGACTAATAATTAAGATAATTAATTAAAGTTAATCATCTTGCTTATTAGTCACAAATTATTTAAATTTCCATTAAATAGATGTTCCTATCCTTAATGCTCATACAATAATTGAGATTAATTTATTTAATTTTAAATCATATAACTAAATAATATTCTAATACGTGTTATTATTCACCGGATGCATATTAATGTCCCTATAATGTAAGAAAAGGGATAATTATAGTATTTTTGTAATTTGGTGACCTTATTTTCATAATTTCATATGTTATTCTAACAACGGTATAAACATCATAATAAATAGGGTGGTATTTTAATTACGACATTAATTTGCACCCGGTGAATAATAACACGTATTAGAATATTATTTAGTTATATGATTTAAAATTAGCCATAACATTACTGATAATGGTAAATTACTAATAATGTGGGGTAAAATTGTCGGTTAGTATAGCCAAAACATAAACACAACCATAATAATAAACCCTAATAATCATCAGGGTTTAGTGTTGGCATGTTAATGGATAATTCTGTGAAAATTTTATAAAGTTAATCAAATATCACGGGTAATATCTATTTTAGGGGTTAAAATAGGGCTTACCTATTTGTTCATATTTTCCCCTAAATAATTTTACATGTATCAGATATTAAATGGTAAATATGATACCGTTAACCATGGATGATAACTAATACTTTTACCCATATTTTACATTATAATTAGTTGTAAATCTTTAAAATTACAATTACCAAATATAAAAATGATGCGGTGTGAATCCGCATAGTTGGTATTTAAATTTTGGGCTGCACTCGAGTAATCCGAGCTGCCTACGTACCTACTTCAGTAGGATCAAGCCTCTTCGTAGTTCGAAATAATTCAGAGAAATTAGGGTAATTCTCCAAATGATCAGAACGTGATTAATTAATTAACCGAAGTCATATTTATAGCTGTCAGATTGCTCGACGGGCCGGACTTATGGGGTATGGGCCTTCCACGCCAAAACCCTAGCCCGTGAGGCTGGGTCCATTATGGGCCGTAGCCCATTAGACCTGGGATCCTGGGCCGAGCCCATCATATGCCCTCTAACTCTCGGGATCCTCCTCGAGGTGGGGAGATCGAGAGTTATCATCTTTAAACCCGTGAGTCCGCACTGTAAAAGTCCAAGCTTCTATGAGTCTCAACTCGAAAGTTTGCTCAAACATGGCCCATGAAAAGTCTTGTCTCAATAATAGCCCATGCCAAAGCCCACGAGCCCATGAAAACTTCAAGCGTCCAAGGAAAAGTCTCCTCCATGACGAGCTCGGGTAAGTTCTTCTTTCTTTTTCCTCTTTTTTTTTTGGCGTATGGTGGTACGCGCCCCGTGGGACGCTCGTCCCATGGGCGCGTGCCTCGGGGGGTGCGCACCTTAGGGTGAACGCCCGGGAGCGTCCTCTGGGGACCCGTTTGGAGCGATACGGGAATGCCTTGACTTCTTAATATCACAACTTTGTTCTATGCCCCCCATGTTGAAGGCTTTAGGCATGCTTTAGGCCTTAACGTTGTTGTCGAGGTATGGTGGGTTCGACACTTAGGGCGATTTCAAGGTTTATATATAGTGGGGCTTCCGACTTTGGGGAACCTCCAACTTCACAAGTGCTCGAGGGTCCAACTTCACAAGTTCTCGAGGGTCCGACTTCACAAATGCTCAAAGGTCCAACTTCACAAATGCTCGAGGGGGGGGTTACCTAAGGGTGACCTCAGCCTAGAGTCTAAGTTTAGTTGAGGGGAGCTCTCCGACCGGGAGCCTCAAATCTCAAGCGGCAATGGCTTCCTCGGTTCTGAGGCCAGGAAGAAGGCCCTTAGAGATGCCATCGAGGGCTTCAGACCTGAGGCGGACTTTGCTGAGGAGGTCCGCTTGGAGGCGAAGGAGGAGGCTCAGGGGCACATGATGCCGACTGTCCGCCGGAGTCGGAAGTTCCTTTAGACTAGCAAGCGCTACCTTGGGGATGACTTTACTTGGGTGTATCCCAGCGTGCGGGACGATAATGGATCCGGGGCCGGTCCCAATGGCCTTGGTGGCGACTCGGAGGAGAGTTAGATAGCGATGTAGGGTCTGTTTAGTTTTAGTCACTTCGTGTTGTCTTCTTAAGACTCGTTTGATTTTGCCGTTGATCTTTGTTTAGTTTAGTTCATCTCGACTTTATTTTTCTCGTGTTGACATTATGTTTAAGTAAGTCGAGTCCTTATGTTTGAGTAAGCCGTGTTCCTTGCCCCTATGCCCCCTTTGTCGAAGCCAGCAGGCTAAGAAGACATAGAGCGAGCATGATGGGTTTGACGCATAATAATAGCAATGCATAAAGGCCGACATTTAAGTAAGAATGGGGTAAGAGCGATGAGCTTCAGCCTCGAGTGATCAAGTAGTGGTGGGGTGATGAGCCTCATCCGCTAGGGGGGGCGATGAGCCTCAGCCTCTAGGGATTAAGTAGTGGTGGGGCGATGAGCCTCATCCGCTTGGGGGGCGATGAGCCTCAGCCTCTAGGGATTAAGTAGTGGTGGGGCGATGAGCCTCATCCGCTAGGGGGGGCGATGAGCCTCAGCCTCTAGGGATTAAGTAGTGGGGGGAGGGGCGATGAGCCTCATCCTCTAGGGGGGGCGATGAGCCTCAACCTCTGGTTATTAAGTGACGAGAAGGGTGCGATCATACTAGCTGTTTGAATCTGCATCATCGATGTTTAAGATCTCCTCTTTTGTTTTAATTATGTCTCACGACAGTGTAGAAAGAGCGTCGATTTGATTATAGATTAGGAGGTTGCATGTTCGCCTCTCAATGGTAGCACGTAAGACTTCAAATCGGAAGGTTGCGTGTTTGATTCACGTGGGGTTCAACCCCCGATCCATTAATACGGTTCCAATTTTTAGCATGTGAAAATGGCGCTAACGAATGATAGGTGAGGCGGGGCATGTACGCTGTACATGATTGTAGGAGGTACAACCCTGGAATTGTTGTACCAAGAAATGTGTGGATCACATAATCCGGAATGCAAAACCTTGTGGTTCCTGGTGTCCATATGCTTATCCATTTTCACAGCACTTTTCTTTCCTAATCTTAACTGGCTAGCCTGGATTTCTTTTATCGGCTCCATCACGGCCGTGGTATATTGTACTCTTATGTGGGTTCTGTTCATCAGTGAAGCCAAACCGTAGGCACCCAATAATAGTAATATTGGATTTCGTAATGTTGAATAGGATTGGGTACCTTGCTCTTGCATTGTGACTAGAGATATAATAATTTACAAAACAAATTGCAAGGGACAATACCATCAAATTGGAAAAAGCCATCGCGCAGTCTATGTGAAAATGAGTAACAGTTTCCTACTTATTGATTGCTAGGTCTATGTATCCTTTTGCAATAGTTGGAAATAAGGTGAATTTTAATAAATTCCATTCCATATAAGGTAAGGTCATCATTGAAATATTTGTTCCCTCATGTCACATCAAACAGATGAATTCTAAGTGTTTTCACTAAGCTCCACATGAATCATACTTCAACATACACTATTGCTGTCATATGCATCATATATGGACCCTTTATAAAATGATAATATGTCCACTCTAAATTATGATTATAGAGCAATTATAATAATATTTTTGCTTAGATTATGAAAATGAGCATAATATTAAATGAATTCAAAGACTATTGTTCCAATAAGACTTCCACCTAGTTGGATTTGGTGTTCGGGTAAAACAAGGCCCACAAAAGGCCCAGATTTATGGATCACAATTGTAAGTTAGTGGGCCAGACAGATATGCTCCATTACTAAAAGAGGGACCTAAGCCCCACTCGTATTTCCCATTATCAATTATTGAAATTTGAACACAAGAGTAATATTGCAATTAAAATCTATCATTTTAATTAGTTTTGGTTGAAATTTGATAATTATGATTCAAAAAAGCATCCCCATTCAGCAAGTACAATTTCATGATCAGATAAGGGATCGAAAACTTTGGTGGGTAAATTTAATTTGCAGAAAGATTGTGGGTGAAAATGCAAAACCCTAAAGAATCATAGCTATGGATTGGTCCATCACTAAATGATCGTCAACACCTATATATACATATATATTCTTTTGGCTACCTCTTTAATAAACAATTTCATTTTCTAGCACTATCTACTTGCAAATTACAGAATATTTATTCGGTGGCATCAATAAGGTCAGAAGATGCAATATGACATATGAACCCACAAAAAAAAAATTGAGATTAGGGTCAAATACCTCCGTAATCAGTAGAATACTCACGTCTTAGTCTCGAGTTTTCCACAGACGGCGCCAAAATGATGCGGTGTGAATCCGCATCGTCGGTATTTAGATTTTGGGCTGCACTCGAGTAATCCGAGCTGCCTACGTACCTACTTCAGTAGGATCAAGCTTCTTCGTAGTTCGAAATAATTCAGAGAAATTAGGGTAATTCTCCAAATGATCAGAACGTGATTAATTAATTAACCGAAGTCATATTTATAGCTGTCAGATTGCTCGACGGGCCGGACTTATGGGGTATGGGCCTTCCACGCCAAAACCCTAGCCCGTGAGGCTGGGTCCATTATGGGCCGTAGCCCATTAGACCTGGGATCCTGGGCCGAGCCCATCAAAAATGTACATAAAATATACGGGATTATGATCGTGTATACTAATAATTTGCCTTAAATACACTTAAGTATTAATTTTAATATTGCCATATGGCTTATTATGTATGATAACTTAGTATTAAACCAATACTAGATATAGAAAGGAAAATCTAATAGGTTACGTCTCAGGATATTTATATCTATTGCAATTATTATTGTGTATTACTCAATAAGGTTGATTTTATACCAGGGCTATATCCTATAATTAACGCTAACTGATTATTACGGATTAGGTATTATATATGGTATAATACATGCACTGTATTAAATGATATTAACCGCTTATAAATGTATAATGTAACGGTTGATTTTACCCTCATAGAAGTGATTTTACACGTATCTTAAATTATGTTTCGAAAGTTATTGAAACTTAGGCCTCATTTGGTTGGATGTATAGGTTTAGGAGGGTTGGGCTAATTCATGGGTTTGAATCCCAAGCTTATTTTAACCCATTCTGAATATTTTTTTGTTTGGTTACTTATTTCAAATCAATTATAAATTAGGTTGAAATAGTATTATTTACTAAAATATCCTCATCTAAAAATTTTAACCCCAAAATACCCAATTAAAATTAAAACTATCGTCTTCTATCTCTCCCCCTCACTTTCTTTCTCTCTCCTGTGTATTCAAGTTGCAGGATGAAATATTAAACCTTAACTCCCAATCAATGTCTCTAGAAAATTAGAATGTGTTTGAAAAAAACCTTGAAGGGTGGATTAATCATAATTCTGGAGTAGAAAAGCTTTCTTTAATTAGGGTTTGGTTTGACAAAACTCGACCTATATTTACTAAGTGATTGATTTTGAAATATTAAAAATTAGTAGCAAAATCTTGCAAAATAAAGTTTGATTTGAATATAATCTTATTAAATTCAAATTAAAGTAGTTACTGAATCTTGGCCAGGCTCATGAACTTGTGTACTCATTATACAGCATATGAAGAACTATCACTATCTTCTTAAGAAGATATCCAGGTGGATAATGGGCTTCTATTTGTCCATTGCTTTTGCTTACAACTTTGGAAATAATTTATCAATTTTCTGCATATTCTGATAGCATTGCCACAGTATTGAAGCACGAGCACCAGAATTTTTTACAGGATAACATAATTTTCCATTATTTTGCAATGAAAGAAGGTAAAAACTGGATGAATTTGTTGCTATAAGATACAACTGCTGGCCGTATAAGCTGCTGTGCTCGAAAGTCAAAAATATTTGAGTACATGAGTAGTGGATTTGAATGTGGAGTATAAATTTTTTCGTTTGGAATGATTTTGCTTCCAATTCAAAATTGAAATCCCAAAAGAAAGAAATTGAGTGAGGTAGGAGAAAGATGATGGTGGGGAGAGAGAGAGACGAGAGGATGAGAGAGAGAGAGAGAGAGAGAGGCAAGGTTGGAAGAAGTGGAGAACGTGTGTAATGTAGAGGGCATTTTAGTCATTCTAAAAATATAACTTTCATTGGCTTTATGGGTCACACCCTCATAGGTGGGACCCATAAAACTTCATAAACCTACAAGCCCGGTAATAAGTAACGGGCCGGAGGTATTTAATAAGGCTTTACCAATTTGAACCAAACAATGGAAAAGACATGATAAAATAGCCTAACCCTGATATTACTTCCAACCAAATGAGCCCTTATAGTCTTGGTTATATGTAGGATGCCCCTTTATTCATTTGGTGAGTGTTAAATATTCTGGTTTATTATACAAATACCTATTGCAATTTATATACTGATGGGCCCCACGTAACCCGGGTCAACTTCGGAAAAGCCTTTAGGGCATTGAGGCCGGATTAAGGCCCAGGCGTGATTATTTGAGTCCAAAGGCCCAACTGGGTGTCTATAAATACCCCCTTGATTAATTCACTAAGCACGTTCTGATCATTTGGAGAATTACCCTAATCTCTCTGAATATCCCCAGCTCTCAATTATTAGAGAAACATATCATTTCAAACTACGAAAAGACTTGATCCTATCTACTAGGTACGTAGGCAGCTTGAATAACTCGAGTGCAGCCCACAATCCGAAAACACCTTATCTGGTCTGTCGTGAGACGGGTCGGATCCCATCTCCCCGTGTCCCTCACGTGACTGTTACTATTTGATCCCGCATCATTTTGGCGCCGTCTGTGGGAAGCTCGACCCAATCACTGAGAATGCAGACTAGGTCTCAAGCACGTACCAATGGTGATAGGATGGGCAACAGCCCTTCTGCCGGAGGCGCTAGGAGCAGGGTTCCTGCCCCGGCGACTCATCCAAACCCCGCTTTCCCCGCCATCAGCCCGGACGGTGGTCCCTTCCTTGGAGAGGGTATTCGAGATCACTCAGGAGGCACTCATGGCTCTAGTGGAGGAAGCCTCTGTCAGAGCGGCCGCCCAGGCAATCCAGCAGTATGCGTTGAGGCACCCCTCTTAGGGAGACCCTGAGCATACTCCCAGAGCGGCCAACCCCCCCCCCCCACTAGGGGTAGGCCTTAGGACACACGCCACACGGCCATCCCTCGGGGACCTTCCCCCGAAAAAGCGAAGTCCAGCGTTCGCGCGACACTCGGGCGTGACAACCACAAGCACGTCCCAAGGAGCTAGGCTCCCCTATCCCAGCGCCGAGGTCCCCGACCTCCGCAGAGGTCGCGTCTAGGCACTCGGGTGTTCCAAGCAGGGAGAGGTCTCGCGGGCAATCCAAGGCCAGTGTCGACTCCCCTCAAGAGCGCCCCCCGCGTGGCCGAAACAGAGAGCATGCCTCTGAGGAATCTCCTCACGTTCTCCGACCCCCGAGAGGATCCAATCCCTGCGAGAGTCACGCAGGTCTCCTCGCCTAAGTCAGAGGTCTCCGACCCGTGGCGTGGTACGCTCCAGACACGAGCCCCGATGACCACATCACCAAACTCGGAGGTCTCACCTTTCAGACGAGGCTCATTCCAAGAAGAGTCCAGTAGGTCCCCTCGCAGAGGTCGGAAGCCCCCGACCCTCGAGAGGAACCGCTCCAGACTAGCTCATAGTCGATCGTCTATCACGCAGGAAGAGACGGCCTTGCCGCCGGGGATATATGAGGAATTGCGTCTTGTGCCAGTAGCAGTGGCGCCGCCGAGACGAAGCCCTTTCTGGCCCGCCATCCTAGCCGAGACAATCCCGCAGGGGATGAAGATCCCTCACCTCAGTAAGTATGATGGCACAGGGGATCCTCAAGAAAATCTGGACAAGTTAGTCGGGAAGGCGAATATGTATGACCTTAGCGACGCGGCCTACTGTAAGATCTTTAGGACGACCCTTTCAAGTGTAGCTCTATCGTGGTTCAATCAGTTGCCCTACAGTACTATCACCGGGGCGACCTACCAGCGCTTGGTCAACACCATGTTTAAGGACCAGCTAGGGAAGAACATGGAAGCTTACATAGATGACATGCTTGTGAAGAGTCACAAGCAGGAGCAGCACGTCAGCGATTTGCAAGAGTGCTTTGAAGTTCTCAGGCGATATAACATGAAACTCAACCCCGCAAAGTGTGTCTTTGGCGTCCGAGGGGGGAGTTCTTAGGGTTTGTCGTAAGCAAACAAGGAATCGAGGCCAACCCCGAGAAGATAAAGGCGATTTTGGAACTGCCACCCCCCAAAAGTAAAAAGGAGGTGCAAGAGTTGATGGGCAGAGTGGCAGCCCTGAATCGCTTTATCTCTAGATCAGCCGATAAGGGGCTTCCCTTTTTCAAAACGATCTAGAAGGCCAAGGGTTTCGAGTGGGACGAGTCGTGCCAGCGGACGTTCGAGAAGCTAAAGGAATACTTGGTATTCTCGCCGCTGCTCACAAAACCCATCGAGGGCGAAACACTCTATCTCTATCTCTCCACCTCCCAAGTGGCGGTAAGTGCGGTGTTAACCCACGAAGAAGGTGGGGAGCTGTTAACGTGTATTTTATGCACATTTTATGTGTTTTACGTAGCGTCATTTGTTATGTTTTTATTCTCTATCTCATGTTTTTGTGCTTATATTGAAACGATTAGGTGTTTGCATAGAGAAGAGATGAAAAGGTGCTAAAACGGGCTTGAAAAGACTTGAAGTATTTGGAGACAAAAATATGACAGCAGAAAGTTTGTTCATTTTAGTCGTGATCACGCTTAACTCTTGAAAACTTTCTGCCCAGGAACACACAAATCCGCTAAAGTTGACTTTGACCGCTGGGGTTGACTTTGACTGCTGGAATGAAGATAAAACAGCTGGAATTATGATTCCTAATTTTTAGGAATTGTTTCCTTTTATTTTATTTCCTTTTTGAACAATCCTAGTTTAGGTAGGATTCTTAAAATCCTATTCTAATTTGTTTCCTTATCGAGATAGGACTCTTTTAGGGTTTAAATAAGTGGAATTCTATTCCACATCTCTCTCTCTCGTTTTATTCACGTTTTTGGCTTGCTTTGTACTTACGTTTTATTTTTCAAGTTCTCGAATTCAAGACATTGTAGACGTTTTTGATTATGTGTTGCTAAACACATAATTCTAGTTGAAGGATTTTCGAGGTTTGATTTCTTTTAATTCGTGAAATTTGAATTGTACTTTTAAATTCTTTGTTCTTCGAGTATTTACTTTTTCACGGTGATTTGTTGTCAATATATTTTAATCGGTTAATTAGTCTGGCCAATTGGTTAATCGTTAGAATTATATTTCGCTAATTAGGATCCAAATCCGTAATTGTTTGGCAAACCCTAATTTTTGTAGCAGTTAGCGACGTTGATTATTTAATCGTTTTCGATTAGTCGTTATGGGAATTAGTAATCTAGCTTAAATAAACCGAGCTTGTGTGTTTATTGGTTAGAATTGGTGTTTTTCTATTGCATGAATGCTATCGTTAGATTAAATCCTAAGAGCTTGTTTAGGGTTGTCTAGTTGATAAGGGCAGTAATCAAAGAGCTTGTTTTGATTATCGAAAACATAAGGAAAAACGAGGTCCTCAAAGCTTGTTGACGACTATAGCTAATTTACTCTAGAACATTGAACTATCATATAAATTGATGATCGAATTATAGAATCAATACCGAGATATCCGGAGACTAGAACTTCTCAATTTATTGAATCCGATTTTACTCTTATTGCGTTTTTAATTTACGTCTTTTGAATTTCATCTTAGTTAATCAAATCCAAAACCCCCCTTTAAATCGATATTAGTAATTTAGGAATTGAATCTACACCATTCCCTGTGGATCGACCCTACTTATCACTGATTGCAAATCTTTTCGAGTAGGTTTATTATTTTTGTTGGATTCGACACCCACCAAATTTTGGCGCCGTTGCCGGGGAACGGTGTTAATAGATTTATTTCCTGTGCTACTGATATTTTCTGTTTTGTTTAAGTTTTTGTATGCCTAGGACTTTCTGTGGAAGTGAATTCGAATACGATCCCGAGATCGAAAAGAGAGCTCGCCGCCTACGTAAGGAAACAAGACAACGAAAACAGCCCATTCCGCACTGTTCATCGCCCGACGAAAACTTTACACTGGAACATACAGATTCTTCTAGCGATTCAGAAGAAAGATTCGAACACATGGCTAACGTTGCACCTGCTGATGCTGCACCTGCTAACGGTGCAAATGCCAACGGCAACGAAAGGACTCTGAAGGATATGGCCATGCCAAATCCTAATCAACAACCTCTCTGCATACCCTTTCCTAATCTTGAGGTAGACTTTGAATTAAAATTTGGATTTATTCACTTATTGCCTATTTTTCGTGGTTATGCAGGAGATGACCCGCATAAGCATCTCAAGGGATTTTATTTGGTTTGTTCGACTATGAAACCGAAAGATGTGAGCGAAGATCAAATCAAACTGAGAGCCTTCTCGTTTTCTTTAGCCGACAAAGCTAGGGATTGGCTTTATTTTCTCCCTTCCGGCTCGATCAATACTTGGAATGAGATGGAAATGCATTTCTTGGAAAGATTCTTCCCGGCATCACGAGTTGCAAATATTAGGAAGGAAATCTGTGGAGTTCGACAGTTTACGGGTGAAACTCTTTATGAGTACTGGGAACGTTTCAAGCAATTAGTTGAAAGCTGTCCACAACATCAGATTCCTGAACAGCTTCTTATCCAGTATTTTTACGAAGGACTTACGATGATGGATAGGAACATGATTGATGCTGCAAGCGGTGGTGCACTGATCTACAAAACTCCGACTGAAGCGAGAAATTTAATTTCAAATATGGCTTTCAACTCCCAACAGTTCAGTCTTCGACAAGATCATGCACCAAAAGAGGCAAAAGAAACGATGAGGTAAACGTGTCATTGTTTAATCAACGTTTAAATGATCTGACATCTATGGTGCAAAAATTGGTTCTAGGAAACTCTCAACAGGTTAACGCATGTGGAATATGCTCTGGAATTGGCCATGTGGCCGAGATGTGCCCGACTGCACAAAATCAAAATTTTGAACAAGCCAATGCGGCTGGTTTTCAGGACCCGCACAGCGAAAATGCGATCCTTTTTCGAATACATACAACCCTGGATGGAGGGATCATCCTAACCTAAGCTATGCTCCAAAACCACCATACCAAAGACCTCAAGGACCTCCGCCCTCTCAACAGACCCAATCATCACGTACATCTATGGAAGATATGTTAAAAACTTTGATGTCTAACGCCCAACAATTTCAGCAAAATACAATCCAATTTCAACAAGGCGTACAACAAATTCAACAAGAAAACCAAAATGCCATCAAGAATTTGGAAAAGCAAATGGGTCAAATGGCTACCACTATGAACGAGTTAATATCCCAGAATTCGAGCAAATTACCATCTCAAGTTATCGTGAATCCAAAAGAGAATGTAAGTGCTGTTACCTTGAGGAGCGGCAAGGAATTGAAAGAGCCCGAGATAATCTCTAAGAATGAAGAAGAAAAAGAGTTGGAGAAAGAAGAAGAACCTATACCAAAGAAGAAGCCAATGACTTTCGTGATACCACCACCTTTTCCGGGCTGATTTGCCAAGTCGAAAAAAGAAGAGCAAGAAAAAGAGATCCTCGAAATATTCCGAAAAGTTGAGGTAAATATTCCACTTCTCGATGCCATTAAGCAAGTACCTCGTTATGCTAAATTCCTTAAGGAATTGTGCACGACTAAGAGAAAGCTTATAGGCAATGAGAAGGTACACGTAGGAGAAAATGTATCTGCTGTGCTTCAAAAGAAATTACCTCCGAAGTGTAAAGATCCAGGTATGTTCACGATTCCTTGTAGGATAGGAAACACTCGAATTGAAAAAGCCATGCTAGACTTAGGAGCCTCGATTAATGTCATGCCACGTTCGATTTATGAATCACTTAATGTAGGGAAGCTAAAAGAAACCGGTGTTATTATTCAATTAGCTGATAGATCTAATGCTTACCCTGATGGTGTCTTAGAAGATATATTAGTACAAGTTAATGATCTAGTCTTTCCTGCTGATTTTTACATTGTTGATATGGGTCATAACGAGTCTGACACTTTTGCTCCTATATTACTTGGTAGACCTTTTATGAAAACGTCTAGAACCATAATTAATGTATATGATGGTACTCTCACCATGGAATTTGATGGAAAAATTATAAAATTTAATATATATAATTCCATGAAGGACCCTCCTGACTATCATTCTGTTTTTGGTATAGATGTTATTGACCCTTTGACGCAGGCTATGTTTGAACCTGAGTATGGTGATCCGTTGCAAGTAGCTTTGACCACTAACGACTTGGACGAGAAGGGAAAACAACTTAAGCTAAACCGAGAATTTGAAGAAAAGAAATCGAACATTGATTCCCTTCAATCACTTTCTATTAATATTTCTCGTATTTCTTTACATCCATCAACTTCTAAAACACTTCCATCTATTGTGCAGGCACCGAAGTTGAGAATCCAAGAGTTAGGGAAAATTCATAACGAAACAAATGAGAATTCGAAGATCTACAAGAATGAAACGGAGCCTTTTCGAGATAAGACGATCTCAAGAAAGAACTTAGTCATAGGACAACAAGTTATTCTTGCCCATTCTCGCTTCAAGTTATTTTCGGGTAAGCCACGTTCGCGTTGGATTGGACCATTTATTATCATTGACATTTTTTCATCTGGTGCAGTTTATATTCAAAATCCAACCACACGAAAGATTCTCAAGGTATATAGACATCGTTTGAAACCGTTTTGTGAAGGATCTCAAAAATACGATGTCGAAACAACGGAATTGAAGCCGCCAAACCATGCTACATAACTTTGTAGCACCATCTAGCCGAAGACGTTAAAGAATGGCGCTTCTTGGGAGGCAACCCATGCTCGTTTCTTTATTTTCAGTCCCTTTCTTTTTTTTTGCTTTGATTTTATTTTTTAAGCAGAAAGTTTGTGAATTTTAGGCGTGATCACGCCTAAAATGAACAAACTTTCTGCCCTAATATCCTTTGTCAATTTCTATTTTCGTTTTTTTTTTTATATTTTTCCTTTTTATATTTTCGTATTTAAATCCAAAAAAAAAATCAAAAAAAAAATCCGAAAAAAAAAAATATCCGAAAAAAAAAATATATACAATTTTTTTTTTCTTTCACCATATCACTTCGTCTTCTACACCTTAACATCCATCCTCACCTTGCTTCATTTCTTGTTACAGTTTCAATTGTTGATCGCCATGACACCGCCACCATCCACCACAGCGACTACACACAGCCGTGCAAGGGCTAAACCTTTTTGATGAACTTTTGCAGTGCCGTCGGCGAACCACCGTCATCTCCGATTACAATCGCAGCACCGCCTCCTCCAGCACCTCAGCCTCACGACCGAGTGATGCCCTAGGGAGTCACCCTCTCACTGCTCTTTTATTATTACGCATTGCCTGTGCTTATTATTTTTATACATTGAGGGCAATGTATTGTCTAAGTGTGGGGGGGTGACTTCTATTGCAGTTGCACGTTTAAGCTTTGTTTATTTTTAGCACGTGATTTTTTTTTTTGTGATTGAATAGTATAGTTTTTCTATGGATCCCGTTGAACTAGTTAGGTTTGAACATTTTGGCCATGTTTTGATTGAAGTCTCTTGCCTTGTGAAAATTTTTGCTAGCATAAACGATCAAACGAGAACGATAGGATTGCATGTATTAGTACGACTAATCCTTACCATGTGAGCTTTTGAGCCTTTTCATTTTGTCTATCATACATGACAATTTTCTTTCTTTCTTGTGTGCATCTTACGTGTTTTTGTAAATGCTAGAACTTGCTTTGAACCGTGTCAAGATTACATGATTTTGTGCGCGTTTGAATATGATAAAGGCACTTAGGATTTACCCACTTAGCCAAATAAACCTACCTTTTATTTTTTCCCTAGTTGACCCACTTTGAGCTTTTGGCCTATTTTTTGTTTGAAAACCCGAACTTCGAGCTTTTACCGTTTTTTTATATATCTCTATGTTTTTACCCGTCTGAAAAATGAGTTGAGCATCGAGATGGTATTTGTTTGGGAATTCAAATTTAAAGGAATGATGTGTATCGAATAAAGTGTGGGGGAACTTTTGCAAGAATATAAAAGGTACCTTCCAAAAAAAAAAAAGTGAAAAAGAAAAGAAAAAGAAAAAAAAATTAAGAGTAAAAGAGGGTTAGATCGAGAAAGAAACGACAAAAGGAAAGAATGATGATGAATGGAGTTTGAGAACGAATGAAAAGAGGTACTTGGGTCCTTATTGTCTTATTTACCCAACGTTGACTTGATGCTCTACGAATTGATCGGACTTAGCCTTCATTATCCTTTTTATTCCTACCCCGAGCCCTAGCCCCATTACAACCTTGAATAAAAGACCTTTTGATTCTTCTGTGCACATTTTCGATAGTAGTGGCGATTTTGGTGTATAAGCAAGCCTATGGGATTACATTGACATGTTAAGACTTGAGCGAAACACGATGAACCTTATATACGAGCGTTTGGGGAGGATTGTGAGAATAGTCGTCTAATTTCGTGCATTCTCATTTTTTCAAAAAAGATCGTTGTGTTGGTTTTGATTTAATGCGGTATTGAGGTCTTCGATTATTTGCATGCGTCATCGTGTCATTCTTGATTTTTGTTCTTCGGTACATAATTTTCTATGCTTATTTGATCTAGTGTTGGAACTTTGTTGATTTTTGCGATGCTTGAACTTAAACATTGCCCGAGACGTGCAATAGCATAAGTGTGGGGGTATTTGTTAACGTGTATTTTATGCACGTTTTATGTGTTTTACGTAGCGTCATTTGTTATGTTTTTATTCTCTATCTCATGTTTTTGTGCTTATATTGAAACGATTAGGTGTTTGCATCACCAAATGGGTGAAGGCCGAGCCTTTGGCCAAAATCACCGAAAGCGAGGTAATGAAATTTCTATGGAAGAACGTCTTCACACGCTTCGGAATCCCGAGATCCCTAGTCTCGGACAACGACACCCAATTCCGCGGCAATAAACTTAGGGAATGGTGTGAAGGCAATTCTTCACCTCAGTGGCAAATCCACAGTCGAATGGACAAACAGAAGTCACTAACCGCACGTTGCTACAACACCTGAAAACACGTTTGGGAGACGCTAAGAGAAATTGGGTGGATGATCTCCCGTCCATTTTGTGGTCGTACTGGACCACCCCCCGCTCGAGCACGGGGGAAACACCCTTCAACTTAGTGTATGGCACGGAGGCGATCACCCCGGTCGAGATCGGAGAGGTCAGCTATAGGGTATCCCAGCACAAGTCTGAGAGCAACGAGGCAGGATTGCGAGCCAATCCCGACTTGCTCTCAGTGGTTCGGGACCGGGCGTCAACCAGAATGGAGAGCTATCCTCGAGGTTGGCCCGCGCTTACAACGCAAGGGTCCGCCATCGTAGCTTCCAAGTTGGCGATTTGGTGTGGAGGAAAAAGGAAGCATCAGGACCCGTGGGGAAGCTGGATGCCAAATGGAAGGCCTATACCAAGTGGAATCGATAATTAACCAAAGCGCCTATAAGCTGAAAACCTTACAAGGCACAGAGGTACCACGCACATGGAATATCTCCAACCTCAAGCGTTATTACGCGTAGTCGCTCGGTTGGATGTTTTCACTTAGTTTTACATTTGTTTAGTTCATTTAAAGTCGAGTTGGCCTGCGAGCCAAGCGTTTTTACCATTGTTCAGTTAAGTTCGAGTTGGCCTGCAAGCCAAACGTTTTTCCTCTTGTTCATTTAATATCGAGTTGGCCTGCGAGCCAAGCGTTAATAAAAGAACTTCAAAGCACCCTTATGTTTAAGTTGTTTACTTCTAAGTGCGAAGGCTTAACGCCCCCCCTCCCCCCAATTACTTAATACTAAGAGGTTGAGGCCCAACGCCCCCCCCACCAAATATTTACTACTAAGAGGTGAGGCTCAACACCCCCCCAATGTTTAATACTGAGAGGTCGATGCTCAACGCCCCACCCCCACTACTTACTATTAAGAGGTTGAGGCTCCAAGCCCCCCAACACTTAGTAATAAGAGGTCGAGGCCCAGCGCCCCCCCAAATAAAATATAATGAAATTCAATACTATAGATCGACAATACTTGTTAAAGACAAGTTAAGGCCTCGCGTCCCCCCAATGTTGAACACAACTTACTATTACGAGGTCGAGGCTCCCCGCCCCCCACCATACTTCACACGATGAGGTTTAGGGCCCGCGCTCTACCTCCCATCCACAATGAATAATAAGAAGCCATAACCACATGCTCCTAAAATCTTAAGTGTCGAACCAATCAAGCTCAACTCACCACATGGCTTGCTCACTTCGACACGGGGGGCATAGGGGTAGCTAACACGCAAATACGTTCAAAACGATAGTATCACGAATGCTATCAATCGAATAATTTCAAATAAGACACAAAATGCGCATAGCATAATAAAGCAAAAGAGTCTCGTATAATACAATAAACAACCAGAAGCAGCTGACATCAGTCTAAAAGTCGCTAAGGCTAAATAGAGACAAAACAAACGACAAACCAAGAAAGCCCCATAGGGGCAGTACTAAGCAACTAGAGCTATCGAGTAAGGAAATGGTGACGAGGTCCAGCTCCCTCGGGGCGATCCATCCTCCGAGCCTCCGTTTGGACCAGCATTGGGCCTATCCTCATCCCGCACGTTGGGATACATCCATATAAAGTCATCGCTGGGATAGCGATTGCTGCTCCGAAGAATCTTCTGGCAGCGGCGGATAGTCAACGCCACATATTTTTGGGCCACCTCCTTCGCCTTGAGGCGTATCTCATCAGCATAGTCAGCCTCGCATTTGAAGCTCTCGACGGCGTCACCAAGAGCCCTCTTCCCGGCATCAGAGATGAGGAAACTCTTTCCACATCCCACCTCTACCTTCAGCTCCTTCAAAGCCGCTTGATGCTTCTTCTCGGCCTCGTGAGCCTTGCGGGCATTCGCCTCGGCTCTCTTCTCGCTCTCCTCGGCGCGTCGAGTCGCCTCTTCGGCTCGCCGAGTGGCCTCCCTAGCTCGTTAAGTAGCTTCCTCAAATTTTAAGTCGAGGTCCAGTTTCTCCATCTCCAAACCCTCATAGCACTGGTAAATGTAAGAGCCGAGTTGCACGCTCTGCCGAAAGACAAAGGACAATAATGAGGTCGCATAAAGGAAGCATGAGGGGCACGTAATAAAAACAAGGAAAAGGAAGCTTACCCGCCCGCATTGGCGCTCAGATGTTGAATGGCGAGGCGTAAGACCGTCCAGGCGCCCGGTGTCGAAACTGGTGTTGGCTACCCGCATGAGTCTCCAAGGGGTCTCGACATCCTGGGGATCCCAAAAGGACTGAGTACTAGGGTCCGATTGGCCCTGAAGGAAAACAGCCCCTTACCGTAAGGCTCGCCTAAGTCGCAATAGCGGTCAACCTCTGACGGACGCTGGGTATCATTACCCCCTGTAGTAATGCCGGTGGCAAAGCCCTCGCCTGTAGGATCCCCCATGGCTGCTAGTATCCCATCAAGGTCGTCCTCTAGGAGGAGAGTGTCGTCCTCTAGGAGGAAAGTTTCACCATCGAGAGATCCCAATGCATCCCCCTCCAGACCCAGATCCATAGGCTCTGGGGTAGGGGAAGTTCTTCCGCCCACCTGCGAGGTGGCAATGCCGAGGGTCACCCTACCGCCCCCATGTGGAGTGGGGACCCTTGGGGCTGGATTGTCGCCCCCCCTAGGGAGGGGTAGCACCCGGAATGTGAATGGTCCTAGAACCTACCGAGGGTCGAGCTAGTCCCGGCGGGTTGGTGAGCACCAGGGGACCTGCAAAGAAAATCACACAGCAGCGCACGTCAAAACCACAATGAAAGTATGTGTTAAAGCACAATGCTGCCAGTAGGCTATTACCTCACACGTAGATGCCCCCGACATCGTATTCAGAATTGAATAATCCTGCTTTGTCGAACTTTAACTTCCTTATCGCGGAAGAGGAAGAAACTGGATTGGAAGGAGCCTCCAAGCACCATTGCTCGTGAGTACGGATGCCCAAGTTGAACCCCGATTTGAAATACTCCAAGTATAAAGTCACCATACCACTAACGGGACGCGGGATCACACCGTCCGGCGGGGGAAAATACTTCGGGACATCTATGTTCTTGTAGTTCTGAAGCAGAGTGTTCAGGTCCTTCTTCGTGATGGTGCTGCGACAAAACTCGAAATCCACGGCACGCTCGCGGGACCGCCTGTGCGGGGAGAGGTCGCGATCGTCGTCCCCCACAAGGCCCTCGAGCGGGTCTGAAGCCTCGCCCGCCGAGGAAGACATAAGACTCCTGTTACCTGCAGAGGCGCAAAGAAAAATAGTCGATATCCTGACAAAAAAGTATATCACAATACGAAAGACCAAGAAATTGCGCCAGTTAGTCGACGCGAAGTTAGGCGGGAGTTTGTGCCCCCTCTCCCGACTGGGGCGGCGCCCCCTAGGGGCGCGACCCCTCTCCCAACTTCTCTCGACCGAATAACCCTCGCCCTCTCATTACGACTGAAGGAACTTACCCGAGTTCACCATGGTGGAAGAGTCCTTGAAGGTTGAGAGGAAAAATTCTAGAGAGAGGAATATTTCTAAAGGGCACCGTTGAAAGTGAAGAATTTGTCCTAGCTACTTGACTTATGATGGGCTTTTTTGATGGGTTTTCAAGCTTAGGCCCACGGGGGCCCAATACTCCAAAAAAAAAGGGGACCTTTGGGCCTCAAATCAATAATTCCCAAGCCCATAACACCTTTATAGGTACTCAGGAATTAGGGGGGCATATGATGGGCCCCAAGTAACCCGGACCCACTTCGGAAAAGCCTTTAGGGCATTGATGCCGGATTAAGGCCCAGGCGTGATTATTTGAGCCCAAAGGCCCAACTGGGTGTCTATAAATACCCTCTTGATTAATTCACTAAGCACGTTCCGATCATTTGGAGAATTACCCTAATCTCTCTGAATATCCCCAGCTCTCAATTATTAGAGAAACATATCATTTCGAACTACGAAGAGGCTTGATCCTATCTACTAGGCACGTAGGCAGCTTGAATCACTCGAGTGCAGCCCACAATCCGAAAACACCTTATCTAGTCTGTCGTGAGACGGGTCTGATCCCATCTCCCCGTGTCCCTCACGTGACTGTTATTATTTGATCCCGCATCATATACGTATTATGAGTCTTATGGGCATTACTAGAGATTAATATACGGTAACATATATTTATTTCTAATATATAATAAATAACCTATTAACATTTTACAAACATATAATTACATTATTGCCTATAAATTATATTTATGTATTACTAATACATAAATATCATATACCAAGTTAAACTAATGTTGTTTATACATTTCAAAATAGTTTTGAGTTTGCTGTGAAACTAAATTTAATTTGTACGTCAATTATTAAATTTGGTATATGAATATGTTGAAATTACAACCTAATACAATTTATAGGTACAAACAATATGATACCGTGCACCTGTTTTAAGGAAATATTTCCAAATTAATATTATAATTTATACCTATATTTGAATGATTGATTATCAATAATTAATACATCAATAGTTACGTAATAATGATCCTATTTCCTTACATAAACCAGATTTTTTTTCTTACCTATTAATTGTTATTATAACAATTAATTGTACGTAATAATACTATAGCATATCGATGAACAGTTATAAAGATAATTGTTTGGGTTTTTCCACTACAAATAATTGGGAAAATTGCAATTTTGGTACACTAATATGGCCTGCACGTTTGTTTGATACAGTAATATGGGGGGGTGGCAAATACGATACATTATTGTGGGGTATACGTGGCAATTTAAGTACAATTTTCACCGGAATATTCGATTTTCGCCGGTATATTCTATTTTCACCGGAAAATTAATTAATTTTGACCAAATTTGGGGATTTTGACTGAATTTGGGAATTTTGACTTAGAATAACATGTATAAAAAAGAATTGACCTATTTTGACCAAAATTAATTTTGACTTTACTCTTTTTTTTTTAATTTAACTATTTGTTAAAAAATATATTTTATTTAATATTTCCAAACGGGCCGGGCCGGACACCACAATGGGCCGGGCCATCAAATTTCTATGACCAACCGTGGTGGGCCCGGCCCGATCCATGGTTGGCCCAACCCGGTCTGTGGTGGGCCCGGCCCGGTATGTGGTGTGCCCGGCCCGGTCTGTGGTGGGCCCAGCCCGGTCTATGGGGCCCCAGCCCGGTCCACTTAATTAGTTTAGGGTTAGGGTCATTTTGGTAAAATCTAATTTTATTATATTTTTAATAGTCAAAATTGGTCAATCCCCCCAAAAATTTTAATTAATTTGCTTGATTTTGGTCAAAATTGCCCAATTTAGTCAAAATCCCCAATTTTATAAGTCATGTGCAATGCACATGACATTTTCCGGCGAATACTGTATTTTCCGACGAAATTTGTACCCAAATTGCTAGACCTACCCCACAATAATGTACCGTAATTGCCACCCCCCATATTACTGTATCAAACAAACGTGCAGGCCACAATAAGGTACCAAAATTGCAATTTTCCCCAAATAATTCTATATACATATCAAAATTAAGGGATACAGTTGTTTCCTAGGTTATAATACGCAGAAAAACCCAAATAATTACAGCATTACCCCAAGACCTATTTGATAAGGCCAATTTAGTTATCACACAACAGGGGTAATTATGGTTTGGATCAAACCAACTAGTCAATCATATACTTAATGGTTATCAAATAATATGACGGGTCCAGAGACATTGTTACAAAGTAAACATTCATAAGTTGAAAATAGCCCCCTTTTTGCAAATATATGACCTAATTACTAACACGACCGTATTAACAAATACGGTATTGGTAGTATTAAAAAATTTATCACTCGAGTACTCATTTAAACGAATATATCCTGAGTTTAAGGGCTGTAATGACCCTATAATCTAATAATACTAATAAGTTAAGTGATATTTTTCCATTTGTCGGTAATTAGTTACGTTGGTAATTATTGTGACATTTATTACTCGCATCATTCATAAGTACTATTTCGTAAACCGAAAATGAGAACATTAGTATAAATCACAGGGGGTATATTACAAATTAGTGTGGTTTAATATAGATACAAATTAAACACATAGGGTGTTAATACTTATCATCCCTGGAATGAGTACCTTACACATATGACATATGATTAACCACATTTATCAGGGATGAAACTATATGATTTTAACCACCCCAAAAATCACTACTTAAAAACCATATTATCATGTGAACCTAGGGTAATTTGTATAAAACGGGTTATCAAAACCGACATGTTAAACCAAAAGTCATATTTTTACTATGTGCACCCCATATAACCATTTATTACCGCCCTGTTAATAATAATAATTCATACTCTCATATGCCATTAATATTCGTGGGTTTTGTTTATTATTCGTATATAATTACATACTTTTGAGGAGTAATAAGTGTCCTATACGAAACTCACTATTTGTTAAATTACCTATAACCCTATGTTTAGTTAGATATTCCACCGGGTGCACATTAATGTCGTAATTAAAATACCCTATAATATCTATTCAATAGTATATAGTGACCAAGAAAACTATACCGTTCAATGAATTATGCTAACACATTGAGAAGATAACAAAATACGTGAGTGGAATATAATATCATATTTTCTGCTCATAATTTGAATAGAGTATAAGGTTGTGATCTATATTACTAATTAGGTCATAGTATTGGTCGTATATTGTTTAATCACCCAATAGAATAGGTGCACGGTATCAAATTAATGATAAGTTTAGTAACATTTTAGTTTTACCCAAATAATTTTCATTCAACACGGTATCATATAATATACCGTAACTTTTTCAAACTGTTTTTCACTATTATTCATATGCCTTGGATAATTATTTGTAGTGGTCACAATATTTGATAGGATAATTTAGTAAATTATTAACACCATTAGTGTTAACTATTATAATTAGAACATAACACAAATTATTTGGTCATATGAATGTCTGATCATATGCGATAATCAAATATGGTAATTGACCAATAGCAAACGTATTATTATTACCTATTGGTATAATAATACCAATGTATTACTATACCATTACAAAGGTATTACTCATTTATCCAATATTAGTTTTATTATGTAGAATATGACTTTATAACCCGAATAAATTACTATATGTGTTAAATTTTAATACATATTACTTGTTATTAATATTACCCATTATTGGTTATATTAACAATTACCGAACTCATTTTTGATTAGTATTTTAGGTTGGACAATGAGAAATCTTAATGGCATTACAGAAAATATAAATAGTAGGTCAACGTTTTTTTACTAATATTTAAACAATAAATTAGCATGATCCTATTTATATCACCAAGTGTTGCAACAATACCTATAAATAATTTATCATATTTTGAGGTTAGGGTTGTGATCTTATTATTAGGTTTACCTTTAGAACATATATGGTATAAAAAATAATGATTGCCATTGATATACCATAACCTCGTATGATGCCTTATACGAGCCCAAATATACCAACCCTCGAACCTCGTATGACGCTTTACGACCCTATTACGGATATTATAGCTTAATTGCTTAAAGATCCCTAAATTAATTATGCCTATTTGCATTACACTACCTAACCCGCGTGTTTATATCAGGTCAGACCCGGTGTTGCCCTAACCCGCACAATCCAGTACGTCCATTCTAGGGACACGTGTATGACATCCCGCAAATCCCGTAACCGTCCGTACATTGGGCACTGTGCCTATAAATAGCCCCATTTAATATTAGAAAAAGGACTTTCGACTTACTGAACAGTACCTCGAGAGTACATAGTAGGATCTGACAGTACGTTCCCACTATTCTATAAACCGAGTTAAGAACCTCGTATATGACCTTAATACCATCTTGAACTACGTTTAGACTTGATCCTAACAGAAAGGTACGTAGGTAGCTCAGTTCCTCTGAGTGCAGTCTATATCCGTTATTCGACCCTCACTGGTCTTATCCGAGCCTCGGCTTGATTTGGCCCGTAAGTATTTTACGAGTTATATCAGTCATATATTGTTACGCTATAATACTCGTTTCGTAACGTAACATTTTACCCTATTTTACATTATTATGAGTAAAATTTATGTATATCTTAGTAACATTATTATTAACTCGTATAGTTTACCCTAATTGTTTTAAATTATTAGGTTATGGCTACCAAAATAACAGGTATTAATAGTAAGAATTATTTCAATGGGGTATTTTACGAAAATCCATTTATGTATAATCCATTTATGACATTAATATCATCATTAGGAATGTGTATCCTGTATTATGATCGTAATTATTAACCTCATGGTCGCGCTTTAAATAAGGGTAGACATACTGTAATTTGCACCCAATAAACCAATAATCGAAAACAAAATGACAATATATTATCACAAATATTACTATTTCAAACGTAAATTTAAAATATAATTTCGTGGTAATAATGACAATTGAACGTGGTATACACATTAAAATGCAGTAGTATGGAAAGTCCTTAATAGGGTTTTTGTGATATATCATAATATTATATAAGGAAATTCATAACAATTTAGGCTCCGTTTGTTTGATATGGAATGAAATCTAAAATGAGAATAAGATTTCTGGTAATTTGATTACTAGAAATCTGATTCCATTAATAGTGTTTGGTTTCTACAAAAAAATTGGGTAAGGATATATATATATTTTTTCTTTTTTATATTTTGTTCAAATACATATAATAAAGAATGAAATCTAAAATTAAATACTTTGACATAAATACCCTTATTTTAAATCATATTTGTATAATCTAATTATAAATTTTATGACAAAGTAGAATATTTGATATTATATATATACATAAGTGTATATACATACATATATATATATTTAATTTGGTTAAATAATAAAGAATAAAGAAGATATCAATTTGGTTCAATTGCATTATCCTCTTTTAGAAAAATGATAATTAAATTGAACATGCTTATTTTTTATTTACATATTGTTCGACTTTTAAAAAAATTACATGTATGCATTTTTCATATACCAATGCATTGATAATTATTTTAAGTCGAAAACATATTATTCTTAATAAATAAAATATATTAATCATATGTGACCAACAACCATTTCAAAAGTACTATCGCAAAAACAACATAGCAATTTTTTAATTTCATTCAATAAATAAATATCAAATAAAATGAAATTACGATCTATTTTGACGATGAAAATATTCTAAATAAATTAAAAATACGAAACTATTTCTTCATAAATAATAACTTAAATGAAATGAAAAAATAAATAACTATTTTGTTGATTTTGTATTATATTTGATATAAGGGTAGTAATGACATTAAAGTAGTGCATTTATGATTACCTTGATATGGTAATCACATTACCTCCATAAAACAAGGTAATGTAATTCCCTTATTTGAGATGATAATTCCCATATTTTGGGAATTAGATTGCATTCCATAATATCAAATAAAAAATACCAAACAAGGTTATTTGATTTTTGGGAATCATATTCCCCATTTTGATTCCATTCCCTTGACAAACAAACGGAGCCTTAGTAAAATATACAAGGATACTGACAACAATAGTTATAAATGAGTATCTATAATACTTCGTATAGTCATAAATATTTGTAAATATTTACTAATACGTTTTTAGGGAACAAAAAATACCCCTTGCAAATTATTTATACTAAAATTACCCTATTTCCTATTTAGGATAATTTAAATGACAAATATTTTTCATAGTAAAATACGGTTTCTTTAACAGGGCTCAATTACGTAATCGATTATTAGGTTGGATCAATAACATGATAGAATGAAATAATTAGGCAAATTACCGTTAATAAGTGATATTAAGGAAATACCAAACATAAACATTTCTGGTTTTATGTACATTGATTATCCTAAATACGTAACCGTGCGTAATAGGAAATAATCATCTTAGTATCAAATAGGTCAATATTGGTCAATAAAACAGGTCGTTTTAACTCGTGTAATGGGAAATTAGTAAGTATTATTTGGTATAAAACGAATTGACAAAATATTGATTGAAATGAATTATCCTATCTAACATATAAGTACTCTTAATTCTTAAACAATCATTATATACCAAAGAATGCCGTATTTTCCCTCATTTGATCCTTGCATTAATTTCGCAGTTTAAGAATCTTAGTAATATGGTATTATTAACCGTATTACTAAAATTATATTATGCTTATAATTTTACACCATATAAGTGAATACAAAAACAAAATATGACTTAATAGGAATAATTTGTAATTTGTATCATCACAGGTTAAATTGGTTATTAATACTAATAGGGTAATATCCGTATTTTACTTCCTTTTTTCCCCGTAATACAAGACTAAATACACCCTAACCTTATACAGATGTACCTAGTGATACAAAATATGGGTTAATACGGCATTGTAGGTAATTGATAAATAATATATATTAATATAATTTGTCATCATAACTAATAATACTATTTTTACCAATTAGTCAACAATGTCGAATTATTTTCCCCTCATATTAAGGTTAGTTATCTATATGTAGTTTAGGACGTCCTATTTAGCATAGTATGGATAAACAATTTATTATGCCCTATCACAAAACGTATTAGGAATTAAAACTATTGTGCCTAAAATAGTGTTTACGTGAATTTACCCACGTGAAATATATCAAACCATATATTCCTGGTCCAAAGATCACATGACGGTATATATATAGGGTTAAATGGTTAAAACTTATTTCAATTATCGCCCAATTTTTCTTACCCCTCAAATGAATTTATTTTTAGCGTAATTATTAATTTACATATAGGTAACATACCTAGCGTAATACCAGTTGGTACACACAGTTATTACCCTATATAACCACAATAATTTACTGCATAATTACCATCCTATAAATTTCTTTGTAAAATTTATAATACACCTAAATTATTCATGTGATTTAATACGTATCAAACATGTAAATTTTAGCGTAAAATAATGTTTAATCGTATGAAAGTATCCAATGATTGGTATTTAAATAATTAGCAAATAATCAACATTACTAATTAACAATTGCAAAATTACCTTTCACTAACTCATAGGGTAAAATGTTTAGTCCGCTCATAGGGTTGACATGTTTAACTAATTCGTAGCCACTTATAATGACAAATTTTAACTATGTTATACTATCATTTTTAACCATAATTATTAAAAATGATAATCAAAGAAATTTACCTATAGTGGTAATCGTATTGCTGAGTAAAGAAATACTTTTGAAATAAGGGCGATACGAAAATCACATAAAAGCGATATAAATGAAATTATAACTAAAATTACGGTTTTCTAAATACTATAATCAATATACCCTATGCAAACCAAAGGACATAAACCAAATTATGTCGTATGACCACTACAAGTATATGGTGTATATATAACTCAATTAGTAATACCATATTATATCCATTTTCGAATATCACTATTTTAAACCATTACAGGGGCTAGGTTATTAACCCATAAACGTCATATTACCATGTGAAACGGATTATAATGTGACATAGGTTTTACCATGTGTCATATTACCCCGTCATTTTGCCTATTATAACTGATATTTTCAAATAAATGTCAACTTAACTGTGTGTCATATTTAGATTACATTTTACTTATTATGAGTTGAAATACAGTATTGATATACCCATAGTTATTCACGTATCAGTCTAAATTGTTGTATACATAAGTTCGGGGAGTTTCATTAAACCAATATATGAATAAGTATATTATTATACCGATCATTAAACAATCAACACCGTATAAATTATATTGGTTATACGGGTTCCATAGGGTTTATTCCTATTTTTATGTTTTGAACGATTATGATAGGAATATTTAGGTTAATATGTTTATGATGTTATAACCCCGTATAACCAATATAATTTATACGGTGTTGATTGTTTAATTATCGGTATAACAAAATATACTTATTCGTATATTGGTTTATTACGAATAGGTTATAGTATTAATCTTAGATATGTTATGAACTCATTTTAGTCAACCATACTCAGACATTGTGTTTCCTTAGTATTCGGAATTTTTCTTTTGCATGACGTCTAGATTAAGCAGGCATAACGTTTAGCGTTTATTACCAATTAATTAATGAATAGATAATTCGTATTCATATATTGTTAATTTGGCAGAACTGAAAATATCAATTTAAATCTCTTTATAGAGTATACTTACCATTTCTAGCCTTAAAAAAATTACTCTCATTAGGGCGTATTTATAATAGTTTGGGTAAGAACTATTATAAAATCATATGGTGTAGGCTTGTCATTGGGTGGGTCTTACCCAGACCCAGATCAAAAGTTTGGGTTTGGGTCTGGACCCAGACTCAAAACTTTTAATTGGGTCTAGACCCAGACCCAATATAAACTCAGACCGAAACAAGACCCAATTCAGACCCAAAACAGTAGGCCCAAACAATTATATTTCACCAAACCTCCTAAACCCTAATATATCATATATCTAACACTTTTTCAAACATCTCACAACCACCATCCGTCGCCTGCCGCCGCCACCCGCCACCCGCTTCCGTCACCGCCGCCGCCACCCCTTTCTCTCTTTTTTCTCTCTTCTCTCTCAAGGTTTCAAAATCAAAAATATTATATATATATATATATGTGATATGTGTCTGTAACTAAAATTTAAATTTATAATATATATATATAATAGCTCGTTGCCGCTTTACTCGCCGCGGCGCCGCCATCAGTCGCTGGCGAGGCGTCGGTCAGTTGCCGATTTTCATTCCCACTCACCTTTTCTTCCAGATTTTGAAACCAACATTGTATAGATGCATATATGTGATATATATAATATATTATATAAACAAATAATTATATTTTAGATACATATATGTGATATATACATGTATATAATATATTGTATATCTATGTCCAAACTGATCCATGATGTTCGAGGCTAATGATGAAAAACTCCATTTCAAAAGATAAGTTTTTTTATTTCTCTCTACGTATTTTCTTTATATTTTTATGTTTTCACTTCATCGCTCATTGTATTTTTTATTTCTTTGGAGGCTTCCTAATTATATTTTAGATATATATATGTGACATATATACATATATATTATATTATATAAACAAATAGTTATATTTTAGATGGTATGTTATCTATATATATATGATTTTATATTCAATATTCGAGTATTCTAATAAAATATAATATAATATATTTTACAAATTATATTTAAATGTATTCAATGGTAATATTTAAATTATGTAATAAAATATATTTTATAATATGTATTACATAAATTTATAATTATAAAAAATAAAAACAAAATTAATTGGGTCTGGGCCTGGGCCAAACCCAGACCCAGACCCAATGTTTTGGGTCTGGATCTTGATATCAGAAGAATTAAGAAGACAAATTAAGTATAATTGAGGGAGGGCAAATTAGTAAATAAACATGCAATTTAAGAGATTACGAGTTGTACTTGTATAAATACAGGAAAAGTTAATGAAAGGATTCATTCTCGTGGCTATCAATTGTTCTCTGAATCTCATATCTCTCTTGATCTCAACTTGAGGAAATTCTCCAGGATAAATCAAGGTATTAATCCTTTGAATTCCTTACTGATTCTTCCCATTATATTTGGAGTCCATCAAGTGGTATCAGTTGATCTTGTTGATCCTCGGAACTACTTACAGATTTCCAGCAATGGTGGAATCAACTCGGAGCACCGGCGAGCTGCGCAAAGAAGTCAATGCGCTTAAAGAATCGATGGACGAACTAAAGTCGTTAATGACGACGGTGATTGCAAATCAAACAAATCAGAATGCAGGTGGTGTAGGCACCAGTGGTGACAATAGCAGTGAAGGAAATCGTTCAAAAGAAGGCGGAAATTGGCAGAATGGCTATCACATTTCCACCAGGATGTCGAGGGTGGAATTTTCTCATTTCAATGGCGAGGATTTACGTGGTTAGTTGTACAAAAGTGAGCAATTCTTTGACGTGGATGATACACCACCAACAACTAAGGTTAAGTTGGCTTCGGTACATTTGGAGGGGAAGGCTCTTCAATGGCACCAGATGTACATGAAAGGCCGACTCACACGCGAGATTCCGTGTTGGCAAGAATACGTACGCGGCTTAAGTGACAGGTTTGGCACCTTAACCTTTGATGATCCGATGTCGGAATTGATTAATCTCAAGCAAACGAATACGGTTCAGCAATAATTAGGTTGCTTTGATGAGATTGTTAATTGTTTGGATTTACCTGATTCATATGCATTGAGTTGTTTTCTTGGGGGATTGAAGGGTGAAATTTCTGTACATGTTCAAATGTTTAGACCGAAAACCCTACAAGAAGCGGTTAGTTTAGCCAAACTACAGGAGCAAGCCGTAATTTTGAATTCAAAGAGAGCAGTAGGCTCGAAATAAGGCTAACAATTTTTCTCCAAAATTTTCGTGGTCAAACCAACATTCTAAACCAGAGAACACACCACTGTTGCCTAAACCCGCAAACAACCAACTAATAGCTAATAAGTTTCAAGGAAATCAACCGCGAAGACTAACTCCAAAAGACATGGATGATAAACGAAATAAAGGTTTATGTTATTGGTGTGATGAAAAATTCACCAGAGAACATGTGTGTAAAAATCGGCACATTTATTTGTTGGAGGTTGCAAACGAGGAGGAGGAGGATGAAGATGAAGATGAAGATGGAGAGGGCGAAGATGTTGAAAATATAGATAGAGAAGTGGAGGAATCCCATATTTCCATGCACGCATTGACAGGTTTACATGATTTTAAGACTATGCGGGTGACAGGTGTTATTAAGGGTAAACCAATACACATATTGATTGACACGGGGACTACACATAACTTCATCGATCTTGAGGCAGCAAAGAGATTAGGATGTAAGTTGGAACCTATTACTCCTTTCACCGTGTCAGTAGCGGACGAAAATAAGATTCATAGCAGCTTTGTTTGTAAAAATTTCTGCTGGAAAATGCAAAGGATTAAATTCACAACTACATTAATGACTATTCCATTAGGTGGTTGTGATATGGTTCTAGGCATTCAATGGTTGATAACCTTGGGAGATATTTGATGGAATTTCAACCAACTCAAGATGGAATTCCATAGTCAAGGGCATAAGGTTGTGTTGCGTGGAATGCAACCTTCATCAGTCAAGTTAATGAGCAGGGATAACATGAACAAGATGATCTCAAAGTCTGCTCAGATTGCTATGTTGTAGTTAGGTTATTTTCAAGTTCAGCAAGAGGAGAATATCCAAGTGTTCCAGCTAGCAAATAATGAAAGGCAGGAGCATAGCGAACTGCAGGAGCTATTGACTGAATTCGGAAATGTATTTCAGGAACCTAAATCTTTACCACCCCATAGGGAACACGATCATAAAATCATTATGAAAGAAGGTACTAATCCCATAAGCATCAGACCTTACAGATATCCGGCATACCAAAAAAATAAAATTGAAAAAATGGTCCAAACGTTGCTTGATGGAGGAGTAATCAGACCACGTAACAGTCCGTTTTCCAGCCCGATTGTAATGGTTAAAAAAAAGAATGGCTCGTGGAGGATGTGTATGGATTAGAGAGCTATAAACAAGGTGACAGTTAAAGATAATTTTCCTATTCCGGTAATTGAAGAGTTGTTGGATGAATTGAACGGAGCGAAGGTGTTTACTAAATTGGATTTAAGATTGGGTTATCATCAAATAAGGATGGTTGAAGGAGAAATAAGTAAAACAGCTTTTAGAATTCATCATGGACACTTCGAGTTTCTAGTTATGCCATTTGATTTGACAAATGCTCCCTCCACATTTCAAGGCTTGATGAACAAGGTGTTTTCCACCTTCTTGAGGAGGTTCATATTGGTGTTTTTCGATGATATTTTGGTGTATAGTAAGGATTGGAACACTCATTGGGATCATTTAAAAATCACATTTCAAATTTTGAGATCTAACCAATTATTTGTCAAAAGAAGTAAATGTGATTTTGCTTGCTTGAAGGTGGAATATTTAGGGCATATCGTGTCCGGGAAAGGCGTCTCTGCTGACCCTAATAAAATGAGAACCATGACTGAATGGCCAACACCAAAAAACTTGAAGGGTTTAAGGGGCTTCTTGGGAATTACAGGTTATTACCGGCGCTTTATCAATGGTTATGGTAATATAGCAAAGCCTCTTACTGAATTGTTGAAGAAGGACGCTTTCTTGTGGAGTGAGGCTGCTGAAATAGCATTTAGGGAATTAAAGACAGCCATGACAACAGCTCCAATATTGGCCATGCCTGATTTCCAAGAGGAGTTCGTGGTTGAAACAGACGCTTGTAAGAGGGGCATTGGAGCCGTCTTGCTGCAGAAAGAAAGACCTATAGCTTTTATGAGTAAAGCTTTGTCACCAAGGAATTTAGGTCTTTCAGTTTATGACAAAGAAATGCTAGCCATTGTGATATCAATTCAAAGGTGGAGACCCTATTTGGTAGGTAGACATTTTGTCATTCGAACGGATCATAAAAGTTTGAAGTATCTCTTGGAGCAAAGAATCACCACGCCTAGTCAAGAGAATTGGTTGGTGAAGTTGTTGGGGTATGATTTCTCCATTCAATATAAACGTGGCCAAGAAAATGTCATAGCTGATGCTTTGTCTAGACAAGAGCATGAGCTGATTGGAGAAGTGAACATCATCTCGGGTATTCAAACAGAATTGTTAGAGGAGATCAAGAAAAGTTGGGCTGCTGATTCCAAAATTCAAGTGCTGTTGACGGACATATCGCAAGGCAAGAAGCCACACTATAAATGGGAGGCAGGTGTTTTGACTAGAAAGGGCAAAAGTGTGATAGGGGGTGACCGAGAATTGCAACAGAAACTATTTGAAATTTACCATAGCCTCAGGGGTCATTCGGGCATGCAGGCTACCTTACATCGAATTAGAAAGATGTTCTATTGGAAGAAAATGAAATGTGACATAGACCAATGGGTTAGAGAATGCGATGTATGCCAAAGATGTAAAGGGGAAAATATGGCCACTACGGGATTGTTACAACCATTACCAATTCCGGAAAAGATTTGGCAAGAGATATCCATGGATTTCATTGAAGGACTTCCGGAGTCGAGGGGAAAGAATAGCATTTTGGTTGTAGTTAATAGATTAAGCAAATATGCTCATTTTATGGCAATAAAACATCCTTACACGGCCTTAGATGTAGCGCAGGCATTCATGGATAATATTTTTAAACTTCATGGCTTACCAAAAGTGATAGTGATCGGGATGCGATCTTTATGAGCAAATTCTGGCAAGAATTCTTTAAGAACAGCAAGTGAAGCTTCATACATCCACTGTTTATCATCCACAGTCGGACGGTCAGACCGAGGTTGTGAATCGGTGTGTCGAGGCCTACCTACGATGCATGTGCAATGATAGGCCGAAGGAATGGATGCAGTGGCTGCCTTTAGCTGAATGGTGGTACAATACGTCTTACCATTCAGCTATAAAAACCACTCCATACGAAGTGGTTTATGGTCAATCTCCACCCATACATCAACCCTATATAAAATTTGATTCAACTGTGGATTTGGTGGATCGAAGTTTAACTAATAGAAAAGGGACCTTGAGGTTGTTGAAACATCTAGCTGCAGCACAAGCTAGAATAAAGCATCAAGCGGACAAAGAGAGGAGTGAAAGGGTTTTGGAGATAGTAGATTGGGTTTACATTAAATTACAACCGTATAGGCAAGGGTTCATACGGAAACAGGTGTATACAAAGTTGGCTGCGAAATATTTCGGGCCTTTTCAGGTCATTCAAAAACGTGGAACGGTGGCGTATACATTGGCATTGCCACCGGAGGCAAAAATTCATAATACGTTTCATGTTTCCCGGAAATTGGAGCTGCTCCTTGTAATCCCGATCTTCCAATCATGGTTACTGATCACGGAGTGTTGGTGATGGAGCCCGAATTGGTTTTGGAGAGGCGGATGGTTAAGAGGAATAACAGACCGGCGACACAATGGCTGGTGAAGTGGTTCAACTATCCGATTGAAGACAGCACGTGGGAATTTGCATATGATTTGAAGAAGAGATTCCCAAACTTTGATCCTTGAGGACAAGGATGTTTTTCAATGGGGGAAGGTGTTGATATGAGAAGAATTAAGAAGACAAATTAAGTATAATTGAGGGAGGGCAAATTAGTAAATAAACATGCAATTTAAGAGATACGAAACTTGGCGGGGAAGTTAGTTAGGGTTGTTACGAGTTGTACTTGTATAAATACAGGAAAAGTTAATGAAAGGATTCATTCTCGTGGCTATCAATTGTTCTCTGAATCTCATATCTCTCTTGATCTCAACTTGAGGAAATTCTCCATGATAAATCAAGGTATTAATCTTCTGAATTCCTTACTGATTCTTCCCAATATATTTGGGGTCCATCAGATTTGGGTCTTGCCCACCCAATGACAGGCCTAATATGGTGACCATCATTATTGAAATAATTTCTTTTTATGACCACATTAATGTTAAGGTCACCAACCCTATAACCTCACAGGAAATTATGTCGGTTACGCAGTGTACACAACAAATTTGTAATTCTGAAAATCAAGAAACACAAAAATTGTGACAAATGAATTTATATAAATCAAAATGAAATATGGGGTACAAATCTCTATTCTAATCCTCTGATTCTTCCTTCAAAATATGTTGACTTGAATATTGGAGTTGACTTTGCTTCTTTGATCTTCTCCAACGTTGACTTGAATGTTTATAACGTTAATTCGAGGGCTTGGCAGCTTAATCTCGGATCAAACGTTGAATTTGATATGGAATTTGAAATCTTCAAGGTTGACTTTGTGACTTTGATCTCCCTTGAATTTGATTTGAATTTCTATAACGTTAATTCGTAGGTTTAGCACCGTAATTACGAATCAAACGCTATAATTTGATGAATATCTTCAAGAACGCCTTGAATATGTGAAGAACCTTAGTAGAGAAAATTTGGAGAGCTTCTTTCGTCTTCTCTAGCTTTTTGATTGAACTTCTGTGTGTAATTTATGAACTCCAAAGGACCCTATTTATAGGTGTAGGATGGAAGAGTTTTGGATAATTTGGAATCCAGTGATAATTATCTATTTGATTTAATAAATAATTATCATAATTTCAGAGTCATTTGATTGGCTGATAGAAGATCTAGATAGATCTTCTAGATACTATCCAAAATTTAACTTGAATTGATAATTATCCAAAACTTAACTTGAATTTATCCAAAACTTAACTTGAATAAATAAATATCTTTTGTCGTAGACGACTTTTGATTGGTCAATATTTCCACGTGGCATGATTTGATTGGTTGCAAAATTTCAATATCTACACGCAGTTTTAAAAATGTTTGCTTTTTGGGAAACATTTAATGTATTGTCTACGTACAGTTAGGAACTCGTGTAATCACGTAACCATTAACCATATTGGCAAAAATCAATAATGAAACGGCCCTAATACATTTACAACCGTAATTTTTATTCAATTTTAGGTTTGCTGATTATTCCTAGTTGTGATACCGTGTAAATTATATCTAAATATAATTTAAATAGGTTATTACTCATTACACCTTGTTGTAAACACTGAGTTACTTGCAATATTAAACAATACCTATTAAGGGCATTAGGGTAATTTGTATTTAGTATTAATGTATTACCTTAATATTAATCCATACTGAATTCCTTATACCTATTTTACCATCCAAATACAAAGGATCCTATAATACTGATAGGTTTAGTTATATTTTGGGCAAACTTTTATCGTTTATAAATATCTCTTGATATAATTGTGATATCTTTATGTGCTCACATGGGTATCGTTTATAGTATCACCATCATTTATCGGATTAGTAATTTGATCATGTTATTCAATACAGTTTGGTAAATTTCTCACAATTCTTACCAATTTGATATTTTAAATACAAATATCCTTATATATTTATGTCATGTTGACAAATTACTATCGTTAAAATAAGATGATCTACACGTAATTATGATCATATTACGACTAATTTATTAGGATTATTACGTGTTTCAGACAATGTTTAATCTTGAACTGTCATACTGTATTGAGATTAACATTACCAGGTAATTACTAATTACTAACTTAGTATTAAACATAGTTGTTCAATAGATTAAGATATAATATTTATCACAATAAATATACACGTTTTCCCCACATACGTATGGATAGGAATATGATATACTATTAGAAATTACATCATTTGTTTCGTTTATTATAATGGATAAACTTTGAGGTTAACGGTTATTAATTATATATAGTGATACAATAGTAAATAATATATAATTTAATATTGTAATGGCCAATATAACCTGAAACGAATAATTAGGTTAAACATTGTCTCATAAAATGATACCCATAATTGATGAAATGATTCCTAGGTTAAGTTATATACAGTTTTGATACTAATACGTGTTAAATTGACTCGAGTTACCCCTATTTAAATACAGGTAGAAATCCCTAAAATTAAATTATTCTAATTGCCGGTACAGTACAATTTCATATAATTTAAATGATAACATCATTCGGCTATCGAATTTAACAGGGTTGTTTCCCCTGTATTGATAAGCCATCAAATTACTAATGTTAATCTCCCAATAATCAAACGTCTACCTGTATTATACTGCCAACGAATAATTATTAGAACATATTATTTGTAAATATATTGTTTCCCCTGTATTGAACACATTTGTAACTTGTCAGCACTAGAAATAAGGTTAAAATTGAAATGGTTTAAACTATGGGCTTAATTTGTTGTTTACGCCTGAAATCAATATAGCATTGGTTTACAAAATTTAATAATTAAAAGGGCTATCACTTATTACCCTAATATTATGTAATATAAATTTATTTTGATATGTAATCATAAGTTTCCCTTTAGTGTATAGTGAATTTACGTAATTAGTTGGTCTTGGGGTAATGATGGGTTGACATGAATACGGGGGATATTCTTTAGTATAAACCAAACAACAATATATTGATGTATTGTGTATCATTACCCTATTTACATAATTAAGATAAATATTTATAATACCTAAAATTTGGGCATAGGATTACATAATTTTCCTTGATTATGAATATGTATAGGTGAAATTAATGATTTATGAATACAATGGTATAATAATATTTTTAGACATTAATACATTGCCAAATTAATTTATGCTATGAACCATAAACAGTCCAAAGCTAAATTAATATACGTTAATATATTAACTATATTATTGGCCATATCATTATGACATTAATGTAACCTAATAATTTGCCATACTAAATGATATCACATTAGGGTATTTATTATGGGTAAATATTAGCAAGTTTATAATTCAATATTAGCATGTTAACCCAACATTTTAAGAAATTTTCCAACATTACAAAATAATTAACCCAATTTGGGTTATTGTACATATAGGTATTAATACATGGATAATAACCATATAATTAATGTTTATTCCCTATCATTTCACCCTATATGTACCTTATTTTGATTGTACGGTACGAGGTACGTACAACTAATCTAATATGTTAATTAATTAACATTCAAAATATGTTATATTAACTACTAATATAAGCTCATTATAAACAAACCAGTAACATAGTTTAGCAATGCGATACTACAAGAAAATAGAGTTTTGAGACGGGAATTTGAGCCAGAAAGATTTCGGTCTCTATTTTGAGACGGATTCAGAGACTGGTAGCATATTTGTCTCAAATTAGAGACAAATTTACCACGTGAACATATTTTCATCTCTATCTTATTATTGCAACGAAATAGAGACCGAAATAGAGACGGAATAATTACGTCTCTAAATCCGTCTCTGATATCGACTAACAAATTCTGGGATGAAAAAATCGTCTTAGTTGAGACTATATTTGAGACGGATTTAGAGACATTAAAGTCCGTCTCAAATTTTGTCTCACTATACTCACCAACTTTTGAGACAAAATACTCCATCTCAATTTGAAACGTAACTTTGAGACAAAATATGAGACGTATTCTTGAGATGACATGCTCTATCAATTTTCGTCTCTAATATTGTCTCTGTGTAGTATGTAATAGAAGAGAATGATCTTGGTCACTGAATATTGCAATTTTACAATCAACAGAAGGACAAAAAACTTTGAATATAACAACATAAAAGATTAAAGTGATACCAAAACTGATTCAGGGTGTTTAATAATGTCATGTCTATTTGAGGTAATTTTGCTCTTCCCTTGATAGCAGAATTGGTCGCAGACGCCTAAAATTATTTGCCAGCTTTTTTCTAATTTATGCTACATCATTAACCAATATTTTTAATTATATTGAGCAATCATTTGGTAATGTGTATAATGTCATCTATGTACTATACCTGTTATTTAATTAGATGAACCTATTTAAATTTGTCTATTCAATCTTAAATCACCTTAAACAAATAATAGAATTTTTATTTGTTTCTGAACAAAATATTACAAGGCTTTACAGCTAGTCAGAATGCATCTTGTATGAAAGATAGAAATTGTAAGTGTAGATCATTAACTTAATTAGTTCAAGTAGCAATTATAAATATATTTATTAATGGTGATTATTATAGTCTTAGAGCTGAATTCATAACTCAAAAAATAATTATATTTAAGTTATGGGAATCATGTGATGTAAAATCTAAATTCTAAAGTCGTCTTAGTAAGAATGATTAAGTTATGTTGCATTTCTTTTCTTCTGTTTTTGCTGAGTTTGTGTATTGTTTTGTTAATTCTTTCAGATCAACAAGCTGAGAGAATGGGTCGTCGTGGAGCAAGTGCGGGTGGTGGCCAGTTTGGGATACCCCTTTGGAGGTGGAGAAGAGGCACCTACTAATAAATGAACTATTACAGCAGCTCCAACTGCCGAGCTTTCCTCAAAACCTGCTGCTGCTGCTTCTCCAAGTGCCGAGCTTTCCTCAAAGCCTGCATCCCTGTTAGCAAGACGAACAACTACTTCAGAGCAAATGGGCAGAACTGTGGCAACTTTTTGACGGTCTATTACTATTCTCCACCTCCATTTGATCTTCCAATGTGGTGCGAAGTAACCGGAGGCCCAACAGGGTCGTTTATATGGGGATTGAATGTAGTCAAAATATTAGAATGAGATATGAATATATGGGAGAGGGTTTTTACTTGAACTCGATGAGTCTAAAAAGAGGGAAGAGAAAGCTCGAAAAAGGGAAGAGGAAGCTCGAATTAGGGAGGATAAACTTCAAGAGTTGGTTTGAAAAATGATTGAAGAAGTTGGGAACACTAAACACCGATCTGGACATAGGGTGCGCAATGACTTTGGAGGCAAATGTTAGTCTTATTAGTTAGATGGATTTCATGACTTTGGAGGCAAAAGTTTTATTAGTTAGATGGATTTCGTATTGTGTTTTGTTTTGGCTTGGGTTATTACTATGTTAGTAGGCGTTTTTTACGATGTTAACAATTGATTGTTTTGTTTATTAGATCTTTGTGATTAGAGACAATTAATTGTTTTGGCTATTTTGAAGAGTTTTTTGGTTTTGTTGTTTTGATGATTAGTTTGATATATAGAATAAAACGAGCAGGTATAATGATATAAGAATATGTCAAAACTGGATTGAATTTGAGACGGAATTTGAGATGAAAAATGTCAAAATTCTGAGATAGAATTTGAGACGGAAAATGTCATAATTCTGAGACAGAATTTGAGACGAATAAATTTGTCACAACCATGTTAGTCTCAAAATCCGTTTCAGATTTGCCACGAGGCTATCAGCATCAAATTTTGAGATGGTGTATTTCCGTCTCAATTGAGCATCAACCACGGAAATTAGGGCGTCTGAGACGTAATAATCCGTCTCAGAAGCCCTGTTTTCTTGTAGTGTTAGTCAAAAGATGTGTTATTAAAATAATTTTTGGTGAAGGATTAAGTGGGGCTATCAATTGTTTTTAAACTATATGTTAATGGAATAGTGGTGTCTTCAATATGTATATACACGTACTTATGGGAATTGAATAATTATCATGCCAATAAAGTATTGATACTTTCATATAAAAAATAAATAAACCAGTTTAATTGCAATGTTATAGAGGAAAATTATGAACAGGAGTATACCTTGTAAGTTTGATCTCTTTGGTTATTGGGTGGACGAAGTTACAGTAAGGGTTGGCATAATTGAGAATTTAAAATTATCAAGATTTAATGAGCCTTCTCTTAGTTTTCTTTAAAATTTAGATTAAAGGGCTGTTGACAGCAGTTGTAACGACAGAGTACATGGATTTTATATTGCTATACTAGCTAGTGAATTATTGGTATGCATTAAACCATTGATCTAAATTATCTAGGCTTGGAGGAGAATAAACCAAGCAACTCTTGACGGATTATCGATTAGTTAGGGCGTTTTAGTTGAGGTAAGTGACTCTTTACTCTTCTAGCTATATAAAAATTATATATATATATATATATGTCACCGTTTTGGTGTGGGTGCGTGACTTTTGAAAACTTGGATCGTGCAAGTTTATATATATATACATATGGTTTTCTGAGAAAAGTTAAACGTTTCAATGTTTTCTGAAAAATATGTTTTTGAAAAGCGAATTATGATTTTTAATGGTGATACGAACGTGATTTTGGAAACGTGATTGCTTTGGTGAAAGTGTTTGAAAGTGAGATATGATTTTCGTCGTGATACGAACGTGGTTTTGGAAAACGTGATAGCTTTGGTGGTGGTTTTTAAAACCCATTGTTGAGACCATTACATCGTTTACTATTCCGGAATAGAAAATATAGAACCGAGACCAATGAAGTTGGTTAGTGACCCAGTATAGGAGGTTATTCCTATACCAGGACCCAGTATAGGGGGTTAAGCCTATACCAGGACCCAGTACAGGGGGTTTAAGCCTGTAACAGGACCCAGTGCAGGGGAGTTAAGCCTGCACCAGGACCTAAGACAGGGGGTTAAACCTATCTCTAACCATGTTTGGCTTATGTGTTGGTTTTGCGTGGTGATTTTGAATCTGGAGATTGGATGGTATTTTAAAACGTGGTTTTCATGAACTTCTTTTAAATTGTTTATTTTTTGGAACTCATGTGTGAAAAGCTATTATTTATACTATTAAAAGATAAAACTATATTTTTAATTTTTTGGCTTACTTGATCCGGCTAGTTGACTGATGGAGTTACTTACTGGTCGTCGAGCTCATCCAATTTTATTAAACTTTTTCCAGATATCGAGACTTAGTAGGAGAAAAGTCGGTGGTCTGGATGGCATTTCTTGAGGAACCTTATTTCACAGTTTAGCGAGATTTTATTATAATTTTCCCTACATAGAGATTCTTTGGAGCACTTTTAATGTTTCGTTTTTGGAGATTGGATTAGTAGTGGTTTCATTAGCTTGTACGACGATTAAGATGTGAATCCTTTTATGGAGTCATTTCTTTTTGTAGTCAAGATTTTTGTATCGTTTAGGTATAGATGCACTATACCAAGGTTATCGTTAAGTGAGCTTTGCAGGTTATTGAGATGTTCCCATAAACTTGCGGCGGTTGTCATGGTCTCGGGGCGTGACCAGTTAAGTTAATGGGCAAAATTGTAATTAACGTAAATAGAGACATTTATTTTATTTTATTTGGTCAAAAACATTGTTGCTAAATATATGAATTCATTTTATTCTTTTATATATATTAGAAAATATCACGTGCGTTGCACGTGGTTAGCACGTGATTTTTTTAAAATGAACTAAATTACAATAAATTATTATTATTCTATCAAAAGATTTCATAATTATTTAATTATTACTAAATAAATTCAATTCTTATTTTCATTGCAAAATTCTAGTGGCTTTTAGTTTTTAAATCTCGTTTAAAGCATAAAATTTGTCATGAATAAACTTATAAAATTAGAATAAAATGAGTCATATCCTAAAATGAGTCAAATCTAATTGTTAATTTATATTTTTCTCCCATTTTTTTAACACCTTATATCTAAAAAACTACGTACATGTATGTTTGAAATATTACTTCTTTTATCACAACTTTCTTAAAATTTTAAATATAACCTATTTTCAATCAAATTCATTTTCTTTCATGTCCATGTATAACTAATTATAAATCAACATATATTGCATCACATTATTCCTCATAATTTCACCATATCTTTCATCAAAATATTTATTCTTAAACAATTTTTTCTTTCGTTTTTGATATTTTATAATCACATATGATCATCATAAAATAACAAAACAATAACTTGCGCGTCATTCATAAATAAAGTTACACTTGATTTGATGGATTTTATCAATCCCAACTATTTTGTAAAAACACGAACAAAAACATCAAAAATTAGTCATTGCATTGGAATCTATATATATATATATAGCTCACAATTTTTTCAAAGACATTTCTAAGATACTAATCTCAAAACATAAAATACTATAAGCGTATAAACATAAAATCGAAATATATAACTTTGCTTTACTAAATAGTTTCTACTATTAAGAGATTTTTTCCCCTGATTGGCTTTATAATATTTGTTTTATATTTTTTTAAAAACTTATTTATATATTTGAATGTAAAATAAAATTTGATAAAAAAATATTAATATTTTTCTAGCATGTTTATATATACGATAATCAACCTATGTATATTTTTAAAATTTATCTTAACGCCATTTTTTTCCTTGTACTCCACACATGTATATTTACTTTTTTTCATTCTAAATCACTCTTCATCTACTATCTGAAAAACTTCATATATATGCTTGTTTATATTTGCAAAATTGTTTATAGTAACTTTTGAAAATTTCAGTACCACCTATTTTAACAAAAACAATTCAGTCAATTTTCATAAATAGCTACTCATTGATCAATACGTTCATTACTTCACAATAGTTCACATTATTTCTCATTATTTCACACTATCTCACATCAACAATTTCATATTTAAACTCTTTTTCTTTTCTCTTCTTACTTTATTACAATCATATATATATAGTCTCTGCACTTGCCATTCACTATCTAATTTTGTAACATTTATATACTTATTATATTATAACTATTAAAAATCATCATGTCCATTCACTTATTCAATTCAATGCTTATTATAAATATTATCATTATTATATATATTAATATTGTCTCTTTACTTGCTATTCATTATTTAATTTTGTAACATTTATTTTTCTAATATAAATGATATTATTTTTATATTATATACATCAATAAAATGCTTATTATAAATAATAATATTATATATATATTAATATTGTCTCTTAACTTGCTATTCACTATTTAATTTTGTAACATTTATTTTCCTAATAAATGATATTATTTTTATATTATATATCAAAATATACAATGCTTATTATAAATATTGTCTCTTTACTTGTTATTCACTATGTAATTTTGTAACATTCATTTTCCTAATAAATGATATTATTTTTATTACTATTATATATATTATCTTTTCACTTGCTATCCACTATTTAATTTGGTAATACTGATATAATTATTATATTATAACTATTGAAAATCATCATTGTTCATTTACTTATTCAATTCAATGCTTATTATAAATATTATTATTATTATATATAAATATTGTTTCTTTAGTTACTATTTACTATTTAATTTTGTGACATCCATTTTCCTAATAAATTATATTATTTTTATATTATATATCTTCATGTCCATTCACTTATTCAATATAATGCTTATTATAAATAATAATATTATTATTGTATATATAAATATTGTATCTTTACTTGCTATTCACTATTATATTATGATGTATATAAAAACATGTACTAAAAATTAATTAAAACACAGTGGACTACGTGCAACACACGTTCTTTTTGCTAGTATAAAACAAATATGACACTTCTATTTACTAAAAGAATTCCAAATGTAATGTTTACACTTGAAAATTACAGAAGAATAATAATGAATCTGAGAACTTCTCCGATGCAATCAAAATGAAACCATTATCATGTTATATGTGTTTTCATTCGCTGCTTTAAATAAAAATCAATTACTAAAAAGATTAATCAAATTAACTTAAATATTGAGAATCATCAAATCTAATATTTTTTCCTCGCGGAATTTCGAATTCAGGATCCCTTTTTTGTAAAGGAATAATTATTATAAATAAAAGATAAAAAAGAGTCTCATTTGTAGTTGTAGTCTTCTCCAAAAAAAATCACATGTTCAACCCACGTTCAAGATTATTCTGGAACTCGCTGAATAACGAAAAAATTCAAAAAATATACCTGATTTCGATTTTAATTTCGAAAATAGACACTTTCAAAAATTAATTCAAGAAGTACACTATCGGCCCCTAGTTTAGGGGCCTATAGAAACGGCCCCTAAGAGAGGGGCCGTTTCTGGTTGACTTTTCACAAGTACCAGATTCGGCCCCTAAGATATGGGCCTAATCTGTTGACTTTGACAGATTCAGCCCTTATCTTAAGGGCTGAATCTGTTTATTTATCTATTTATATGTATACTTGTATACGTTTTTTTTAATACAACTTCATTTTTTTCAATTCACTTACAAAAATTCTCTACACAAATTATCTCTCTATATTCCACTATTACAGGTAATTTATTATTTTTTGTATTATTTAATTTAATTTAATTTTGTTAAATTTATACAATTAATTTATTTACATGTTGTATAATTTATGTTAATTCATAATTTAATTTATACTATTAAGTTTGAATTTTAAATATGATTTATTTGATAATTGTATAAATTATGAATTTTTTGCAGAAATGTCGAGATCGAACTCTGTTGAACTCATTATATATTCTGATGGTTCGATTGTTGAATAATCGAATTGTTTAAGATATAGTAGTGTACGTCCTAACACTATGTTGAAAATTCCTAGGTCGATCAACTTTGTTGATTTAGTTACAAAATTATATCGTAGGACGAAAATTGATCCGAATCAATACTCAATCAAGGTATATATCAAAATCAGTCACCAGAGTGCAAGGGGTGTGATAGAAAATTTAGTCGCGATTAATGACGATGATGATTTGGGTTATTTTTTGGATCCTGAGAATGAGTTTGCTACATTGGAGCTTTACATTGAGAAACAAATAAGCCAATCTCAGGTTCCTTATTCGCTGCCATTGACGTCAACTCAAAATCAGTTCCCAACATTTGATTCACAACCATTGTTACCCGATTTTCCTGATGTGAATGCAGGTATTTATTTTATCATTATCATACTTATATATATATCATGCTTAATTTGAATCATACTTTTTTTGAATGTTTATTTTTATGCACATAGGTCCTTCTACACAGATATTGTCACGCCCCCAGACCGGTGCCCGGGGACGGTGACCGATGACCCTTTTTCTTTCGTAAATGTTATGGTTTTCTAAAATAATAAAATTTATTCTTTGGAAATAAAAATAAATCATTTTTCCTTCTTCTATTTCTCCTTAAGTTTTCTTACTGTTTCTTTCTCTCTTTCTCTATATTCTTTCTGTTTCCTATCCTTTTCATTCTAATTCCTACATTTCTTTCAATTATATATATAGATAAAGTGAGGGTGCGTAGGTGGCAAACTAAAGCACAATTTATGGTGACTAATGATATATATATATATATATATAACTTGGAAAATGGAAAGTTAGTCGGCAAAATGAGAAGATTTGGTTACCAAGTTTGGTGACTAAGCTTTAATATATAATATTATTATATTCTTATAATTATTTGCAGCTGCTAGCTTATTACGTGTTATACATTTATACGTTATATTTTATACGTGTCGTGTATTTAAACTAATCGGAACATACCGGTAACACGTATGTGACGCGTAGTGTGTAAAATATATTTACCCGATAATTAACGGGAAGATTTAGTGTACCGTATTCGATCAAAACTCTAAAGTTAAGCGTGCTCGTACGAGAGAAATAACAGGATGGGTGACCACTCTGGGAAGCACCTCAATTTTCCATTCATTAATTAACTCGTGATAATTTATATGCTACACAATTAATAGTAAGTGCTAATAGGTGTGAGCTTATTCGGGTATTACAATTATTACCTCCTTACAAAAATTTCGTCCTCGAAATTTGGCCTATACCTAATTATCACATTCATTAGTAAATGAATGCACAAGAATGATAACGATATGCATTAATCAAACATAAAAGCATAAAGCAAGAAGTTGACCAAGTTTCCCCAAGCAGGATATGTTCATATGCCTTCTTTTGTCTACAGGAAAGATCCGCTCTGATACCATTAAACTGTCACGCCCCCAGACCGGTGCCCGGGGACGGTGACCGATGACCCTTTTTCTTTCGTAAATGTTATGGTTTTGTAAACGAATGTTTGTTTATGTACAAGGTTTTAAAATTTGCAAAGGAAAAATGATTTATTTTTATTTACAAAGAATAAATTTTATTATTTTAGAAAACCATAACATTTACGAAAGAAAAAGGGTCATCGGTCACCGTCCCCGGGCACCGGTCTGGGGGCGAGACAGATATGCACATACGAAGATTTGCCTACTCATTCGTCATTGAACTACAATGATCATTTTGCTCAGCACGGGGGAACAAGTAGTTCGGCACAACCTCATTTTGACCGCTTGGATGATGATAATGTAAATGTTCCATTATCAGGTGCGCACTACTACTCATCTTCAGATGATGAAATTAATTACATACCAACCGATGATGAAGAATTTGATGAGGAAATTGATGAGGATTTTGATGATGAACTTGATGTTGAAATTGAGGGGGACGGTGTTCCTGCCACAATTGGAGAAGAAAGACACCACCGAGTTCTCCCATTTTATTCCACTAACGATTCTGAAGATGAAGAATCAGTTGATCTTCAAGGTGCAGTAGCAACAAGAGAAATGACTTATGATTATAGGATAGGCAAACTTAGTCTGGGTATGTTATTCGAAAATAAGAAAAGTCTGCAACAAGCTGTAAAAGATTACCACATAACACACACACACTGTGAGTATAAAGTGGTGACCAGTACAAAGACCAAGTGGAAGGTGGAATGCAAACACAAAAACAGTGATGAAGAATGTGGATTTTTTCTGCGAGCACATTTAAACCAAAGCTTACAAATGTGGAAGATTTCAAAGTTATATGCGCGACACACATGTTTGTTCGACGATGTGAGAAACAAACACCCTAACCTGGACATGAATTTGGTCGCCAATGAACTGATACCATACGTAGAGAGAAATCCAACATTTGAAATCGGTCAAATTCAGGTGCTTGTAGAACAAAAATGGAAATGCAAGATCAAGTATGGCAAAGCCTGGTATAGTTTGCATCGTGCCAATGAGCTAGTATACGGTACTTGGGAGGATTATGTTAAATTGTTACCTATGCTTTTGGGGGCAATCAAGAAATGGAATCCTTACACAGTTATCGAATGGAAGCACAAAAACCAAAACCCACATGAAAATTCAAAAGTGTTAAAGTATGTGTTTTGGGCGTTTAAGCCATGCATAGATGCATTTCAACATTGTCGAAGGGTGATATGTATAGACGGAACACAACTTTATGCGCGCTACAATGGTAAGTTGTTAATTGCATGTACTTTAGATGGAAATGACAACATCTTACCTCTTGCATTTGCAATCGTCGATAATGAGACGAATGAATCTTGGTTTTGGTTTCTACGGTGTCTCAACCACTACTTTATCCCACCATCTTCTGGCGTGTGTCTTATTTCTGATCGTCACCATGGAAAATTGAATGGAGCAAATGCTGTGCCTGCATTTTGTGCTCCATTAGGAGCTCATCGATACTGTCTGCGGCATTTGGTTTCAAACTTTAACACAAAGTTCAAAAACCAAGCATTGAAACAACTATGCTCAAACGTAGGAAATGCTCATAGCATCGAAAAATTTGAGCGTGAAATGCAAAAGATACGTGCATTAAATGCAGAGGCGGGAGACTGGTTGGATAGAATTGACAAAGAAAAATGGACATTATCATATGACGGAGGAGTTCGTGAAGGGATAATGACCACCAACATTGGGGAGAGCTTTAACAATGTGATGAAAAGGGCTCGACATCTTCCACCTGCAGCTATAGTGGAATTTACATTCCATATACTTTCCTTGTACTTTTATAAACGAGCGAAAGATGGCATAAAAATGAAAAGTGTAGGGCCCTTGACAAGAAAAGCCGCTAAACTCTACAAGATTGAAACAGACACCTCCAATAGCCACATAGTAAAGAAATTTTCCATGGACAACAAAACTGGACAAGTTTTTAGTGCCAGCCAATATCATAGTCGTGCTCGACGATATGCAGTGGATCTCAAACAACAAAATTGTTCATGTGGACAATGGACGGCACTTGGAATTCCATGTTCACACGCAATTTCTTTATGCAAATCAATAAAGTTAAGGTTAGTAATGCTTGTTAAACAATATTATGAAGTTGATTCGTATATCAAAACATATGAAATGCAATTTCATCAATTGCATGACAAGTATTATTGGGATACCCCAAACTGGGAGCTTGTCCATGACCCTTACTCTAAGAAGGCCCGGCTCGTTGGCAGAAGTCGGAGTAGGAGAATTCGAAATGAGATGGACGAGTAGATTTGAGTAATTTCATTGAATGTTGTATTTTGAATGTTGTAGTCAGAAATTGAACTTTTAATGTTGTATTTTGAATGTCATTGAATGTTGTGTTTTGAATGTTGTAGTCAGATTTGAGTATCTTGTAATTGAATGTTGTATTTTGAATGATGTAATTGAACTTTGAGTAATTGAACGATGTAGTCAGAAATTTGGCATTGTAGTCAGATCCGGTTCAAAATATATTATAATTGAAGGCCCGAAAGTTACAAAATAAACACATAAACTATACAACCTAGTCAATTGTTTCTACGTCGTTGTTGCTCCGTATAGCACTTTGGGGGATGAATAGTCCTTTGAGATCGTCTCGGAGCTGGAGGTTCCTCTTCAGTATCATCTTCTGGAGGTGGAATACTGTTCAAATCAAATTCTAAAGAAAATGGAACAGGGGAAACATTTCGTTGGGGCTGTTGAGATGACGGTGATGAACCCCACAACATATCTAAAGGTAACATGATGCCCTGTGATCCGTCGTATGAGCCTCCTCTATATGGAGTGCCACCATATTCATGATACTGATCAGTGGGGGTGATCCAATCAAACGTAGGCCGATATACATCTTGAAACGTGGGCTCAGACGTGGGCTGAAACGTGGGCTCAAACGTGGGCTGAAACGTGGGCTCAGACGTGGGCTGAAACGTGGCCTGAAACATGGGCTCAGACGTGGGCTGAAACGTGGGCTCAGACGTGGGCTCAGACGTGGGCTGAAACGTGGACTGATACGTGGGCTCAAACGTGGACTGATACGTGGGCTCAAACATGGGCTCAAACGTGGTCTCAGACATGAGCTCAAATGTGGGCTCAACATGGGGTACTACATCATCAGCACTTGAATATGACACCACATTAATAGCACGTTGAAGCTCTGATGTTAGTCGTTCGCGAACAGTGTTGAGGCTATGAGGAATTTCATATGTTATTTGATTTGCACCTTCGATCACATTACGCTGAAAAAATATTTAAAATTATTAGCAACTAAATTTAAAAGTATCATATTAAACGATGAAATATTAAAGTAAAATACTAACCACATCTCGAAGAAGAGGACCCGTCCCGGTCAAAAACTCATCTCTCAACCAATTTAGGCTTCGGGATATGTAACGGCGAGTAATGGAATCATACCATTGGTCGTACTCCTGTACCGTTCCCAAACCTACAACTCCATCTATGACACGTTGTTCTCTGTGTTGCCACATATCAATTTCTTTTCGTAACTCATGAAGGTAGTTCCTTCCAATTTTTCCCCGACGATCCTCTCGTTGAAAACGAGAAACTGATGGCGGCACATCTTGTATCACGTTGAATTGTCGCTTAACTCTTTCCGGACGATGATACTCCACAATGTTGAAGCACATCAAAGGGACCATTGACATCCACACATTCCAGTTCAAACATTGTGTCGGTAGTTCTACAATGTCGGGATCGTTAAACATATACGGAGTCCAATTAAACTGAAATGAAACAAACAAAATATAGAATATCATTACTATTAAATACATATTATATAATTCCAAAATAACATAATATTATCATAATTTATAACTCACTTGATTCGAAGACATGAGGTCAAGTTGCTCTCTCAGCCCCGGTAGATTGTTAGCAGCAACAAATTTCCGTGTTCTAGGTGGATGCCACCTTCAAATATGAATTGAGGAATTAATTAAAAACGAAACAATAATTGTCATCAAAATGAAACAAAATTTAGATAGATATATAACTAACTTACCGTGCAGCATACGGAGCTCGTGCTATGCCATTTTCATCAGGTCCCGCAAAATTGCGAGGAAGTCCACCGGGTCGCACACAACCTATTCGTGACCAAGCCCATATCTGTTACAAATTAAAAGAAATACGTCAACCTCACAAACATGAATTGTTATCGTAAAAATAAAATATATTAATAAAAGTAAAATGTATCATACCTGTATCAAGTTCCTGCGTTTGAGCATAGTTGTTTCAATGCTTGGTTTTTGAACTTTGTGTTAAAGTTTGAAACCAAATGCCGCAGACAGTATCGATGAGCTCCTAATGGAGCACAAAATGTAGGCACAGCATTTGCTCCATTCAATATTCCATGGTGACGATCAGAAATATGACACACGCCAGAAGATGGTCGGATAAAGTAGTGGTTGAGACACCGTAGAAACCAAAACCAAGATTCATTCGTCTCATTATCGACGATTGCAAATGCAAGAGGTAAGATGTTGTCATTTCCATCTAAAGTACATGCAATTAACAACTTACCATTGTAGCGCTCATAAAGGTGTGTTCCATCTACACATATCACCCTTCGACAATGTTGAAATGCATCTATGCATGGCTTAAACGCCCAAAACACATACTTTAACACTTTTGGATTTTCATGTGGGTTTTGGTTTTTGTGCTTCCATTCGATAACTGTGTAAAGATTCCATTTCTTGATTGCCCCCAAAAGCATAGGTAACAATTTAACAGAATCCTCCCAAGTACCGTATACTAGCTCATTGGCACGATGCAAACTATACCAGGCTTTGCCATACTTGATCTTGCATTTCCATTTTTGTTTTACAAGCACCTGAATTTGACCGATTTCAAATGCTGGATTTCTCTCTACGTATGGTATCAGTTCATTGGCGACCAAATTCATGTCCAGGTTAGGGTGTTTGTTTCTCACATCGTCGAACAAACATGTGTGTCGCGCAAATAACTTTGAAATCTTCCACATTTGTAAGCTTTGGTTTAAATGTGCTCGCAGAAAAAATCCACATTCTTCATCACTGTTTTTGTGTTTGCATTCCACCTTCCACTTGGTCTTTGTACTGGTCACCACTTTATACTCACAGTGTGTGTGTGTTATGTAGTAATCTTTTACAGCTTGTTGCAGACTTTTCTTATTTTCGAATAACATACCCAGACTAAGTTTGCCTATCCTATAATCATAAGTCATTTCTCTTGTTGCTACTGCACCTTGAAGATCAACTTATTCTTCATCTTCAGAATCGTTAGTGGAATAAAATGGGAGAACTCGGTGGTATCTTTCTTCTCCAATTGTGGCAGGAACACCGTCCCCCTCAATTTCAACATCAAGTTCATCATCAAAATCCTCATCAAATTCTTCATCATCGGTTGGTATGTAATTAATTTCATCATCTGAAGATGAGTAGTAGTACGCACCTGATAATGGAACATTTACATTATCCTCATCCAAGCGGTCAAAATGAGGTTGTGCCGAACTACTTGTTCCCCCGTGCTGAGCAAAATGATCATTGTAGTTCAATGACGAATGAGTAGGCAAATCTTCGTATGTGCATATCTGTGTAGAAGGACCTATGTGCATAAAAATAAACATTAAAAAAAAGTATGATTCAAATTAAGTATGATATATATATATATATATAAGTATGATAATGATAAAATAAATACCTGCATTCACATCAGGAAAATCGGGTAACAATGGTTGTGAATCAAATGTTGGGAACTGATTTTGAGTTGACGTCAATGGCAACGAATAAGGAACCTGAGATTGGCTTATTTGTTTCTCAATGTAAAGCTCCAATGTAGCAAACTCATTCTCAGGATCCAAAAAATAACCCAAATCATCATCGTCATTAATCGCGACTAAATTTTCTATCACACCCCTTGCACTCTGGTGACTGATTTTGATATATACCTTGATCGAGTATTGATTCGGATCAATTTTCGTCCTACGGTATAATTTTGTAACTAAATCAACAAAGTTGATCGACCTAGGAATTTTCAACATAGTGCTAGGTAGGGATGTAAACGAGCCGAGCTCGAGCCGAGCTTGGTGATTTTTCCAAGCTCGAGCTCGAGCTCGAGCTCGAGCCTCATTATACGAGCTCGAGCTCGGGCTCGAGCTTGCCGAGCTTAAATTTTCGAGCTCGAGCTCGTGAGCTTGGGTTCGAGCTCGAACTCGAGCCCAAGCTCGCGAGCTTGAGCCCGAACTCGAGCCGAGCCGAGCCGAATATTTTTTATTTATTTTTAATTATTTAATATATATTTATTAATATAATAATAAAAATATATTTAAAAAAAAAGTTCGCGAGCCGAGCCCGAACTCGAGCCGAGCCGAATATTTTTTATTTATTTTTAATTATTTAATATATATTTATTAATTATTTAATATATATTTATTAATATAATCATAAAAATAAAAATATATTAAAAAATAAAAAAAGCTTGCGAGCCGGGCTCGCGAGCTTTTTTCAGAGACAAGTGGGCTCGGGCTCGAGCTCGATTGAGAGTTCGAGCTCGTGAAGCTCGGCTCGAGCTCGAAAAACTCGAGCTCGAGCCGAGCTCGTTTGTTCGAGCTCGAGCCGGCTCGCGAGCCGGCTCGGCTCGACTTACACCCCTAGTGCTAGGACGTACACTAGTATATCTTAAACAATTCGATTCTTCAACAATCGAACCATCAGAATATATAATGAGTTCAACAGAGTTCGATCTCGACATTTCTGCAAAAAATTCATAATTTATACAATTATCAAATAAATCATATTTAAAATTCAAACTTAATAGTAGAAATTAAATTATGAATTAACATAAATTATACAACATGTAAATAAATTAATTGTATAAATTTAATAAAATTAAATTAAATTAAATAATACAAAAAATAATAAATTACCTGTAATAGTGGAATATAGAGAGATAATTTGTGTAGAGAATTTTTGTAAGTGAATTGAAAAAAATGAAGTTGTGTTAAAAAAAACGTGTACAAGTATACATATATATAGATAAATAAACAGATTCAGCCCTTATCTTAAGGGCTGAATCTGTCAAAGTCAACAGATTAGGCCCATACCTTAGGGGCCGAATCTGGTACTTGTGAAAAGTCAACCAGAAACGGCCCCTCTCTTAGGGGCCGTTTCTATAGGCCCCTAAACTAGGGGCCGATAGTTTACTTCTTGAATTAATTTTCGAGAGTGTCTATTTTCGAAATTAAAATCGAAATCAGGTATATTTTTTGAATTTTTTCCTGAATAACGGCAAACTAATCTAACATGGGCTTCGGAAAAGCTGTAATAGATGATGGTGGCTTGCCGCCATGTGCTGCTGCCACATCATTGGTCATGCGGAGATTAACGGTGCATTTAAGTGACGGACGTCTACGAAACTCACTGAAAAATGGCCGTGAACGGGCTCTTTTGTCCGCGTTATCTCCAAATTGATTGTCGTTCCGGGAACGGAGTTGCGCGGCGGAATTTTCTAGAGAAGGCGGCGGCGCCGGGCGCCGCAGCCAAGACCGGAAAACCTCCATTAATGGTGGGGGACGAAGCTGCAAATACTTATTTGTTGAAAGCTTCGTCGTTTTGCGTTCGCCGTTAGAAGTGGGATCTGAAGGCGTGGTTCGGATCTCCGAAATATGTCGGGAACATAGTGCTCGTCGGAAAGGAATCTAACGTAGGTGGCGGCGCCGGGCGCCGCTGCCATGGTCGGCGAACGCCGACACCGGCGTCGTTGTTGACGGCGCAGTAAGGTTGAAGATGAGAGGTGTTGTGGCCTTTTAGGGCAACAACTGGGCCTCTTGGAATTATGTTGGGCAGGACCAACTATTTAATGTGGTGTTGGATTCGGGCTGACACAAGTTAGGTTCTGGGCCAACTTATTAAAATAGAAAATATAGCTGGACTTGGCCCAATATAGAGAGGGCTAGGCCTAGTGCATATTTAAAAGGAAAAATAATATGGTTGGGCTAGACTCAATGCATATATATTAATCAAATGAGGTATTGGATTTGACCCAACACTGGATCATTTGATTAATGGTGGATAGGCTTACCCACCACATGTGATTTGGGATTGGGCTCAAAGTATAGCTAAGGCTTGGCCTAGCCAATTGGACGTCTTTCAAAATTTAATTGGGTTGGACCCAAGTAGTAACATAATTCTTAAATTAATGTTGGGTATTTATTTGTGAAATGGAAGTAATTTAATTATTTAATTAAATTGATATTTATTTATGCAACAAAACTAAAATTAATTAGTGGTGTTGGTGAATAAATTGGAAAATTAAGTTTAAGGCTTAATTTTAGTATTTGATTAAATTGCAATATAATGAAATTAAATTTATTTGATTTCAACTTTGGGTATATTGGACTTAAATCAATTTTTTGAGTTCTCAAGATTAAAAGTGAGTTTAATCTTTAAACATGAGAATCAAATGGGATTCAATTTTTGAAGTTGAATAAGAGTTAAATTAGATTTTAACTTTGAGGTTAATTAAGTCCGTGAGATCAAATTGGATTTCAATATGATTAAATTGGATTTAATCTTCGATTGGACTTAATCGATTAAATTGGGTTTAATCGTCGTATGTAAAAATTAAGTTGAATTTAATTGAAATGATTGATTAAATAAGATTTAATCAATATTTTACGAGATCATCAAAGTTAATCGGATTCACATGAAAATTATGTTGTATTAATTTCGCGTCGATTTTCTCATGAAAATTAAACGAGGTTTAATTTCACATCAAAATCAAGGATTTTGATTTCAAGTTAAATTAGTTTTAACTATAAAAGAAGAGCCCATGAAAATTAAATTGGATTTAATTTCGCTAGAATCAAATTGGATTCAATCGGAAAATAAATTAAGTTTTATTTATGATTGTCAAATGTGGGGGTAATGTATTAGATGCATTTGGTTGAATTAAGTTTCAACGAAATTTTGACGATGGTAATGGGCTAGATCCAAATAATTCGTAAACCGAGATGTCATGAAGGAATGAGGTTTATGAATTATGGAAAAATGGTTAATGCTATCTGTAGTGACTAATGTGGAGAATACGAAGCATTGTTTGATTATTTTTGCACAAGTTGAGGCATCAAAATCAAACATTGGCTCCTTATGTACCATGGTCAAACAGGATAGTTAACCCGAGAATCGCAAATGACAAATGCGATAATTGATTTAGCTGGGCTAACTCAAGAAGTGTGGGGGAGGTAAACCTCTTTGCCTATTATATCCACGTGAAAGTGGAATTGAGAATTTGTACGAGTTATGGAAAGACTTAAGATCTTCATATAAGTACATAAAGTTGTTGGGTTATTTGACGAAGGTCGAAATACTGAAACTCAAACAAGTGAAGATAGAGCATAAAGCTATTTAGTGGTTATGCACGTAATAGCAGCGACAATCAATTTTTGGCATATGAGTCAAATTTTTTTTTGGTGATTCATGATGTAATTGTCATGGAATCTAGAATTGTTTCGTTTTTTGAGGATATCTTTCCGAGTAAATAAAATAATAATGTCCTCTTGAAAGAACAATACGTCTGCAAGAAGTTCTAATCCGGGGGATGAAGAACTAAAACGTAGTGAAGTGGCAAGAGTTCCTAAATCATTTGGTTTTGACTTTGTATTTTATACATTAGAAGATGAACCAATAACGATTAAGGAAGCTTTGTCAAGTCCAGATACACAAAACTGAAAATAATGTATCAATCGAGTCTATAATATAGAACCATGCCTGAGATTTTCCTTAGGGAAATGAGGCTTTAGGCCGTAAATGGATTCTGAAAAAAAGTGTAAGACTGAGGAACTATTGATAAGTATAAGACCCATCTGGTAGTCAAAAGAACACCGAGAGATGAAGGTCTTAATTTCTTTGATGCTTATTCTCGAATAATGAGATTAACTCCATAAGATTGCTCGTTGGTATCGCTTAATTGCATAACCTTGAGAATTCATAAAATGGATGTTAAGTCTGCATTTTAAATTTGAGAATAAGATAAAGAAATGGAATAACCTTATGCTTATGTTGCTCCTAAACTGGAGATGGAGGTGTGCAAACTTGTAAAGTCATCATATGGACTTAAACAAGCACCAAGATAATTGCAACCTCGTATTGCTGTAGAATATGCTACGGTCACAGGGAGTTTGATATATATCATGAACTGAACCCATATTGACCTAGTTTATTTTGTGAGCTGTTGAATGGAGTCGTGAGTAATCTCAGTTGAAAGCATATTTGGAAAGCTTTAACTAGAGGTCTTATATACTTAAAAGTATATTAAGGACGCTGGATTACTCTAATCTGATGCCAATTGGATATCTGATATGATAACACTAAATCCACGAGTGGTATAATCTTACGATCGATGGAAGAGCGGTGTCATAGAAATATTTCCAAGCAAATTTAAAATGGAATCAGAATTCATAGCTTTTTGACAAAGTTTGTGAGTAAGCTGGACTATGAAATTTGTTAGAAGATATTTTCTATTGGGAAAAACCTGAGCCCCTATGTGAATTTACTACGACTTTCAGTCGATAATTAGTAGGGTGCAGAGTGGTTTATAATAATGGTAAGTCTAGACATATCCGTCGTAGACACAATACCATTAAGCAGTTGATCTCTAATGAGATATTTCCGTTGATTGGATAAAATCAAAGGAGAATATTGCAGATCCTTTGACGAAAGGATTGCCTAGAGATCAAATAAACTGCATATCTAGAGGAATGGGATTAAAGTCTACAAGTCAGGAACAAACACAGCAGTAACCCTACCATGTTGACTGGAGATCCCAAGATCTTGGTTCAAAGGGACAACTAAGTTGTGCAAGTTCAACTAAGCACTTAAAGAGTTAATAAACTCTAAACCCATTGCCTAGGATAAAGAAGTGCATTCTGTAAAGTTGTAGCAAAGGTTAAGCTAAGCTTTTAATGATTCCTATACTAGTGGGGTAGAAGCAGACTACTCTTAATAGGAAGTCACCTATGTAAGTGTGAGGTGGCGGCCGCCTCAACTCTGTAGTATGAGTAAACATTTATGAATCCAAGATGGGGTGCCAAGGCCAAAATGGACCCAACAGTGAGAACTGAAAACTGTCGAAAATTTATTATGTGAATATCATTGTCTGGGCTTGCACGAACGGCTGACCAGTTCAAGACACCATGTTCACTGGGGAGCCTAGGAAGTCCGATGATATTTCACTAAGAAAGGTTCAAGGCCAAAAGCTACCTCTTCTGATGTAATAAATTTTCTATTGAACTCTCGAACATTGCGTTAATTTCATTCGTGTGGGGGACTGTTGGAAAATTTATTATTTTCTGACGTCTGAAATTACGGACATAATAGAATCGTCCCGGTAAAAACGCTGATCACGTTTTTGCACCCGTTAAATTTGACTCTTGGTTGCCAACTGTAACCGCCAGGTATTTATGCTTTAATAAAACGTTTCGGCAGTTACAGTGACAACATTATGTCAGAATTTAATCGTATTCAATTCTGTCTTTAATTCTTTACTATATATAGGGCCCCTAAGGAATGTAATCGATGTACCGAACATAGAAGACGTTCTATGTTTATTCCTCTTTCGAGAGTTTGAGCAGTTAGAAAAGTTCGACCGTGTTCTTGAGTGTGGAGTGGTCCTACTGAAGAACTGAATTCGTTGTATCTTGGGACACGTTTGCATTATCCGTAGCACCTGTAGCGGGGCAATTTCGTGTTAAGAAAAGAGCTCGTCTCGCCTCGAATTTTTATAATCTCAAAATTGTCTTTTGTTCGAAGTTTGTCCAACAAAGAGTTTACAAGAATAAAAACAGCCTTCATCAACAAGCATTCAACCCATACTTAAAGACAAGTGGACATTACCGGAAAAATGGCCCCATCAGTATTTACTTGAAATATTTAGTATCTATACTAATATAAAAAGAAAGTTTTTTTTTTTTTTTTTGCATTTTTGCAAAATTGCCCTTCAGATTTTGAATTTAAATAAGCACAATGAAAAGTAAAAGGTTAAAAGAGAAAATGCACACATTTTTTGACAGTTCTCAGACCATATTTTAATTTTCTGGAATACCCTTCCTCTATAAAATTTTCTTCTCATTCTTCAGAAACCGAGATACAAAATCTGGTTTTGCTGCTGTGCCTCCAAATTGAGATTCATTCTTTCAGATATTTTAAAGTAGCAGAAGTTGACATTATTTTTCGACCTCAATGAAGGGAAATTTTGGTTTATTTGTGATTTGGCCACTTCAATTCCCTATATTTGTACCCCATTTCATTTCTGGGTTTTGGATATTAGTTATCAACTTTTTTAAATATATTTATTAATTTACTGAAACAAAAGTGATGTTTACATATGAGAGGATTTATTTTATAATAGCATATTTGAAGATTTGAATTGGTGATTTTTTTTTTCAATTTCTACTTCAATTTCTTGAGGTGGATTCTGGAGGTTCGTGTTTGAAGTCTCAGTTTGTGGTTAAAGATTGTATTATTTTTTTGGTTGAGTTTTAGTGTGATTGAGTCAAGTAATCACATTGATTTTTAGTGTGATTTTTTTTATATAGTAAAATGTGTTTACAGACAGAAATCCTAAAAAATTATCAAGGAAAGAATATTAGTTTTTTTTAAATTTGTTTTTGGAGGTGCTACTCATTTGTAGATCTATTTGATATTTTTGTGTGGGCATTTATATTTGAATTTACTATTTATCATTAATAGATGAAAATTTCTGATCTTAGAATAAGTAATATTGAATTAGGAGTGTAAACTCAGTTACTTATTCAAAAATTTTGTTTTGATTTGCTTTTGCTCCATGTTAGGTTTTTCTTTCTTTGATTAGGTTTTTAATTTATTTGGTTTATCAACAAAAAGATAGATGTACATTAATATTATTTATAATTATATATCTGGAAAAATTATCCGCGCGAGTACCAGGTGCCTTGATTGATTTGCTAGTGTAATAAAAGTAAAAAGCTAGGATAAAAAATAACATACAGATCCCTTTACTTTAGTCCAAATTACAAAAAGATCCTCTATCACTTTTAAAATTACGTAAAGTTCTCTATCATAGTAAGGTATTCTTAGTTTCTTACATCTACGTAGTAATATTAAGAATAGATGGCACTAAAGGCCCACTATATTTGGGCTGACAATTTTATATTAATAGTTTATGGGCTTTTAATTTATATCCTTTTCAGTCCAATATTAAATGGGCCCGACCAGAAAAACCCGGCTTTGTTTCTTTATGTTTTCAAATCCCATTTTCAAGTTTTTAAATTCTAAAATTCTAAATAAATTTAACGTACCAAAATTTCATCCAAATTTACTCTTTTTCAACTCTACTTTTTCAATCTCCAATATTAGAACAAACTATAAATCATATATACCAACATTTCACACATTTATCAATCAAATCAATCATTATTTCACTTTCTCTTTCTTATTTTACAAGTTTTTATTTATATTTAATTATTTTTTATTCACACAATCATTATATACACAACCAAAATAATCATTTCACAAATAATCCATCAACCTATCAATATTGATTTGACACATTTCATAACTTTCAACCTATTTTTAAAAATAGAAACAAACAACTATCATTTTCACACAATATACAATTCCCAAAATTTTTTAAATTTTTTACTCAAAAACATAAACAAACATAGTTACTTCAGATATTTAACCCTAATTTCATAACAGAGGTGAAGCGAAGAGAGCGTTGCGGAGCACTTGTCATCTTGCTTGCTGCCGTTTAAGCAGAAAAACAAAGGTTCTTAATTATCTGTTATATGCATATATGTATCTGTGTAATACAATTATTTTCAAATGGGAAATTTATTGCATTTGTTTTTTGTAAATGTAGTTCAACATAGCCAATCCGACTACTGGATGCCAGAAGAAGCTCGAAATCGGCGATAACTTGAAGCTGTACGTCTTCGTCTCCGATTCAGTATTTATTTTATTGCTTTGTTAATTGATTATTCTTTGATTTTGCAATTTTATTCTTGTTTGTAGATATTCAGTAGCTCTGACTAATGTATGTCGTGCTGTTAATCAATTCAAATTTACCTCCGTTTTTAGTTTTATGTTTTCTAAGTATGGTGGCTTGGAACTATAGTTTGAGTTTAAAAGGTTTGGTGCAAGTCAGGAATAGCGGTTACTATTAGTTCAAGCTTCGCAATGCCTTACCATTTGGTTCGTTTTAATACGTGTTGCTTTCTGCTCCATTGCAATCCATTAAAATCTAGTTATAATATGGTAGTAGATAAGAGCCACAAGCCCACAACAACACCTGGTTTTGGGTGCATGGAGCAGGGGATATCACCTCCTTTATCTTGTTTTATATTTTGGGTTTTAGCCTTTAGGGCATCAAATCTGAGCCCTTATTTTCCTTCTTGACGCCGCCAACAAACTCTTCTTCACACATCCTATTCCTTATTTGCCCTAACTCCAAGATCTGAGGCACACCGCAATTGCTTGTCCCAACCATCGAATGGCGAAGAGAGGCGGCTCGGCAACACTGAACTGGTATGAATTTGATTCAATGAAAAAAATGTATTTTCTTTCTTCTCCACCATCACATAAGAAACAGGTTCAACTAAGTCCTTGACAATGTGAGAATGATGAAATTCTGTAAATTATCATGCATATATGATTTCATTTCATGAGGAGTTACATATACTTGTGTCTACAAAATTTGTTGGAAATATATATTAAAAGTTGGGCATCTTCATACTAAAGGCTCATCATAGGCTATTTGGTATGCTTGTGCACTGTTTCATCCATCCTTCTAGAGATATAATATAGTATTGTGATTTTAGTGGACACGAATGGCAAGCAGAAAGAATGGCCACTTTGTCAAAATAGAGTCTTTTGAATCATACATTTATAGTTTGTTCTAATATTGAGAGAACTTCTTTACATTGAGTTTTTGTAATTTTCTTATTTGTATTTGTTCCCATTGTCTGTTTCTCATGCCAACCCAAGATACTGACAAGCTAATTTATCAGTATCCTTGTTGTCAATAATTTATGGTATTTCTGAATGAACATTCAGAAAGAAACAGCTAAATCATGCACAATATCATCAAGTTGTGCCCAACATATAAATAGGTCACTGTTTCTAATTCAAAGGATCCTTGATGAGATTGTCGGTGGTGACGTCTCTTAAAGATTCTCTTCAAGTTGAGATCAGAAAGATCTTGAAACTCTTCCCTTTGATTTCATGGAACAGACCTAAAGTATAGTTAGGTGGCAGTGATTTGCTCTGTTTCATCCATCCTTCTAGAGATGTAATATTCACCTTAACTCTCCTACGATTTGATTCCATTCCACATGTTACCATCCAAACCAACACCAGGTTATATATATATATACTGAATACCTTATCCTAGTATAGCGCTTTAAAAGGTCATTTTTAGGAGTTATTAGCCCTGGCAAACCAGATTGTTGTCATATCGAGACTTAGAATATCAAGACTCAATAGAAGTTACCCGAATATACAGACCAAATATGTTTATATGTTGCAATTAGCAGATAATGATGGCAATACCCAGCAATTGCTGAGAAAGGATTGATTGAATTGCAAAGCTGTATACAATCATAAATAAATCGTCTATGTTGTGGAATTGGCGCATTAGCAACTACGGTTTGACGGTTATTTATTGGGGAGTAGGTAGTCAAAAGCCTCTTTAAAGAACTTAATCTTTCGAAGAGCTAAACGAAAAATCAGCCTACACAATTGCGCGAAATAATCACAAAAAACTAATTTAGACCAAATCTGAATGATTTAGACAGATGCAATGTTTCTTATTAGATGTGATAATTATGGCTGCCCAGAATGCATAAATGCCCAATTGTTTTATTTCGTATTCTTTAGTAATATGTGATTTTATTTACTCAATTGTACATTAGCGTTAATGTCAAAGAATTAATTAGTTAATTTGATCCCCGTTTTGCAGATTGTACACTTCAACTCTTGTTTCGCTTTACCATTGCCAACATAACTACTTCACGTAGATTTATTTTTGGGTAATGAACTTTTGGAACACTTGCTCCGTTTTTTAATCTCCTAAATTATAAAATGCAGCTACAGTAATGGTGTTTTGTAAATTTAACAGCTTACACGGTACATTCCATCTCAACTTTAATCATAATCTCAAGTCCAAAGCAAATTCAGGTAACTTCATTTTGGTTTTTTGCATAAATTTGGACTCTTAATATACTTTTAAAGAATATTTTAGTATCTGTTACATATATGTGTGGCTTGTTGTTATATTATTTTTGTTACATTCACCAAATTTTGTTTATGTGTCTGTTTTGCGTTTCTCATACTTTGTGTTAGTGTCTGTTTTATATAATTTAGTTGCGTACGTGTGATTTTGCATATTAGTGATGTGTGTAAAACCTGCAAGTGGTTTTGTGTTGATTTCGATTCAGGTGGATATAGTGAAAGTGATTTCTTTTTACTATTTGGATAGGTACAATGGAAGGAAGAGTACAACAAACATGCCAAGTTTGTGGCAACAATGTTGGCTTTAACAGATCTGATGATGGATTCTTCTATTGTGGTTACTGCAATTCACAAGCCGATGATATATTTGATACTGGAGTTGACGAAGAACAGCTTTTCAATCATTACTCTGCCAATTGCAACCGAATCCGTCCTGCTAATGTCATTGTTGCTGAACCAATATCTCAGGTAAAACTGACCACATCTCAGTATTTAGACCACCCCGATATGCCGGTGGATGATATGGACACTATGGGTGATGGAGATGGACCGACTGAACCAAGCGACTTCGGGTTTCGTCAAAAGAGTTTTAGCTATGAAGAGTACTATTCTGAAATTAGGTCAAGATACTTGACGGGTCTTCAGATTCTGATCCAATTGCAATGTCAGACTTTGGTTGAGAAGTTTAACGTGAGCCCTTTAATTGTTGGGCTGGTGCGGCCTTTGTGGTTAAGGTATTTGGCTTCCACCAGGGTCACGGCTGATGAATGGGCAGACAAGGCTGTACAGGATTCCGAAGCTCAAACACAAGGTGCAAATCACGCTTTCTTCTTGGTAAAATTAGCTCAAGACAAATCTTTTTACTCATGTTTTTGGCATTGCATATTTTGAACTTTGTTATGAACAGAGGCGAGAATAACTTGTTATTCATATTCTAGCTTATGCTACTATGATCTAGGTCTGCTGTGGTTGAAAAGTGAACTTAAAAGCGAAGTCAGTTTCATACATTCAATTTATCATATATTAAACTGTAAAAATTTAGAACTAAATTGCTGACACTGCTATATTCTTGTACTTAAGGACACACCATTCCTTGTAAATTGTGTCGTCATTGAACCCTACTGTGGCTGGCTTTTCTCCAAATGGTCACCATCTTAGACCATGGACCCTGAGACCACAACCTCTATAACTATGTAGGTGATCAATGATGGCAGTCAAAGATGTTTGATTGAGAAAAGCGTACTGGACAGTATCTTAGAGTTTGAATATTATATGGAAAGGCTAAAATCTGCATTAAGTTACATATCACTCAAGTTGTGTAATTAGCAATACCTTGATTTATTTGGAAACTGCAGTATACTCAGTTGAATAAAAAAAAGATGCTATTTGTGTACTAGCCGCATAGAGGACATACATGCCACAATGACACTATCTTATAAGTTTTCATGCTTTTAACACGAACCTTTTATTTTAATTTTAGCTTATGTTTCGTCATACTGTTAATCCAGGTGAAGCAGAAGAATTTGGGTCTAGTGGTCAATATCGGGCAGAACCTGTTAATATTCATGGGAAGCGTGTCGTATTTATATGGTATGGATCGCTCAGTAGTACAATACCCATGTCTTGTTCTTTAGCTCTCTCGTTCCTTGTTTGTCATGTGGCTAGGGAAGCAATTCTACCATCTGACATTTTGAAGTGGACTCTTGAAGAAAAACTTCCTTATTTTGCTGCTTTTGGCAAAATTGAGAAGCAGCTTGGACCTCGCTCTGATGCATGTCCTATCAGTGACAGTCGTATGTTCAGACCACTTCGCACCATTTCATCACAAAAGTTGGAGTCAATGGCAGCTGAGATTGCTAAGAATATCGGTCTAGAGTTGCCTCCAGTTAACTTCTACGCTATTGCTTCCCGCTTTTGCACACAGTTATCACTTCCTACTCAGGAAATAATTCCGTTGGCATGCCGTGTATGTGAATGGTCAACGCCTTCGGAATTGTATTTATCAGCCAATGAGCTCAGGATTCCGACTCGTGCATGTGTCATGACTATACTGATTGTGGCAATAAGGATTCTTTTTGACATAAATGGATATGGAATGTGGGAATCTAGTTTGAGTAATCGTAGTTGCTCAAAATCTCGTGTTAAAGAAAATAAAGAAATTGAATCCGAGATTCATTCGTCTCCCAAAAATACAGAGGCTGGTGGTATTGAAGAGGATGTTAAGGATTCTGGAATGAGCGTTGTGGAGCTTCTCCACATTCTTGAAGAAAGATATAATGAACTTGATGATGTACACGGTATACTTCTCGCAAGAAATATCAGTGTATCTTTTTAATCGAAAGATATAATGAACTAGAATGTGATGTTTAGTTTGTTTATGTAGTTGGGGATGTTACACTACTAAGCTAACTCTTTTTTGCCCTTTTTTACAGCATACTCCAATGACTTGCTTTCGTACCTCCAATATTGCAAGGATGTAGTATTTTCTGGGTTACAGCCATCATACGAGGATCTTGAGGAAGAAAAGTTAATGGAAGATTTCTGGGATTTTTACCAGAGCAACAAGGTACTTAAGTCAAATTGTTTTGGTCTCTTGTAATAATACTAATATAGAAATCAATTCTATCTTTTAGGTATTGTTCTTTTATGTTTGTGTCCTTTTCAAATTTGAACATAAAAATGACATTCTTTGACCTTAGGGTCCTGGGATAGGGAACAAGAGGTCCAGGCATGTGAATAGAAGTAGACGAGAGGAAGTTAAACAAATCACGGGTGATGAAAGCAGTTGCATTAGTACATCACAAAGCCATGATTGTGATTCAAACAATAGGAGTGGACCTTCAAAAGATAAGGCAATAAGGCAATTGAAGTTGGATATGGAAGAGAACAAATTCTGCTACATTCCAGCAAGAGTGAAGGTGAAGAGAAAAGACTATATCCATTATGCTAGAAAGAGAAAAGATGTGTATATTTATGCTGTTCATGCAGATTATTATGTGTTGCTTCGTTCTTGTGCTAAGGTTGCCCAAGTCGAAACTAGGATGATGCATATTGCTGTGTTGTGTTTTGAGAGGCGATTGCATTGGCTTGAGAAAAGGATGGATTACTTGTTGGATCTTGAACCCGATATAAATGATGTTTGTGATTATTGCAAAGATGAAGAATTTGTACAAACTATTTAACATTGTATATATCAATCTATGTTTTTGTTGTGTGAGTTTGTGAATTCTTTCTCTATGTTTAAAATGGGATGAATGCTGGGGAAATTCTATGCCGGACCCATACCAATGGGGCCGGTCCTTCTCCACCACACAATTGTGGTGGGGTTGGTGGTTACCCATACAAGAACCACCCACCCCACCACAATTGTGTGGTGGAGAAGGACCGGGCCCATTGGTATGGGTCCGGGATAGAATTTCCCATGAATGCTGGGTTTTTTTGTCAATTCATGTTTCCATTTGACAATTTAATACATCTACATCTCGTTCTCTTATTGCTTTTTTATTATCTTTTTGGAATATTTCTGGATTTTTTTTGGATTAATGGCCATATTAGTACACGTAGAAGCAGAAGTGTCTCATTGGTTGCTACATGTAAAATGGGATGAATGCTGGGTTTTTTTGTCAATTCATATGAAGATATACCATGATTTCTGCGGCTGGATCCTTTTGATTTCCATTCTCTATATTAAGGATGGGATCCAGTTCTATGGACTATCAAATGCTTAACAGCTTCTGGTGTAACTCCAAGAATTAAAAAATCCTCTTGAGGAACTTAATCTTATAGTTGCCCATATTTCCATTCTCATCAAGATCTTAGTAACTCTAAAAAATGATGGTTTTCTGTTTTAACAATTTTCTCGTAATGCGTTTTATGTTTTTTGCAGTATGTATTATACTGTTTTGAAAACACATTTGGTGCATTGTTTAGGTGAGCAAGGAATGGTAGATGAAGCACAGAAAGCATTGGAAGAGGCTGAAGCACTCAAGAAGGTTATTATCCACTTCATTGAATTTCCTTTAGTATATTGGTCATGCACAGATATTTTTGCATTGGGGTTCTCAGCCCTCTATTTAACCTTTCTTGGCATGACATAATTCGTTTTTAGCCCCAATTTTTTCTCATGTCCATATTTGAATTGACTAACCCTTTTATCTTTTTTCCTTGCCTCTCGTCTAGCTGCCACCTCGACTGGATCCCTCAAAGTACACGGCTGCTGATGTGCGCATTGTAAGCCCATTGACTCGCTGTTCTGATAATTTCTGCTCTATAGTCTGTTTCATTCGTTCCCATTTTCCTTTTTGGTTGTATATTTGGACAAGACGTCTAGTTTAGCAGCCTCCTTGGAAATTGTGGAGTGAGTCAAGATACCAAGTCTGCCATTATGGTTGATAAAACATAAAGTCTGCCATTACTTTCTGTATGGAGCACTCAAATTATTCCTACCTCGTCTTGCGAATATCAAAAGTAGGTATTCTATGTTATATGTTATTCTGACTGAATGTTTGCTTACTTGCAGACTGATCAGAAACTTCGAATGTGTGACATATGTGGAGCATTCTTGAGTGTTTATGACAGGTAAATGTTCTTCTGAACTTATTTACAAGATGCATTTTCTAGCATTAGGGTGAAAAAAATAGTTATAAGAGTTTGGGTACTTCATTGTTTGACCTGGCGATTATACCTCCTTGTCACCAGCAGGCTTTTGGGCCCAGTTTTACGAGGATAACTTGTGCAGCTAAAGAATGTGCGTTATTTTCTGTTATATGCTTGTTGATCATGCTATTGTAACTAGAAAATTTGCTGTGCTACTGTATTACAATTTGTTAATGATATAGGTACTTAGCTTGTTATGACAAGCAATGTTGCTTATGTGGTTTTCAGTGATCGCCGTTTAGCAGATCATTTTGGTGGAAAGCTCCACTTGGGCTATATGCAAATTCGTGAAAAGTTAGCTGAGCTTCAGGTATGTGGTGTCATCTAGCATTTACTTGTTTTCACATAACTTTATCCTTTTCCGTGATGCTTCAAATCTTGAGGGGGAAGTCATAAATCATATTTTATGTTTCAAGCGATTTATATGTTTGTGTTGTTGTTTCTTAACTTTCATGTTATTGAGCTTAAAAGTTCATTTGTCATTCATTACACCTGTACTGCTTGCTATTAGTTTGAGTGCTTTGTATAAATGATCGCTTATTCCTTCAATACCTAAGTTGGTGCTCGGAATATTTTGGTTCAGGTGCTGCTATAATCTTTGAATTTCTTCTATAGAACTCCAGTTTATTTGTCCTCTGTGAGTTTCACTTATCCTAGTTGAGAGTTTTTGAATTTTTAAATTGCTGGGTTGTAGAGAATATAAATTAGGATGTAGAATATTCTTAGAACTTTACCAAGCTGCAGTGTAGTTAGTAGTTATCAGCTGCTAAGAGGGAATAAGATGTCAAAGTTTGCTGCCTCAAAGATTCCTTCTGCAATTGGTCCATTTGCCGTTTGGTCAATGAAGGTTTTATTTATTGTAGTTGAGATAGAATTGGTTATGCATTAGTGTAAAACTGAGTGTTATGATATTTTTTTTCTTGAGATTCCAAGTATAAGTCTCCCTGCCAGAAGCCTTCATTTCAGCCCTATTCCTTGAATGTCAAGCTGCAAGATGTATATGTTTTAAATTGTCAAATGGAAACATACCAAGATCTTCAGCTTTCTTTAGCTTCTCGTTAATCATTTCTTGTATGTGAGGATTTGTGAGGAAGGCCTCCAAAAGAAGTAGTGACTGCCATTGAATAAAAATCGACATTTATCCTTGGGCTAATATCATTTTTTTGTTGATAATGAATAACTAATAACTGTTCGTCGATATCTTCCATAGTTTAATTAAATCTTCATGTCTGTATTGCCTTGGAGATGTATAATATCAAGTAATTTTCAGCAGCATAATCAGATGAATACCAGCAGGACTGGCAGCTTAATCGGACACATTAGGTAATTGTTTGAAATACTACTGATCATAGATCATGTGAAGAAAAAGATAGTGTTAATCATAATAGACACAATTGCATTGCTAATACAAATTATGTCTATGAACCTATCAACGTCGTTTATATTGCAGCTAGAACAATGATCACAAAAACAACAACTCACCAGGTTCAAATTCCTTTCAATTTTACGATCGCATTCAACAATAAGGCCGGCGAGATAGAGGCGACAGACGTCACGATCGTAATACTTTCTGGTGACTTCCAGAGTATCACCGTAATATTTACTTACCAATATTAATGTCATTAATCATTTCAGTTGTCATTTATCCTTCGGGATTAGGTTTACGTTACATGGTTTTAAAGCTAGTTAAAGGGAGAATAAGAAAGATGATGGATATTGTCATATTGAGCTTCCATATGAATTGATAGAGAGGTTTAAGAATATGAATAATTGGGATGAATGGCCTTGTTATTGGACAGCTGGTTTTTTACCTATTTAATCTCATCATTATTAGACAAAGAGCTCCCTCAAATCCAACAACAAAAATTTAACTATTTTGTGTCTCTTCTTATGAATTATATCAAAATATTTTTTCAATAAATAATTGAGTTGTAATGTTATTTTCTATTAAATAAGATCTTTTTATAGAAGCTCTTTCACTGTGATTGTGTTGTATTATGTGGGTAGAAATCGATTCTTTTTATGATAGACTAGGCACACCTTAAAGATGATATCTTTAAAGGTATATATTTCTCCCATGTAGATAGTTTCGAGAAATACACCTTCTATGATACAAATCCTACAACTTCGTTTCAAAAGGCTACACTCCTTTGAAACCTCTTTAGAACAAGAACTCGACCAAGAGAGACTCGAAAATATAGAGAGAAAGAAGAAAGAAATATTTTGAATTATTTTCTCGGTCAATGTATGGAAGTATTTATAGACTTCCAAAAGATGCCACGAAAAGACACTTTTTCCACTCGAAATGGTACTCCAATCAATAGACACCTCTTTGGTCAAACCACATGACCATTGGATCCGAAACAATGTGAATCACACTATTTCACGCTTCGAAACCTTTCATGAAAGGAAGCAACCGTTCGAAAACGTCCCGCCAAATATTAAATATTTATTTAATATTTTATTTATTTCTTTCTTTTTTAAATATATATAATATATAAATATGTAAATATACAACAGATTGTTGGCTAATAGATTCCGTCCACATACACTCGTGCTACATTAAGTGATGTAAACGAGTTAATTTGAGCCGAGTTTGGTGATTTTTCCATAATCGAGCTCGAGCTTGAGCCTTATTACATGAGTTCGAGCTCGTCGAACTTAATTTTGAAAGATTGAGCTCGATTCATAGTTGACTTGTAAACCTAAAATTATACGGGGGAATTTTGAAATTTGAATTTTTTTTAATTATTTAATATATTAATATAACAATAAAAATATTAAAAAAATTGAAAAACTTGAGTATGCTCTACCTCAATCAACCCGAGCCGACCTAGCTCACGAGCCAGCTTGGTTTGATTTACACTCATATACTACATTCTAAATTTAGACTTGAGTATGTTTTCATGCAGTGTTTTATTTTGGTCGTATTTCTTCATCCAGTTATCGAAATAAATAAAATTTTGTGACACTGAAAAGTTTGTTTGTCAAACTACATTTTTTATGTAGAACTCGAGTTCCAAAAGAATATAGAAAATGATGAAAAATAAGTTTGAAATAAGTAAAAAGTGATTTTAATTTAGAAAAATGTTCTAGTAGAATGTTTTGTTTTGATCATATCTTTTTATTCTGACATTAAAATAAACTAATTTTTGTGTGGTTGAAAACTTTATATATGAGACTAAATTTTTCCTGTTGAACCCTAGATCCAAAATAATATAAATAGATAAGAAAAATAAGATCAAACATTGCAAAATAATTAAACTAAAATGGAAAAAAAAATTATAAATTAAAATAAAAAATATATCAGCAAATGCGCCTTGCTTCAAGGCGCATAGGCCTATTTCTTATACTTTTCAAAATGTGGTCTATTTTTTGACTTTTTTTTATAATTATATTATTTATTTAAATTTTCCAATTTTAGATTGTGGATGACCTCCTTCTAAATATGACCTTAATTCCAATTCCCAATATCACTTTTAATTAATTTGTTTTGTTGGCATACGGCTAAAAGTTCTCTACATTTCCAACTAGATAGGCCAGACGTCATCTTCTGCATGTTAGTTACAAATTTTTAAATGCTGAATATGACGCAATTTGAGTGATTATATGATAGAACTATTTCAAGAAAGTTATTTTATTATTTACTCCTTTGACTTAAAAGTGTTTTGTATAAGGGTGAATGATAAATTGACTTCATTGAGATCGATCCATTATAGTTTATGAGACTCTTTTCGAAGACATATTAAAATTAGTAAGGACAAACTCTTCACCAAAATTGACTATGGCCAACCTCTAGTTCATCAATCCGAGTAAATTAAGAAAATTAAAATCATAATGGAACCAAGTTCCATCATGTCTAGGACAACTGAGAATACCCAAACTCAAGCATGTACACACAAAATACCCATAATTTTTTGCCATGACCTGACCCAGACCCATCACATACCCGACAGGTCAAAAATAATTTGACCTGATGGGTCGTGTTCAGGTAGGGTAAGACATGGGTAAATTTTTTTAAAAAAGGCTCGTGAGTATTTTTGAAGGGTATAAAATTCAGGTAAAGTTCGAGTAAATATCGGATAAGGTCCTGACCAAGACGCGAACTACCTAACATCATCAGGTTCGGGTTGGATAAAATTTAAATTGAATAAGTTTGAGTGCGAAAAATCACCGCCCAACCCTACTTACATGAACTCACAAATCAAGAGTATTTATACTTCTTAGATACAATTAAACAAACTCCTAGAAGAGTGAAAGAGCTGTACTCTAATATGGAAAAATCTAATTTGGAGTCCATTTGAGCAAAATCTAATATAATACATATATAATTTAGTGTAATTGTTGAGGGTTTTAGATCTTTTTCTCTAAGTTAGTCTATTCACTATTCAGAGTTAATTTATAATATTTTAATATATAAATGTATCTTACCTAACATTGTTTGTACGATTGCACTTTACCGAAGAAGTTATATCTAGTTCTGGTTTACGACTTACGAGCTCGTTGAGCCACAAATTTGACTCGAATAAAAATTGCACGACATTGGGTCCATTTGCATTGCAAATAAACTAGCAAAGGCTGTTTAAGTCATGCATATTTCCTAGAAGCTTAAATATAATGAGGCATAGAAAAGTTTAGAGTAGCTAAGCAATGATATATTCATGAAATGCCAGTCATTTTGGTATGTGTACGTCGACATGAAATGAACACATATATTCCACTTTGTATAGTATATTTATTTCTCAACATTCATTGAAATTATATCATTATTTCGTATCATTACATATACGAAATGACACTAATTCTGCGTCACTTTTTTCTCTATTAGTAATCAAGTTTTGCTAGCAAAAATATGTTCCACTAATGTGAAAAAATGGATAGTGAAAAGGGTCTTGCCAGTATTCTTATTATGTTTTCAATAATTAAATTAAGTTTGCTATGTTTATAGATATAAATTAGTTAAAATAATATTTGTCATAGTTTATACCTTTTAAAAAAATAGATTTATCAGATTGAATCTCTACCTTTTGCTTAAATGTGAATTCTTGAGTCAAATTCCAATTCCACAAAGAGGACCAAATACTCATGATATCATGGTTATACTCAAACAGTCAAACACAAATATTTGAACTTATCAATAGCAAGGTCAAACATGGTCTTATCATATTTTTTATTATTTTCTTAAGGTAGCTTAGCCTTATTTATAGCCCTCACTTCGAAATAACAAATGTTTTTTAGGCGCTTGTAATAACATATAATATTTTTAATCTTAATAAATTCCAAATTTTTGGTATATTTCATGCTAATGGCTACATGGAAAATCAAAATTTATATATTTTTAGTAGTATACTACCATAAATTATAGACAATAATAACAAAGAAAAGAATATTAAGCAGATTAAAATGTATTGTTACTAATTGATATAATTATAACACAAAAGAAACTAATTTGTTTTAAATAAAATAGTGAAAAAATTGCAAATATAGTTAATGAATCCCTATATGACAACTTCATGTGAAAGTTTAACAAATAAAAAAGGCAAACTAACATAAAAGCAAATATCTATTGCAGAATTATATAAGATCTTAGTAGACAAAAGAATAAAGGAAATTATATTAATGATGCAATGCTTAGCTTGTTTGATGAACTTTTCAAAATATAGATGCTAATTCCTAAAATAATTAGATGATGGAAAAATGAAACCAAAAGTATAAATGATTATATGTCACAAACCATGGCTACTTGTATTTAAGGTCGATGCCACAAAACTAATTGAAAATCAATGTGTGGGGGCAACCCTTGGTAGAGTTGGTAAGGGCATCTGAACTTGTGGCCTAGGTCATGGGTTCGAATGCCTATTTGCCTTCTCTACTATGAGCCTGTCAGCTATGGGCAACCTAGGCTGGTTTAACTCTCTTGTGTGGTTTGTAGGCTATTGCACAAGAGCGAGGTTTACCCAGTGCGCACCCGAAAGGGTTGCGGCTGCGGGTTTCCCCCGTCATCAAAGAAAAAAAAAATCAATGTGTACATATATATATACACATAAGTATAAAATTAATAAATATAAACAGAAAAGTTACCTCTAGATATTTGATTAAAATAAAGATAAATTGTAACAAAAAAAATAAAGATAAATAAAAACCAAAATGAAATGTACAAAACAAATATATAATGAGCAAAAAAATTGAAATAATCCAAAATTTGTCAATTAACCAAAAAAAATATTCATGAAATATGAAATTAAACTTAAAAGAAAACACTGAAAAAAGAAATCTACATCAATAAAAATAATTTTTAATTTTTGTAGAAGAAAAGAATTTTGTGTTTCCAATTAAAATTAAGAGAGAGATAAATAGCTAAAATATTAAAAATACTGGCAATATGTAAAAAAAATGATCAAAGAAAATCAATATATATAGGATTCGCAAATAATCTCAATATGTTGAAGCAAAATGAAAAAGATGGAACAAAAATCTTTTATACAATGTTAGTATATTGTTCAAAGAAGGTATCATGTTCCAATTTCAATATTAAATAAAGAAAAATAATATAAAACAATTAAAGAAAGAGAATGAAATAGTATGATCATGTGTTCATTGGCAATGCCGTTTAAAAGTACTCTCGAGCACTCATTAAAAGTAAGAGAAACTAAAAAAAGATCCAATTTAATGATGCTTCACATTGCATAACTGCAAAATGTCCAAATACTCTCTCTTTTTAATTAAAATAAAAGGAAGTTTTAATACATTTAAATTAAAAACGTTAATTATAAAAAAATAAAAAAAAAACAAAAAACAAAGTTAAACAAATCAAAGTGAATAGAAATCAAAAGTTACAAACGAAAAAACTTATGAAACTTCCTAAAATGGCTAAAGATAAACGAAAGATTCAATAAAAAAAATATAGTTATATAAATGCATGTACATGAAGATATTATAAAAATTTTGAATAAAATATTGTTAATCCAATAAATAGGAATTTAAATGAATGAAAAACTAAAATAAAATGAAGCATCTCAAATTATCAACAAAACAAATAGTGCCAAAAATATAGAAAATCTCAAAAAGAGTAATTTGAATGAAAATCTAAACTAAAAATTAAAGTTGAAATATGAACGAAAACACAAATTGAAAATGAATATGAAAACAAAAATAAAAATATAGATAAAAAGTGCATACGTTTGAGAAATTCAAAACCCAATAGAGGTCAAGACTAAAAAAATACCAAGATAAAGAAATAGCATGTAGGTCTTGTTTATTGACGTCGACACGCAATAGCATATTGCAACAAAAAAAAAATTAGCAATAGCATATATGGATAGTAATCACATAGGTTCAATGGTATATGCTTTTTTTTCACCTATAAAATATTAACAATATTAACAATTTCCTTTATTTTAGTTAAAAGTTAGGCATAATCTAAGTATTCTCATCAACAAAAAGTAATCACACATAGTATATATAATAGATATAATAATAAATATTAATAGATAATTAAAATTGGGAGAAAATTTTGGCAATTCATAATTAAGGTATGAGAATTAAATGTGGAAGGAAATTGAGTCTTTCAATTTTTCGATTTATATCCTAATCAATACTCTTCCCATTTTTAATTTGAATACCACATTAGGAAAGTATCAATTAGATTTAATTAATTGATTTAAGAATAATAATCAATGTTGAAAAATTTAAACAAACCAATATGAATTTTCATTGTAATAAAATAATTCAAAATTGTAGAAAATTAGAATTTAAAATCAAAATTAGCATTGTGGTTAATCGACCCCTTTGCTATAAGATGATAATAGATAACGTCTAACCCGTGCTATTCATGATGCTATGTAAAATATAACAATAATATTTTTTCTTATAACTAAGAAAATAAGTAAAGATTGGTACATATTTTCAAATTGATAATAGAGTGCAACTTATAACTTATAGTATAATTGATCGAATAATTATATTAAAAATAATAATTTTATTAACAATTAAATCTTTTAAAATTTATATATAGAGTAAAAAAATAAATTCTAATTTGAGGTCTTTTCACAATTATTTAAAATAGAACCTTCATTGATTCGATAAGAATGATAATTTTGTATTGTATTATCAAAATTTATAGTTGTGTATATTAATTAAGACAATTAATCATTATATTATTTTCATAAAAACTCTCAATATACATGATCAAATGCTACAATTAACGCATATTTTAGTAGAACTATTAAAAATTAAAATATAGATCTCAAAGATAGGTTTGGATGTGGATCCGATCCATTTCATGACAAAAATGTGAAAAAAACTATAATGGCATTTTATATTATTTTGGAGTTACATAGTATTTGTAAGGAATTATTATACCAGCCAATGGAATAATGATGAATTTTCTTACCAAGGGTCATATGCATCCATTTTGAGGGATTTTGGTAATAGCAAGTCATGTCCAAAACATAGAACCTACAAAGGTCAACTGTTAGACATCTATAACTTCAGACTCATATTGCAGATTAAAATACATTGTACCATACCTAAGTAAAATGGTGAAAACTAAAATAATAGAGAAACTAAAAAAAATTGAGAACATCTAGATCAAAGTAATATGAGATTGGTTAAAGATGTGGAATGAATGATTCCTACTCAAATGATCACATTCACTAAATCTCGTTTGAGAATTGAAAATTAAAACAAATATAAAACACATATAAGATTTGAATACTAATTAACTCATCAAGATACTCTCAATGACAAGATGAAGATTAGAAAAAAATAAGGGGCACAAACACATTCAAAAATGTTTATTGATTTTACCCATCTTATTACCAAATTATAGTATTCAAAATTTCAAATATTAAAGTCTGGGTGGCATTAATGAGGATAAAACGTAACTATTAGAATTTGATTATAAACATAAGAATCGCTTTCCTTTTTGGGTGATTTTAAATACAAAGATAATGGTATTCTAATTTGAAAGTTGGACCAATACATCACAAATCAAGGGTTATATTTAATTAAGTAAATCCTAATTTTGACTAAAAATAAAGACTAATCAAAGAAAACTAATTTGATGATTAAAATAATTCAAAAATTACCAGAAAAAAAGATTGAATTGAGATAGTCAAAATTGGTCAATGACCGCTTTGCTATAATATATATAATGATGATAGGAGAGAGAAATAGCTTGATAAACAATGATTAGTCGATATTCCCTTAAGAATATTAGGGACACCGCCCGGACTCAACCTAACGATAGTTTATGTCTTAATAGTTAATATTGGAAATTTTGATGTCTGAATTATGCTAATTTTGTTAAAGTTACAATTGTTTTGCTTAGTTACAAATATTTTCCCGCCATTTAGGAAATAAGGTAATTTTCTTCACAAGTAAACCGTCGCCCTTATTTACTAATATCCAATTAGGTCATTGATTTAGGCTTCTTTGACATCATATGTGCATATTATATACAATTATCAGTCATGGGTCAGACAATAATTTGTACTATGCTAGAATATTACGAAAATTAACGAGTGATACCTAAATTAGGTAGTAAGCATAGTGGGAAAATTGCATTTTTGGTATCTTATTGTGGCCTGCACGTTTGTTCAGTACAGTAATATGGGGGGTGGCAAATACGGTACACTATTCTGGGGTATACCTAGCAATTTGGGTACAAATTGCATCGAAAAATACCGTATTAGCCGGAAAATGGCACGTGCCGGGCACATGCGTATACATTTGGCCATTTTGACCAATTTTGACCGAATTGGAGGGAGATTTCTGATGTGGCATTCAATTGGGGGGGAAATTTTCATCTATAGTCACACGTGAGGTGCACATGGATTTATTCTCCAAATTATTTTAATCAAATATTGATTTTCAAATCCCCAAATTAAAAAACCCTAAAATCCAACCACGAATTTCCTTGGATATGATCAAAATTCTGAAACTCTAAATTAAACCACGATTCCGTTCTCTCAACGTCAAGAAATCCTTAGTCCCTCCATAAGCCCTTAGTTCCTCCAAAAATCCTTCACCATGAAAGTCAGAGCTCCCGACGAAAATGGAAAACCGAACCCGATATACGGTAATTTCAATTATTTATGATATTTTTCTTGTATTTTAGTAAAATTTAGGGTTTTTTTATTATAATCCCTAAACAACACAACAGGGGATTAAAAAGTTTGGGTTTTATGTTTAGGAATTGTTAATGTTTACGAATATTTTGGGTTTAGGGTTTTATGTTTTTTAGGAATTGTTAATGTTTTCGAATATTTTAAAGTTTGGAAAGTATGCTTTTTGTTTTTCTCTGAATAATTTACCATTTTCTATCAAAAAGTGTGAAGGTTCCATAGTTTTTTTAATCGAAGTGGTCTATACTTGTTATTCTATTTTAATTAATTTCTTTATCATTTTACTTTACAGATCCACATTCAAATCTTCTTCTGACATTATGCTTGCATTATGGGGGTATGTTATTTATATATGGCGATAAACCGAGGTATGAAGCAGGATCCGTCTACAAATTTGACCATTTTTGGTGTGACACGATTACTATTGAAGGGTTAGTTGATTTCTGTAAGCTCATGCATTTACCAGATTGTAAAGGTTTGTATTGGAAATTTGAAACATGTTTTAAACAAGTTAAAGGTGATCTGGAGCTCTATTGTCATTGTTTTAAAGCGTTAAAAAAAGATAGAGAGGTACATGTCTACATAAATCATGAAGATGGTCTTGGAGATGTCATTTGTGGGGTAACAGAAGATAACAGTAGTGACGGTGATTAAGCTACAGACAACAACAAAAGTGATGGTCCTGCAATTATGGAAGACACTAATGAAGAAGATAATGAGTTACAAGAAGATGAATTGGATAAGGAGTTATATGAGAGTGACTATGAAATGCAATCTGATGGTCATACTAGTAGTGAAGACACTGATGAAGAATTGGAGAAAGAATTGACAGTAGAGGAAGAATTGGAGAAAGAATTGACAGTAGATAAAAATGAATGTGTAGATGACACTGATTCTGGAGAGGAAGATGTAAATATGAGTGAAGATGATTTTGATAGCATAAGGGGATCTGATGTTGAGGGAGATGAAATCAAATGCCCAGTCTTTAGGCCTTCTGAGAAATTCAATCCAAAATTTCATTTGGGATTGAAGTTTAGCACTAATACACAACTCAGAGAAGCAATCCACTCACATGCAATTATGTCACAAAGGAGTATAAACATCACTTCGAATGACAAAAGGAGACTTTGTGCCAAGTGTGTACATAGTGATTGTCAGTGGAAGTTGAATGCTTATAAGGTGGAAAATGAGTGTTCTTTTCAAATAAGGACATACATACCTAAGCATAGTTATGGAACTAATTTCAATGTGAAAAATCTGAAGTCACCATGGTTAGCTGAGAAGTTTTTGAAAAAGTTTAAGTTTGATGCAAACAGAACTGTTGAAGGGTTTAGATTAGAGGCAGCTGATGAAGTGAAGTGTCATATCTCTGAAGATCAAGCTTACAGAGCCAAGAGGAGAGCCCTAAAAATGATTGAGGGAACTCCTGATGATCAGTATAAACTATTATGGGACTATGTTGATGAAATTAGGAGGACCAATTCTGGTACTACAGTTATTCTTGGTACATTAAATTCAAGTGGGGAAAATCTTTTTGACAGGTTTTATGTATGTCTTGGTGCTTTAAAAGAAGGATTTTTGGCTGGGTGTAGGCCATTAATTGGGGTAGATGGATGTCACCTAAAGGGGCCTCATCAGGGGGTGTTGTTAACTGCTATAGGTATTGACCCTAATAACAATACCTACCCTATTGCATATGCAGTGGTACAAAATGAGTATGAGGATACATGGGATTGGTTGCTAACCATATTGAAGATTGATTTGAAGATTGAAAATGAATCTGAGTACACATTCATTTCTGACAAGCAAAAAGGCCTACTAAAAGCATTTCATAATGTGGTACCCAACTGTGAACATAGGTTTTGTGTGAGGCATTTACTAGGGAACTTAACAAGAGCAGGTTTCAGAGGTGTTGCATTTAAGGATGCACTTTGGAGAGCAGCTAAAGCCACAACATACAATGATTTTTGTAGAAAGTTTGAAGAGTTGACAAATCTTAATGAGGATCTGGCTGAGTGGTTCACTGAAAGACCACCACAAAACTGGTCTAGGACATTCTTCAGTTGCCATCCTAAATGTCATATGCTGTTAAACAATTGTTGTGAATCATTTAACAGCAAGATATTAAAGGCTAGAGAAAAGCCTATTCTTTCAATGTTGGAGTCAATCATGGAATCATGTATGCAGAGATTACAAGTGAATAGAGACAGAGCAAAGACCAAAAGGAAATGGCAGGGCTACTTATGTCCTAAAATTCAAAACATTCTTAATAAAAATATTAATAGGATGGGAGGATGTAACCCTATTAAAGCTGATGATATGCATTACCAAGTTAGATACATAGATGATGATGATGATGGTGACCAATTCATTGTAGACTTGGAGAAGATGACATGTGATTGTAGAAGGTGGCAGTTAACTGGAATCCCATGCACACATGCATGTAGTGCAATACAATGCCAAGGGTTGAAAATTGTAGACTTTGTGGATAAGTGCTACACTGTTGAAACTTATAAAAAGGTGTATGCCCCATCAATAATGCCAATAAATGGCAGAAAGGAATAGAAGAAATCTGACTTCATTCCTCCTCTACCCCCAAATAGTGGAAGATCAGTTGGAAGACCGGGGACTGTTAGAACAGCTGGAGTAGATGAAGTGATCTCAAAGACCAAGAAAAGAAGTAGAGGCAAGCCAAAGCTAGTTAATAAGCCATACAAACTTAAGAGACAACAAAAAACTTGTAAATGCAAGAAATGTGGTGCTGAGGGTCACAATCAAACAAACAAGAAATGTCCCATGTATGTGACTCAAGAGTCTATCAGTCAGCCTTCTACTCAGTTGGGTAACACAAGTATTGGTGATCCCTCTAACAGTCAGGCTTCTACTCAGTTGGGTAACACAAGTATTGGTGATCCCTCTAACAGTCAGGCTTCTACTGGAACAAAGGTAATGTTATTTTATTTTGATGTATTCAAATACTTATTTTGATGTATTCAAATACTTAATTTATTCTTGTGTCATAGGTGAGAAGAAGAAAAGTTACATCTGTAAGGAATACTCAGAGTACAAAAGTTGCATTTTTGAGATCAAGTACAAAGAATGCTCAAGAAGTACAAGCTTCAACTGTAAGGGGTTTGATTTAAAGTGTATCTTAGAAATAATGTTTCAAAAATCATACTTAATGTTTCAAATAATATTTTCATGCATTATGACAATAGGGAAAGAGAAAGGCAAATGGAGTAAATGTGAAGAAGAATTTAAAAAAGTCAAAGAAGATTTCTTTGGGGCTGATGGATGAACAGGAACAACAACACATGTTCCCTGATCTAATTACAACCCAGAGTTCTCAGACTCCATTAAATGAAGGAACTACAAGTGTAAGTTTTGTTGTGTTTAGGATTCCATTTTATTAACTTTCACAGAGTAAATTTATTGTTGTATTTGTGAAATAGGGGATACAAAGGGAAACAAGAAGAAAGAATCCACTTCCACCAAGGCCTGCTGCAGTTAATTCAAAACTTCCATCAAGAACCAAAAAATCCACTTCCACAGGGCCTTCAATGTATTCTCAACTGCAGCAAGGTCAAGGACAAATTAAAGGGGTGCAAATAAGAACCATCCACAATGAGCACCAGAGTACAGAAACAGAAGCAAGAGATCTCTATTAATTCAAAGGACAAGGGAAAAAAGAAGTTGTAAATGCAAGAAATCAGTTGTTAGTATTGAACTGATTGGGATTTATTTTGTTTATGGACCTTGTTGGAATACCTTGTTTTGTATTGATGTGATTTGTTTTGTTTATGGAATATTGAACTGTTTTGTTAGTCTTGAACTATTGGGATTTGTTTTAGTTTTGTTAGTCTTGAACTGTTGGGATTTGTTTTGGTTTATGCAACCTTGTTTATGGAATATTGTTTTGTCTGATTTGTTTTAGTTTTGTTTGTTAGTCTTGTGTTTAGTCTTGAACTGTTGGAACACCTTGTTTTGTATTGATTGGATTTATTTTGTTTATGAAATATTGTTTTGTATTGAAATGCTTCTAATTGTTTGAGTATTGTTAGTCGAATCTACAGGTAAGAAAAGACAACAGAATTGAATACACATACATGTAAATAATAGAAGTTCAAACCACAAACAACACCATGTTATCACAACACAACACTAACACATACAAACCAAAGTTATCCTAAAACACAACACAACAGAAAATCAACCAAGACATTACCAAAGTTATCCTACACAAACCACAACACTAAGAAGATCAACCAAGACATTACAAAAAGGAATTTTATCATCTTCTGTCTCTGTAGCTTCAAATTCTCATTTTCAAGGTGTGATATTGTTTGTTTTAGCCCATCAATTTGAAGCTCTAGCGCAGATACCTCTAACTCGAGACTGGAAATTCTTCTTACCGTCCCAAAGTTAGCTTTCTCATCCTCCAATCTGGCAGTGGTTATAATATCTTCATCCAAGGTCGATAGTTGTCTTCTTAAACAATCAACTTCACCAGCTAATCTAATATTTTTCCGGTGTAATTTTCGTATAAGAACGACGGACCTCGGGCCCATTGGCGGATCCTCCCACTGAAAATAGTCACACCCACCTTTCTGGAATTAAATAAAAAAATTGTTGAAAAAGTTATTTTAAAAATGTCAGATTATTCAGTCTCAATTGCAATTTTGACAAAATTAATCAAAAAATTATTAAAGATGAATCTTACTTTCCTGTCCTTGCACCCCCAAAATCGTCTACCTGGGTTATCATCCGACCAACTAGTGACAAGAGGAGCTTTTTTTCGACAGTCGCATGTGCGAAAAATGGGCGACGAGCTTGATGAACTTGACATTACAAATCCGTTAGTTTGAGCAAAAATTGGATTTTGAGTAAGGATTTACGGTTTCTGGACGTCGCGCGAGTAAGGTTTGGATGGTTTCAGTGTTTTGGCGATTTGGAATGAATCGTGGTTGGAGTTTAAGATTTCGGAATTTTAGGGTTCTTCAATTTGGGGATTTTGGAATTTTTGGGTGTATAATAATATGTATAATTGTTGGATATTGGGGGAAAAAAAGGCACGTGATGTGCACATGGATGAAATTTTTCCCTCCAAATAACATGCCACATCATAATTTCGGTCAAAATGGGTCAAAATGGCCAAATGTATACGCATGTGCCCTGCACGTGCCATTTTCCGGCGAATACGGTATTTTTCGATGCAATTTGTACCCAAATTGCTAGGTATACCCCACAATAATGTACCGTATTTGCCACCCCCCATATTATTGTACTAAACAAACGTGCATGCCACAATAATGTACCAAAAATGCAATTTTCCCTAAGCATAGTACAAAATTAAATATTAACGTATCATTTGTGTGAAGTAACCTTACCATTATAAAACTAGTTACTTTTTAAAAGACTAAGGTTACCCTATAATTAGCTAAATATTAGAATTTTTTAATATACAAACCCTAATATTTACAAATTTTTGTTAAAATAATACAAGGAAAAATTAGGCTATTGATTTCAATACAAAATCAATAGCTTAAAATGGGAAAATTTTATATATATAGGGTTTTCATTCGTACCCTATTTTGAGGAGTGACGAAAACCACGACATCGGGATACGATACGCTAAGTACAACAAAAAATAACCAATTAAGCAATATAATCACGTTTTGGTAGGAAAATGTATTAATTAGGGCACAAGAATCAATACGCATTTATTTTACACCTGTGTATTCGTAAACCTTTTCGTTGGGTTTCACTAGGCAGATGTTTGGCTATCGTATTTTTGAGCTTAAGATTAATCCATGTCAGGCAAGCAATGCACCCGAGAAAATCAAGGTAGGAAAATAAATTCTTATGCCAAAATATCTTGTTCAAGGAAATAAATTCTCGAGTATTCAGGAAAATTTATAACCTATTGAGGTTCATTATACCATAAAATTAATATGGTATAATGAACCTCAATAGGTTATAATATAATGATAACCTAATAAAGACTATTGGATTAAAGCGTATCAATAAACTACGAAATATGTAATAATTGGGTCTTTATTAGTTTAAATAATAAACCCATCTTATAAAGATTAGTGCAAATTAAGAAACATATACCTAATTTGTAAAAAGGCGTACGACAAAACCCCTTACCATCATTTACGTAAATACGTAAATGAATATTATAAGGGCTTGACCAACAAGGAAATATGTAATATAGAAGTTACAATTTCAGATGGTCCCTTAAGGTTTTACGCATCCCATAGAATTTCAAATATATGACTATATGTTGTCAGTTTAAAAATACAATTATTAAAATGAAAGCCAAATATTTCATAATTATGGTTTGACAACAAATTTATGTTGATTTGGTGTTTTTTTGTGGTTCCTAGCTAAATGTTCAGGATTTTGGAATTGCAAGATAGGGTTATAATTATCATAATTAGTTCTGAACGAGTATGTAAAACAAAAAATCAACTATTAATACCCCAAACCTCTTAAATTATTCCTAGCTAAATTTTAAGAGGTTATTTAGCTAGCCGATGGTCTAAGTGAGGGCAATTTTGTCGTCCATGTTAAATTCTGGTATATGGAATCTATATCTATATACATTTTTCGTAGCCATAAAGATGGGTCATTCATCAAGATAAATAGTTTGTTTTTGAAATATGTCATCCCAATATGTAGCCTAAAAACATCTTTTTGGTCGACCAGAAGATGTAGGGTGATACACATAGCTGAATTATTCCGTTCTCTCCCAAGTTAAGATGGGTTTTAGCGAATGATTGGGTATTGTTAAAATATATAGAGGTTCATAATTTCTGCCAAATATTTACCTATTTTGAGAATAGGTAAATATTCTTAACCTACATATCTTATTGGTTTATACGTATATAATATCCGTACAAATTCATATCAACCGATTACTTCTAATTTCAGACATTTTGTCGTTTCAAGTCAATACATGCAGTTAGCTGTAAGGTTGGGATATCAAAAACATATCTATATTTTAACAAGTTGGTTTTTACCAATATAATTGTTTATGTGTATTGACTTGATATTTTAATGCAAAATAATTTCAAAAATATTATTTGATAGTAAGGAAATTCGTTTGATTATACCAAGCCAAATCATTAACATGGTGTTCGTATACCCATTTGTAATGATAACCTATTGTCCATAGTTTTTTGATGTTATAGTAACAGTAATGACATTGTCGCCCTTTATCGTGTATTTAAATAGGAATTGTTTCGTATGCCATGTATTAGGTTACACTTATAACCTAATTGATTATGAGTAATTTTTAGTATGAAAGGATTATGACGGTTTACTTCGCTAGGTATACGTAATCATAACGAAACACATGTATTCTTTACTTGGTATTTTTAGATAATTTCCTAAAAATTACATAAGTAAGATGTTTACATTATATTTTTCAAAATATAATTGGAAAAATCGTATGCGTGTTATACTTTTAGGTATATCAGCAAAAATAGTCGTAGATACACTAATTGCCCGAAATAATATATTAGGCTAATGAATATAACCATATTAATTAGATTTATAGGGTTACTAACAACCCTGCATTTACGTGTATTGGTATGCATCTACACGTTATGTTGGTTATAAGTTATAACCGTGTAATTATTTTTTTACTATCCTATTTTTATGGAGTTTTAGGGTGTGAAATTTCATTTATGAATACTAATGTGATTAATAGGGTTTAATTTTTAAACGTAATCACCTTGTTAATATCACTTTTTCGTTTATGTAATTAATCACACTAAGGATTACGTAAATGAGGGTTTCATAATATTACTACTTATATATACCGAATTATTTTTACCAATTATTTTTAAACGTAGTTTAATGAATAAACTGGAATTATAGTCAAAATATTAATTAACTAATCTTATGAAATATATGAACGGTGGTAAGTAAACAAAAGGGTCTAGCCTTTATTTTAATTAAAGAGAATTAATTGTGACTATACGCCAAATAGGGTATTTGTGTCACCAACAATATTGTATAACTAAATTAATTATGTATATTTGTGTTACATCAGAACCCTGTTAATTTGCACAATGACCAGAGCAATTTTTTTTAATTTTCACGTATTTTCTATCCAAACAACCATCTTTGTTTGAATAATTTAGGATTCTAGGGCGTATTTTGGATTATTATATTTGCACTTTGTAAAAGAATTTCCAAACATGGTACCCGAAATGACTAAATTGCTAGGTTACGTATAGGAAAAAAGGGGTAAATACCAACCAAATAGGGTTTCCTAAATACACGGCCCTATAAAATTTTCCCGACAGTTTAATTTAGGGTTAGTTCAAATATTACCTATAATTGTTGGTTTTCCTTTTTTACGAGGCACAACCTATTTTGACTATACCTTATGTATCAGCATAAAATTATGCTGATACATATCACATCTTACGACCCTAAACGATATTAGGGTGAATATGATGCAAAAGAAAATATACTATGGATTGCTTTTTTACATTACTCACTCATTTTTTATGTGAGACGGATTTACAAATTGTTTATCCATCACTATAAATCTCAAATTTGAAGCTTATATTAGGGTCATATTTCAGCACTATAAATCTCAACTTAATTATTCGTTTGGTGTCAAAAACAATAAATGTAAAAATGATTCGTAGTCATCAATATGTTAGTAACAAAATAGCCCTTTAATTTATTAGGGGCGTTTGGTCGTTTGCGGTTTGAGTATATTTAGATTAAATTTACAATCTTATCCAAATATATGGGGTCTTTTACCTACGCATCACTATTATGGGAAATAACTAGTTCGTTATTGGACAACTATAAATGGATAAAATCAATAAGAAAACGTGTAATTACGATTAATACTAAGTTTTTGGTATTGATAGGTATTATAATCTAAATATTAGGGTAGAATCTTTTTCATCATTAGTAGCAAAAATTCTGTATTTATGATACGTGAATGCATTTGGAGCTTCCCAATACTCCAGACTTTGTTTAAGACTGGAAAAAATATTTATTATGTTTTAATAGTTTGGTTAAGCTTAAATGAGATGAATACCTATAGGGATAGAAATTATTGATATAAGGAAAGAAAATCCATGGCGTGGTCGTGTAACGTTGTATATTGGTATGACTAGATAAAACGTGTAATTAGGTTAATAAATGTGCAACCTACACGATAGCGTGTATTGGTCTGATTGTAGTCAACAAAACGATTGCCATGTAATGATTTGGTACCACTTATTTTTCTTTGTGTTTATACTACTTAGTCTATAGGGCTAAAATTTCATAAACAATACTCCAGTCTTTTGCAATCATAAGTAAGTCCTGTTAATATGGTTCACTAAGCTTACCGTAAAAAAAGGCATATATGTGTAATGAACTATACAAAAAAAAATGGCTAACAAGTATTATTACGTATATTTTAAATTTTACCCTAAACTAATTGAAATTAGTTATTATATTTTAAGATGTAATTGGGAATTTTAACTCGGGAGAGAACGACAACAAAGAAAAGAAAATTTCTTTTCAAACCTCAAATTTCCATATAATTAAATTTTGACTTTACGTCATGCCTGCTTAGGAATATTTTGTAAAGATCTTGTAGGTAAAATGGCATGTCAAATATGCATTACAAATCATACAATGCGAATAAATAACAAGGTGATGTAATTTGATATGTCATCATGATGATGTTACAATGCAAACTGAAAATATTAATTTAAAATTTATAACTCAAATGTATATATTCATAGTATTTCCCTCAATAGTTAATTACCGATTCTATGTTTCTATTACAAAATTTAGGCAGCAAAAATTTACAGTATCATAATGTTGTACAATTCTCAAAACCGTAATTCATCAGCAAATATGAGAATTGCTTTCATATTAGATATATATTTCTGATAAATCTAATAAAGTATTGGTAACCAAAATTACAAATTTGGTAGACTAACTCGTGATTTTTCCATAGTGAGAAAATCGTTTAACTAAATATACAATATAATTTTATAATTTAATATGTGACAACTAGTTGATTCTTGATAATTACGTTCTTTACCTTACATAATTTTGATAACATGATATTTGTGAACAAAGAAAATTGGCTATAATCATATCGATGATACAGTAAGTTGTGATGATAGATCCTAAATAATTGAAGTTTGGAGCAAAATTTTTGAAACAATTGAAAATGTTACGTAGTATATTTACCCCAACGTAACTCTATAAAGTAACTCATTTGGAGCATTTAAGCCTAGTCATTTTTGTCCAATCAAAGATGTTAATTAGGTTATAGGGTCGTAAGATGTTGGGTTTCTTTCGTAAAAATGAAATGAAACCAAGTATAGACCATACAATTTTGTAATATGCAAATATCATAACTATTTTATAACATTTTTGCAATTATATTGGTAAAAACCGACTTGTTGATTATAGGGTTCATCAACGGTGCATTTTTGCAATTATATTGGTAAAAACCAACTTGTTGATTATAACATTGTCGTTACTTCGTTGGGTTTAGAAGCCCATATTTTAATTAGATAAACAAAACGAAATTGTCAACCGAATATGCAATTTAGGGAACTATTAAAACATAATTATATTAACATTTTAGATACTACATAAAGGTATACATTAACGAAAAACAATTTCCTAGTTATAAACGTAATTAACGTCTAATGAAATTTTATTAGGGGTATGATTTATTAAAACTGTATAACGTGAGCTTTTAATATCCATACCAATTTGATTAGAATAATCGGTAAATGTAAGGAAACACGTATGTCAATAATATTGTCATTAATACTTGATGTTTACAGCCGAAACCGTCATGATTTTATAACAAATAAAATTGCTAACTCATAAAAATAACCAAAAAAATATTAATTCACGTATGACTAAGACCCCTATTTCCGATCTTTGTAGGATAAAACCGTGGATTGTGCTAATTCTATATTTTTGCGCGATGAGGAATATAAGCAATGTACATAGTTTTTTGGTTTGTCATAATATGTGCATGAGTGTATTATTGTTGATGTTATAGGTAAACTAACCCGTGAATATAATTTGATGTAATATTAAAACCACGGGTTATAAATATGGAACGTGTATTATTAGGTTATATCTTTTCTTATCGGCATAATTTCTGACTATTTCTTTACATAAATGAAAACACATCAATTCGGGGTGTATACGTTCATAGAATTTGATTACTTATCCAATTTTTTCTATCCACACCTTTACATAACCTAATATTAGAATCATATGATGGTACAATATTTCTTATTATGTTTTAGTTCCTGATACCGTGAAAGCCTCTTTGTAGATATCACGGTAACGTTTCCTATACGTGTATAAATATGATAGTGCCTATTTATAACCCGACCGAAATTAGGGTGATACTAAATTTTCATGTATGTAACCTAATAAATGATTATTAAATTATGGAAAATATGTTATACACGATCTTATAACGTTCATCATAAAAGGTGCATTAACAAAAAAAAAATTTAGAAACATCCTCTAAAAATTTATTGTATTCAGAAAAATAATTAGGTTATGGTTACAAAATTGGTAGTAACATATTTTATGTATTAGACATAGATATAATTAACTAGGTTTACGCGTATAATATAGCGACAACGTCGACATATTCAAATATGAACCCAACTAGCTAAAACGATGGTGACCTTATTAATATTTTAATGACATTTTGGTCTAATTTCACTCTCAGTTTTGACTAAAATGCTAAGATGGGTCATTTTGATCATCATAATTATGATAGTAAGCATTTTTTAAACATCAAATAATATCAATCTATAATGTAACCATACATTAGGGGTAAATAGACCAAAATGTTACTCGTTATTTTATTTCCCGAGTTAGTGAGAAAAAAAAGAAAAAGAAAAAAGGCGGTAAAATTGGTTTTCATAATTAGGCGTAAGATTACCTAGGTTTTGAATAATACATGTAAATTAACCTATTTGGTATAGTATAAATATTGTAATCATAGGATTTTCATTATACCATAAAATGCCTATTTTTTACACCCCTCATAAGTTGTTTACGGGCAATTCACCAATTTGAGTTACAATTCATTGGCATCAAACGTCAACAACTTAATAGGCGTTAATATAAAATGATGAAGAGCATTTATTGGGTCTTATTGGTGTTATAGGTGGATTTTTAAATGAACCACCTATTTAACTGGCTAATAGGGATCAATGACCCATCTGCTTAGGAATATACGATAAAGTCCAATAATTACGCAAATTGTTCTAAATGTAAATGTCAATAGTATTTTTTACAATTGACATTTACAAAAATTAATCCTTCTACGATAATGCCATAAAAATTACCGAATATTTACCCTAAATTTTTTTTCGAAATACAGAAACTTGTTCGTCAAATGTTTTCTTATGTTAAGAGTATATAATTGTAATACTAGCAAGAATAAATTGGAAAATAGTTTTACATAAGGTAATCTCATGATAAGGAGTAATAATTGTGAACGTATTGACCATATGATATGATTATAGTAATGATTAAACATATTAGGGGCGTGTACATATATTTTATGCAGTATCAAATGTCATTTTAAATTAGTATCATGAGGTGTAAATAAACCAAATAAATCTTTATTTCATATAATTCGTAAGGAAATGTAACCATATAATACGGTAGTCTCTATTATAGATAAATTGACTGGGTTACTAAACAAACCTATAAACCCTATAACCTAATATCACGGTTTATAATTTTATGATAACGATGAGAAAAATGGGTATCAAAATTTATTAATAGGGGTATATATCGGTTAAAAATGAATAGCTCAATTTCCAATATTATTTTCGTATTTTCATGATAGGGCGTATGACATATTTAGTCAAATATGAAAGTCCCAATATTCAGCATTTTGTTTATAGTTTCCATTAACCCAAATTTATGGAAATTGAGGCTAAACCTAAATTTTCGTGAATTAGGTTACAATGAACCCTATATTGTAATTTTGTGCCCTAAATGTATGGTTACATATGCTTCATTATGTATATTTTGTTTCATTGTTTTTTTCGTTAAACGTTACTATCGGTTCCGAAATTTTTACTTATAATCAAGCAATACATAGATGTTATACATGTATTGATATTTACTCGATTGCTTGTGGTCGAGTAAATCTTCGTTGAGCAAAATAAATACTAAGTGTTTACTTAGTATTTATTTAATTACTCGGTCTTAAAACCCAACGAAGATTATAAAACAATCCATATATGTCACTTGGAATGACTACACAATAAGATGTTCATTAGGTACATCTTATTTACCTATTTACATTATCGAGTACTATAAAACTAGAATGTGAATTAGGGTTCATATATGTGTTAAGGAAAACAACTTGTATTAAAATGACCCATTTGTCGGTTACCCAATATCCATAACAAGGTTACGTTATATAAATTCCCAACAAACCTAATTTTGTGATAGACTACACGAAAATTGTCTGGTTAGGGTAATTTTTGCCCGAGGGCATAAGGTAATTTAGAATATTTACACTCAAATATCACTTTTTCCTATTATTGGTATATACAAAACCATAAACCAATTTTATTCGACTGATAAATTTACTAATTAAAATTCTCATGTTAGGAGCAATGATAAACCTTAATATGTTCGTATTATTACGTAACTAGCGTGTGCCCCGTGCTACGCACGTCATTTCGCTCAATTTTTTTTAATTAAATATGATCAATATATAAAAATATTAGTTATCATATAATTGAAGTCACCGATGTATTCTTCTCACTCATAATACAAAATAACGGGGCACACGCTAGTATATATTTAAACAAAGAGTTAAAAAGTGATGGCTTGTTGATTTATGAAATATAAAAATTTGAACGTAAAGAGTAATATAAGGTATTCAAAAAATGAATCAAATTAAAATAAGAGAACATTGTTGTCTCGCTTGATAGAGGATGAGTGATCGAGCAAATTACTATTATTTTCCACATTACTAATTAGACAAAGTGGTAATTTAGTGAAGCGGATCCAAAATAGAAAAACATAAGAAATATACTGTAGAAAAAAATAATGAAAAAAATTTATATCATTAGATTGCATTCTTATAAAGAAAAAGAACAATAAACTACAATCATGTAATAGCATAATAGAATTGGCTTGACACAACTCATCGAAACAATCCCATCGGGTTCGTTTTGGTGACAGAACATTTTATTGTGGAGTTCTTTACAACTTCACCTGCTTCACACATCTTCCGTCTATTCCATCTTTGTTGAAGAACCTGAAAATGCGCACATATAAAGCGTCACAACTTTAACTCCATACATAGCTCTCATCAAAACTTTCTCTTTCCCTGAGTTTTTGATTTTTGATAGGGAAACAGTTATCAAATCTAGAACCAATAAGCTGCTTCCACCCGTCCATTGATGAACATGACCGCATAAAGTTATCTGAGGAAACAATTCCCAAGACACATTGAAGCAATAAATCACAAAGTAAATTCGAAAGAGAACAGTAAGGTTAAGAACAAATTCTTTTACGCCCCAATAAAGAAACTAACTAAAAAACAGACATTTTAGTAAGGTGGCGAAGGTAAATCGAAACATACCAAAAGACTCTTTGGACGTTGAACTTCCACGTTAGATAAGCATTAATCTGATTAACCCAAGTCTTACAAACCTCCAAAGTTTTGTAACTAAAAGTGTAAACTGATTGAGTTTTTGATTTTTGTACAACATGCACTGTGAATCGATACGTCGGCTGAAGCAAAGGAAATCTATATAACTGTGAAATAAAAATGCTAATTTTAGTGAAATATGCATCACCTTAGAGGAACATGAAAGAGCAGATTCATGCACCAAACAAAAAAAATTCTAAATTCTAGAAAATTAGGATTAAGGAAAAAAATAACCGTAACCTTTATAATATAGTAGAAGATAGCGTGTGCCTCCCGTGCTACGCACGATATGTCATTCGAATATGGTATTATATTAGCTATTAGTGAAATTCAAACTCAATGTGATTAAACTCATAAAATAATGTAAGTAAACAAAGTGTAAATAAAAAGAAAAAAAAGCACAAAAACCCGAAAAAAACCATATTTGAAATGATAAATAAATGAATATTGACATCATCCCTAACAAATTGGATTCAATGATTTGCCTAGATTAGTTTTAGTATTCCAAAAGTTTTGGAAAATATTATGGAGAATTCAACCACTATCAGAAGTAATAGAGAGTAAATAAAAATGATTACTTAATATATTGTACAGATGTGAAATAATCAATTAGTGTATTTATTATTAGTAATATAATTATACTTATTGAATCAAAACGAATTGAATCTTCTTTTCTCCACAGTAATAAAATTTGCTCAACGAACAAATATATAAATTTTGAATACTAAAAAGAATTCACTATAATTTGTTTATAAATTGTTCGGTAATTTATTGTAGTATGAATATAACAAATTAAACACAGATAATAATATTTTATGTACTTACAATATAATAATATTATGTTATCATATACTAGAAAATTCAAAAAGTAGTAAAATGTATTTAACAAATTCACATAGATCATAAATAATAGAAGAAAATTAAATGTATATGACATATATATGAAGAAAAATATTTTAAAAATAGATCTTACCATTTTGGCTTGAAAATTGAGGAACTCTATGCAATAAAGAGGGGCATTAGCATCGACTAATATTAGCCTTCGTAATCAACAAAACATTCTATAAAGAGTAATTGACACAAAACTAATCATAAACATAAAATTTCAAATAATTAGCGAAGTCAATATTACGAAGCGGCCTATTCCAATACAGTAAGACCAAAGAAGGATAGTGGACATTTGAAAGACTCAAAGAGGTAAATGAAGAATGAAAGCTATACATACCTTCAAAACCACTGCCCCTCCGGTTGAATGACCAAACAGGAAACATGGTTCTCTAATGTATAATTTAAATCATATTACACATTCCTTGAAAATAATGAAATTAGAAACATTGCATGAGAGGGGCCAAATGAGTAAGATAAAGAATAGGCTAAACTTACACTGTCTGCAACGACATGATCCAATGAAGGTACATATCAATGCAATCCATCGCTACCGCCGTGACCTATCACAATGAAATATCAGTCATTTGCCACCGTTGAAAGTAGACGTAATGTAAGTTTCCCTAGGATAGTGGAGAAGTTAATTGAATGAGGGAAGTTGCATTATTTGTGATATCTCATTTAATAATCATAAATCTTGATTAAATATTTGAAATTTGAATTTTGAAATCATAATTGAAAATAAAATGGTAACTGCCATGTTTGAATATGATAGTGGCCGCCCGCAAATTGAATTAAACTGACTTGTTTTGATAACAAAACAATTTAAAATTATCCAAAAATTGTATTGATGTTTTAGAATTTAATTTAACGGTTGAGATTATGGAGGAAATCAACTATTCAAATATATTTTATAATTAAATCATTTAAAAATTATATAAAATTAGAATTTAGTCAGGTTTTAGAATTTTTCTCATACAATTAAAAAAATTGAAAGATAACTTACGTAATGATCTATTAATATATATATAGGAGGGCTGTCGGTTATTTTTTGGAACCCTCCAAAACATTCAAAAACCTAGATTCTAATTTTTAGATAATTTAGAATTAATTTTATTGTTAAGAAAAATCCTACTGGTTAATTTTACCCATAATCTTAATTGTTTGTCATTATCTAAAACTCACGTATAGTTACTGTCTCTATCCATAAAGGAGGGATAATTCCAAATTTTAAAATTCAAAATCAGATATGGAAGTTGTTTGAATAAACGTTTGCATCTCTTAGAAAAAGAATCATTACATGTCATTACAATATTAGACATGCATATCCCAAAATTCAGATTGAAGTTATGAAATAATATCTCTGCATATTTTTGAGTAAAAGCCTTTCCAAGACCATCTTTGCCCGAATGAATGTTGCATTTGTATATCTACAATCATTGATCATCCGTCCGTATGTCTCTATTATCTTCTTCCTTCTTATTATTGTTTCACTGTCATTACTTATTATTATTGACATTTTTTAGTTTATTATTAATTGATAATATCTTTTTGCTCAATTTTGTTGTGATTTGGGAGGATTTGTAGTTTTTTAATCTTTTCATTAGTTGTTGACAGATTCTTCCTTTACATTTTTATGAGACTATGTTGTTAGTTTCTTGGTTTTCGGTTCGGGATATATATAGTTGATGAAGGTCAATGAAGAAACAAAATAGTTCTCTGTCCCTTTTTCATTATTTTAATTAATGAAGTGTTGCTTAAAGGCATGGTGATTCTTAAGTCTAATATGAATTGAGTTATTGAAGCCTTTTGTTATTACTTTCAATTTTTTCCAAGCATTCCCTTCTCCGGTCCCCAGTTTCAATGGCAACACTTTCTTCACTTAAATCTAACATATTATATCACTTTTTTTAAAACAATAGTTAACTTTTTCTTAAATTCAATTTTCAACCAAAAAATGCAAAGGGGCAGATAAATGAGCAAATAATGATTGAGAAGCAATTGAGAGAAAGATGGTGATAGTAATGGCAATGGTTTTTTTTTTTAACTTTTTCTTATCCTCTATTTCTTATATTATTTTCGTTCTAATTTTTAACTTCTTTAATTTCTTATGTCCAGATGCGAGAAAGTGCTATTGAAATCTAATTACAGTTGGAGTTGGAATAGAAATACTATCAATGATTATAGTTTTTTATTATTAATATGAATATACGTTACAATTTTCTATTTCAATGTTTTTACCTTCACTGTCTTGATTTCACAGGTTTCTTCAACTTGGGTGAACAATACTTTTATTTTTTATTTGTTAATCTTATTTACTTTTTTTTTTCATCATAATTTTATTTATTTGTGTATATACTTGATAACATAGATATTACCATCCAAATTTATCTTTCCATTTGATTATCATTTTATTATTTAGTTATTTACTTATACTGCAAGCTATTTGTTTCTTAAAAAATTCTTTTAAGTCATTCAACTTCGAGCAACCATGTATTTTTTTATGATTAGTTAGTTAAATTTGATTTTATTGTGTTTGTATTTTTTTACCGCTTCAGTGTCGGAATCATTATATAGGGATTTTGTTGTGTGACAGGTTTATGTCAATGCTTTTGAATTTTCACTTGCCGATGAATTATTTTTTATCTAATTTCAGTTGATATGGATCAAATCATATTACGTATTAATTACACATTCATATGTAAATATCATTTCTTTTTTCTGTCTCAAGGTCCCAGATTTGTGACGATTGTGTTGTGTGGATGATTTCATTGCGGACAATCGTTGAAATTTGACATGTGCTACGTAATTTGTAAATGATATAGAAGTATAGATATAGTCAATTTTAATGTATGTGAAAATTTATTCGACTTTAACACATGTTAGAATAACTTTATAAAAATTTAGTACTATTTGATTTGAAATATGTAAGATCGTATACTATGCTTTGTTTACAGATATATATTACTTTTTAATATTATGTTTTTATTTAGCTTTCGTTCTTCGAGTATGTTCTATGTATACAAAAAGCTAGATAATATAATAGTTTTTTGTGTGTTCTCTCACCATATTTTTTTAATTTTTAAAATGTAAACTAATTTCAAAATACCCTAAATTATTTGTATGTATATAATTTTTAGATTCACTCATAAGTTTTCTCGATATTTGGCAGGATAAGTGAAAAGGAGGATTATGTTCAATACAACTTCACAATGTTTATTATTTGAATTGTAATACAATATATTAGTTGCTTAAATATTTTATAGATATTTATGATGTTTCTATATAATATTTATAAATAATGTCTTTTTGTTAATTCAATGTGTCTATTATTATTTCTATTTACATTATTAGCGATAATATTGTATTTTATTTTTTGAGTATTTACTATCTACATCTCGATTTAGTGATAAAAGAATATAATTTCATTAATCTTTTATAATTCATATAATTTTTATAATATATTTTTAATTTAACTTTGGTCGTGCGTAGCACGGGTTACACACTAGTAGTGGAATAATGGGAAGTTGAGAAACTCACCTAATGATATGGAAATAGTGGGAAGTTAAGAATTTGAAGGAACCAATGAGATATTTTCTTTATAATTAAAAATCTCAAAATTCTAAGAAAATTCTATTTGGTGGAAAATGTAACCGTAACCTTGCTATAATAAGATATTGCTATAAATATGATCATTATCATAATTAGGGTTTTTAATAATAATTTTACTTTAGTTAAATTGTTAATTTTATAAGCCCAAACTATTATATTACAAAAACCCAAAACATTAGGTCGTTTCATATTAGGTTACTTTTACTAATTACTAACTCATTTATAGTAGAAAACCCTAATTTTCCTTTTTCCTTTGTCAAAATAGTTTTTATTAAATCTTTACGGAGTAGACATATTATTTATGAATACAATAATATAAAAAGGTGTAATTCGACGATTAACGTGTAATATTATAATTGTTGGTTAATCGTATTTTCCAATTCATATAGCACGTGTAATCACAGTATTCACTTAATCTTATCCCAATTACCCTAGAATGGTCAATTACAATTAGGGGTGTAGTCGAGCCCGAGTCGAGCCTGATAAAAATTTCATGTTCACGCTCGGCTCATTTATTTTTCACCGAACTCGGGCTCGAGCTTCAACATGACGAGCCTAATTTTTAATGTTCAAACTCAAGCTCGCTAAAAATGAGTCGAGCTTGAAACAAAAAATTAATTTAATTATTTTTTAATTTTTTTAGAAATTATTTTTGTTTAACATATATTAGTCTCTGGAAATACGAATATGTAGTTTGTGAAACGATGCCTTGAGGAGATGTAACTACATTACATAAGACGTTATATACCCTAATAATTCATACGGATAAAAACCCAACATGCCTCAAATATTTAGGGCTTGTATTAGGGGTGGCAAATGGGTGGATCGGATCGGATTTGGGTTGGGTCCAATTGGGTTTGTAAAAAAGATAAGTTGGAACCAATAAAAAACCAAAAAGTATTTTCAATATGAATTGGGTCCTTATTGGTTTTGATTGATTTCAAATGGTTCTTATACAAAAAGAACAATTGTAGAACCATAATAGACCTAATATAGTGAGTTGGTGACTTATGGATCCAACATAATGCAAACATTTGTATACTAATCACTAATCTTTTTTTCTTGTTCACCAACTAATCCAATATAATGCAAACAAATTTCTTTTTCTTGTTCACTAACTAACTTATTACATTATATTTTTATAATTTTCTTATAAAAATTCCAATCATATCATACTAATGTAATAATTTATATGTAAAATATATTATTAACTCATGTATTTTAATTTGTAACGAAAAAAATTAAATTAGAGAAATTAAAGATATAATTTTTTTTTCGTTTACAAAAATTAAAAATATAATATATTTTTTTCGGTTACAGAAATTAAAGATATATTAATTGATACTAAGTTATAATTTATGTTACTATTTGAAAGTTAGTCGGTTCTAAATAGAGGTGTAAACGAGCCGAGCTTGGCATTTTTTTCAAGCTCGAGCTCGATCTCGGGCTCGAGCTCGTGAGCATGGGTTTGAGCTTGAGCCCGAACTCGAGCTTGCCGAGCCCAAAATTTTTGAGCTCGGGCTCGAGCTCGTGAGCATGGGTTCGAGCTCGAGCCGAGCCCAAACTCGCAAGCTCGAGCTCGTTGAGCCCAAAATTTTCGAGTTCGGGCTCGAGCTTGTCGAGCCCAAAATTTTCGAGCTTGGGCTCGAGCTCGTCGAGCCCAAAATTTTCGAGCTCGGGCTCGAGCTCGAGCCGAGCCCAAGCTCACAAGCTCGAGCTCGTCGAGCCCAAAATTTTCGAGCTCGGGCTCGAGCTCGTGAGCATGGATTCGAGCTCGAGCTCGAGCCCAAGCTTGCGAGCTCGATCCCGAACTCGAGCCGAGCCGAGCCGAGCCGAATATTTTTATTTATTTTTAATTATTTAATATATATTTATTAATATAATAATAAAAATAAAATATATATTAAAAAATAAAAAAGCTCAAATTACTAAAAATAATATAAAATAATTTTTTGTATAAAAATTTATTTAAAGTATAAGTTCAAATGACTAAAACAAGTATGAGTTTAGTTCTTAAGCAATCACATATTCTCTACAAGTGAAATTTTAAATAAAGAAAACCAATTGGGTCTAAGAAAGAAAAAATGGAGAATTATTTCTCTTTTTTTAATTGGATCCAATTAGGAACCAAAATAGGCCCGTTATTGGAACCAATTTGGACCCAATCAAAAACCATATGAAACCAAGGTCTTGAAAATCCAATAAAAGCAAAACCAGTTGGAACCATAATTTTATTTTTTAAGATCCATCCAAACCCAAAACTAATTGGATCGGGTTGGACCCACGGTTTTGGGTCTAATTTGCCACCCCTAGCTTGTATTATTAAGGAAAATTCCTTTTTTGGTATAGATGTTACCTATTTTTTCCATAATGTATTTATCCTACAAGTTATGATAAGTGATGTGCCTAAACCGCAAGTGCACGGCTTCGGTGCAGTATAAAAGATATCGTTCCCACGAAGACCGAACAATCAAGCACTAGCCTATCAATTATCAGTAATCTAAGCCTAACAAAAACACGAGATACGTTGTAAAGAAAACTAAACAGAACGCAAGAAAACTGATTTGAGTTATATATGATTGAAAATTCTGGAATCAGGATTTACCACAACATACATTATCAATTCAATTATATTACCGATTAAATTACGATTGCTACTTATGAAGGACACTATCCAATTGTACTCACTATCTTCTGTCGAATCATAACAATTTACCCAAGCTAATTAATCAACTACTTTCGTGATGATTAGACTAAACTCGGATTCATTAATCTCTATGATAGTGTATCGATTTCTCAAAAGACTTAAAACTACTTTCGTGATTTAGGATCCTAGGTTTGAATACTAAGGTTCCGATTTAGATATCACCTTTTAGAATTTTCACTTAATATCTATAAACATGCAAATATGTGGCCAGCAAATTCACAAGCATTAATAATCAAAAATTCAAATCATAAGCATACGCGATGTAACATCAACGGTTCTATAACCTATATCGATAACATATTATCGGGCTATTCCCGGTTCCAGAATAAGATGGATTACTCCATAGATACGAAGAAACAATCAACAATCAATAATGTAAACATGATAAAAACGACGAGAAATAAAAGAGATTAAAGAAATAATTTCGATTAAACCCGTTGTCGAATGAATCTGTTTACAATAATTCTTGAATTTCGTCTCTCGATCTCCAATCTTTACAACTCAATTCAAGAAAATAAAGTTCGAACCCTAAAATAATGTTGGGAAGGGGTATTTATACCTAATCTAAAACATAGACCCGAGTATGGGCCGAATATGGGCCTCGTTGGTGTTAAACGGCGTCTGTACGCCGTATTGAACAGTGTCTGTACGCCATATTGAACGGCGTTCGTACGCCGTATAAAACAACGTCTGTACGCCGTAGGAATCCGCGTTCGTACGCGAGATGGCCTAACTCTCTGCCTTCGTTGTTCAGACGCGATTTAACACGGCGTTTGTACGCTGTATATTTTGTTGTCTGAACGTCCATTTGTACTGCGTCTGAACGCCGTGTGTTTTCTACTTTACATCAAACCATTCACGATCTCGGCCTACAATTGGTATTTTCTTTTTGAGAAATAGAATTTCCCTGCGATACTCAAAAGTGACATTAAACGCATTTGCGGGATAAAACTATAATGCAAGTCCATAATAAACGTGTCGAATGAACGATGAAAATCGCATAAAATTGAGGTTTATCAACCCCCCCAAACTTGCTTTTGTTCGTCCTCGAACAAACGGTAAACAACGAAAAAACAAAACTAGAACTAAAAATAAACTCATTGTCGTAGAGTACACGATTGCACTTAGCGTGTGCAACAAGCCTTTAAACCTTTTTGTTACCCAAAAAGGACGAGTTTTAGTCTCGTGAAGGTTTGCAGATGATGTGCCCACAAAATTAGTGAATCTTTGCTAAATCGAAATGTGATGCAATCGTACAAAAATCAACGTGAGCTAATAACCCGACATTCTTAGAGGAAGAGCATGCATTCGCTTAGTCATTGGTTACATCACACCACAGAGTTAAGCAAGCTTCTAAAAAGCACTGAATAAAGATATCTTTAAGCATTAAAGTTGAGTGGCTTCTCTAACAAATATTAAGCGGTGTCCATCCCTACCAACTGGATTTTAGAGTCCAACTGATTCACAATATTGAGTTTTTAGCATAAGTCACTTGTGCAAACGATTTCATACTTGACAGGATTGTGCAATGTTCGTTTTCTTAGACTTTCTATGACACCCGTTATCGAGTTTTGGGTCAACGACTCCCAAACTAGATAGTCGTAGGGCATTAAGTTTTAAGAGACTCCTTCGGACTTAATCACTCAAGTGTCAAAGGTCACAAAACGAACTAATCCATGCAGTAGCGATTCTATATGTATCATCTTTTATTTTTTTTATTTTTTTTTTTCAAATTGTGCCAGAAGATGTTGTTCTAAGTTGGTAGACTTTGAGGCCACTACCTACGTGTTTCGAAAATGGGTGATCCACTCAACTCCTATGCCGTGGACTACTACATATTAGTGACTAGCCAGAAAATTGTAACTAAGCAGATGATATCACCGACATAAAAGTTCACGCGTTATATGTATAAAAATGTCAAGCTTGTTATTTCGAGTCAATCGTTGTAAGACGATCACAAAGATAAAGCTATAAACCATAGTAAAAGTGTAATATCGCCGTAAACACCCCCAAACTCGAAACGCACATTGTCCATAATGTGATGAACGTGTGTATGTATGCATGCATAAAAGTAAAAAGGGACGTAACCTTGTCACGAGTCGAGACAATCATTCTGATTCTGCTAGGTATTGTATCTATAGTACTGTAGAGAAACAAAACACCGGGACTAGGAAAAGAAAATAGACTTTTAGATTAATCATATTTGGCATTACATTCCATCCTAAAGTCTAAAAGCATAAAAGCATAAAACATAAAAACGAAAGGAAAACTAGAACATAAAACATAAAACATAAAAAGAAAAAGAAAAAAAAAAGGAAAGGAACACTCAAGTGAGGCGAATGGCGGTCGATGGTCTCTAGTCGGCATTGTCGGGGTGGTCTGTCTGTTCATTCTCGAAATCAATGTCTGCCATGAACGCGTCGATCGGGTCGGTCGGAGTGGGGTTACGTCGAACGTCTTCTTGGCGCTGCCACTCTAATAGCCTTAATGTCCGACTGCATGGTGGCCATTCCGGTTTTAATTCCTGCGATGTCGGTTTGAATTTGAGTGAGCAGCAGGTAGTATGGGTCTGACGGAGGAGGTGCTGGAGCGCTCGAGCTAGTCCCGATGTCTGTATGTGGTAATTCAGAAGGCTCAGTCGGCTGTCGTGATCGTTTCTGCGGGGGAGCTCGTGAGCTATCAATATAGGCGAGATCCTCGCCGGCGTCCTCAAAAATATCACCGGGGAAGACTGGGACATCACTGTGTGTGTAGAATAAATGTATAAGTGCGGGGAAGATCAAAGGACTCTTTCGCCTCTGGTATACGCTATATCTTGTATTACCTTCCCACTGAGTATAGCGTATACCAGAGTTGCCCGAGCACGTGTTACCTTAGAACGATTCATTGTGGGCATTAGCCGGTAGCATACGAACTTATACCAAAATAGTGCTACCGGGTTGAGGTCGGGTCGGCGAAGCGTGGAGTCATTTCTAATCCATTGTGTGTCTTCAGTCGCCACTGCTTTTGTAATCTCGAACAGTAATTGTGGGGTCGGGTTTTTTACCAGCTCTGAATATTCATTGGAGGCATCAACGTTTGGCAAGTGTAGTACGTGTCGTATGATGTGTGTAGCGAAGCCGACCTCGACGCCCCTGACCTCAACTGTGCGACCGTACCTATTCGGCCCGTAAAATTTTTCAGCTTCTACGCAGCTTGCATAGAACTCTTGAACCCACGTTATGTTTATTTTAGGTAGTTCATTCGAGAATCCTTGCCATTGGTAGGTTGCAGCTGTAGTCCGTATTGATTTAGGTTTGGTGAATAGAAGGGCTCGTTCCTTGAATATTGCGTGCGACATCAGACGTCGCCAAGTGGACTAAGTTTCCGGTGGGTCAAACCTAATTGGCCTTTCATTTACCTGTTCCTCGGGTCGATTTCGAGAAGAGCTCGCCGGGGCCTTTCCTTTCGATGGGTTCTTTGTTCTAACCATTTTCTCAAAATTTTCGGCGGAGTAACGGTATGTTTCGTTGACCAAGTCCTCGACGAATTCAATCAAACCAAACACCGAGCCAAATTCAATACCAACCCAAATTCAACCCAAAGTTGCTAATTCACTATTGAAGCCCAAAATTTAACCGACTCACAAATTCCAATTCAAATCAATCAAACCAAACCACGAGTAATGTCACAAAGCTATTTGATAGTTGCCAAAAAAAAACGATAATGCCCTAATCAATCATCGGAACTAAATACAATATCGCGAACCCACTTCAAAATCAAGCTAATAATGTGAGCGATTCGTTCAAATTTTGCATAAATTCCAACCCTATTTTCGGTAGCCCTAATTTCGCACCCTAATTGCGAAAATTCAAGAATAGTTTTAGCTATCTTTACCACAATATCGAGTGATGTAGGTGTGGAGTTGGTAATCTTGCTATCTTCGACCTGTGGAGGTGAGAGTTGAGAGAATGGTGAGAAATAACGAGGGTTTGGGGAAGAAAAGGATTTTAGAATGAATAAAAAATAGGGAAGAAAACATTTTAAAAACATGTTTTACGACCCAGCGTACAGACGCCGGGTTATATTGCGTACAGACACTCATATACATGGCGTACAGACGCCGTGTATTTGTGCGTCTGTACGCAAAGTTAAAAAAAATGGCTGCCTCCATTAAGCGCACAGACACCGTGTATTTATGCATTTGTACGCGAATTTGAAAAAACTCCCTGTTTCCGTTGTCTGAATGCCGATTTACACTGCGTACAGACGCATTGTAAATTGGCGTTCAGACGCCTTGTTTTGTTGCGTCTGTACGCAAATTGGTAAAAATCTTCTACCTCCGTTGTCTGAACGCCGATTTACACTGCGTTCAGACAACGTATAAAACTCGAAATTGTAAAATTATTATTATTTTTTTTTCAGACTATAAATAAAAACTCGAAACGAAAGAAAACAATAGGAAAAAAAATAAAAAGAAAACAAACATAAAGGATACGTTTTGGTTGCCTCCCAAAAAGCGCTTGTTTTTCGTCTTTAGCTCGACGTTACCACGCTTAATTCGTTGTGTCTGATCGAGCATCACGAAGGCTCGACGTGATAGCTTTTTCGATCGGTTCGCCCGCGATGTAATGCTTGAGTCTTTGTCCATTGACTTTAAAAATTCCCATTCCTTCGCTCCAAATATCTACGGCTCCGAATGGATATGCTGTTTCGACTACAAATAGTCCCGACCACCTTGATCGTAATTTGCCTGGAAACAGTCTCAGACGTGAATTGAATAATAAAACGAGATCACCCTTCTTAAATTCTCGTCTGTGAATCTGCTTTTCGTGCCACTTTTTCGTTCGCTCCTTGTAGATTCGCGCATTCTCATATGCATCTAATCTTAACTCGTCAAGCTCATGTAACTGTAACATTCTTCGCTCACCAGCATCTTTAAGATCGAAGTTTAGAGCTTTAACGGCCCAATATGCCTTATGCTCGAGTTCTATCGGTAAGTGGCAAGATTTGCCATAAATGAAACGAAAGGGTGTCGTACCTATCGGGGTTTTGAAAGCGGTGCGATAAGCCCATAAGGCATCGTCTAGCTTGAGAGACCAATCCTTTCTTGATTTAGAGACAGTCTTTTCGAGGATTACCTTGATCTCTCTATTCGAAACTTCTACTTGACCACTAGTTTGGGGATGATATGGTATAGCAACTTTATGTGTGACCCCGTACTTGGTAAATAAAGTTTCGAATTGGCGTTCAGTAAAGTGCATACCTCCGTCACTTATCACTACCCTTGGAACACCAAATCTAGGAAAAATAATCTTTTAAACAATCGGGTTACCACCCTCGAGTCATTTGTTGGCGAGGCCATCGCTTCAACCCACTTCGAAACATAATCCACTGCCACAAGTATAAATTTATTACCATACGACGATGGGAATGGTCCCATAAAATCAAGGGAAAATTACAAATATCTCCCCTAACTAATGTCGTAATTCCAAAAAACACCCAAAAACGACCATAATTACAAATACCTCCCATATTTTGTATTTTGCCTCCCCTGCCCGTTTTTTATCTGCCCGAAAGGGTGAAAAGTCCTATTTGCCCCTATTATTTCTGAAAGAAAAATAAAATAAAAAACAAAACAAATTTAAAAATATGAAATGACCAAAATACCCTTCAACCCTAATATTTAATATGTTCTCTTCTCTCCTCCTCTAGAGCAGCCTCCATCATTTCTCTCTCGTCCCTTTTCTTCTTCCTCTCTCCATCATTTTCATTTTCTCCAACCTCCATTAAAACCACCTCAAAACACAAAACCCACCATTAAAACCACCTGTAGAAGATCTTAAATTACCACCATTAAAACCACCTGAAAACACAAAACCCACCAAAAGAAATGTATTCAAATTCAAGTTCTACTGTACCATTTCAAGACCTTAATCTTTGCCCAGACCTTCCCACAACCTCCACTCCTATAATCCCCAAAATGACATGTTTCGTAACGCCATGGCTAAGCAAGCTCTACCAGGAGCGGCGATGTTTCGTCACATATACCACCATAATTCACGCGCCTTGGAACCCGTCCCCGAACCCAAATCGCATCTCTTGAGCATTATCCTGAGGTCACGTGGTGCGATGAAATACCAGACGCGCTCGTCTGAGCTATTTAGGGTTGTGGATCTCAAACCCGAAGACGAGCATTATTTTCGAGAGTTAGTCCGTAGCACGCGAATACTTTTCGATTCGCTGCGAGTGTTCACAATCTTTGAGGACGACAAGCATAAGGATTTGATGGTGCCGCACCGGAGGACGAGGCGGACTTGAAAGCTGCGCAGGTGTTGCGTGAGCGGGGGTTGTGGGAATCGAGATAACGTATTGTTGGAGATTTACCAGGTGTTTCGATTGGGAAGTGTACTTTATCAGGATGTCACGGCTGCTGATATGCCCTCTGTTTGGCCGTACATTCTGCTATGCCTCAAAAGGCTGCTGAAAATGATCCATGGCAGAAGGGCAATTAGCCTTATATCTTCATAACCAAACAGAAAGCAACAAATGACACCATAAACTGATCCAACGGCTGTCCCTTGTGCTCTGGTGTTAGCAATTGTGAAGACTGCTTGTTGCCCTGTAACAAAGCTGATTGCAATTGTGAGACCAGCCCAGCACCCATTTTTTTTAGCGAACATCAAACCGAAAAACGTTGCTAAGTCTAAAGAAAGTGAGCACTTGAAGGCAAATTCGAGCCTTTTGTTGAATTTCATAAGCCAATTTTTGAATGTGATATTGTACTCTGTTTTTTGCTGTTCATTTTGCAGGTCTAGAGAATAATCATGAAGCAACATATCTATGCAAGAGAAGAAGAAATAGACCCATTCTTTCCTGTGGAAAATTGGGTCAAGTGGTAATAATGGCTTTTCATTGAAGTTTACTTCTTTTTCTGGCTCTGTGTGTTCAACTTTTAAGTATGAAGGTAGTGCTAGTGGTAAAGTTTATGTTTATTATGGTTTGTATAGGATTATCGAGACTTGGTTTGATGTGGAGAAGTCAGGTTTTGGTGTTTACAAGTTTAAGCTTGTTAGGATTGAAAATCAAGTCGAAATGGGTAGTACTATGATGAAATTCACTGCGATGTTGAGAACTGTGCATAAGAGAAGAAGATGTTTGTGGTCAGATCCATCAACGATACCAGGCTTTCACTAGAATGACATATATTATTTGCTTAACATAAAGAAAAGGCAGAAATTGTAAATTCTCATCTTAATACTTTTTACTTTGGTGATTTATTATAGGGAAAATTATATTTAATATTGTGGTTAATCTTTAATTTGTATGTTTCAATTACTTTCGTGATTTATATTACGTTTGGACCCTCTCAAATGATCAAACAATAACATAGACAACCCCTATAACAATCATATCATGGCCAAGACAAAAATATAACATTTACACCCCCTATAACGGTCATATCATGGCCAAGAAAACAATATTACATTTACACCCCCTGAGGGTATTTTCGTCAAAATATATGACATTGGATGATGTCACCAATTGATGACATCATCTGGGGTAAAATAATTAAACCACAAAAAAATTTAGCTGATGTCAGCAAAAAGCTGACCGAAAAAACGGGCAGGGGAGGCAAAATACAAAATAGGGGAGGTATTTGTAATTATGGTCGTTTTTTGGTGTTTTTTGGAATTACGACATTAGTTAGGGGAGGTATTTGTAATTTCCCTAAAATCAATTCCCCAAACATTGAAAATCTCAACTTGCAGAATTGTATTCATAGGCATCTCGTTACGCCTGGATATATTTCCTGTTCTTTGACAACTGTCGCATGCACTGACAAAATCTTGAACGTCTTTGAACAAAGTAGGCCAATAAAACCCTGATTGAAGAATCTTCGCTACCGTCTTGGATTTACTAGCATGACCCCCATATGGTGAACTATGATAGTGTGTCATAACACTTACCATCTCATCTTTCGGTATGCATCTCTTATATACCCCGTATGTACAGTGCTTGAAAAGAAGAGGCTCATCCCAGTAGTAATGCTTAAGGTCAGTGAAAAACTTCTTCTTTTGCTGATAACTAAAATCGGGCGGTAAGATCTTACATGCTAAGTAGTTAACGTAATCAGCGTACCACGGTGCATCTATCTTAGTCACTGCATAAAGATAATCATCGGCGAACGAGTCATCTATCGGTAGTGTCTCTTTATTCTCATCTTCTCTAAGTCGAGACAGATGATCGGCTACGGTATTCTCTATCCCCTTTTTATCCCGAATCTCAAGATCGAATTCTTGCAATAATAGTAGCCATCTGATAAGTCTCGGCTTAGCGTCTTTTTTACTCAAGAGGTACCTGATTGCGGAGTGGTCTGTGTAAACTATAACCTTGTAGCCAACCAAATATGAACGAAATTTGTCGAAGGCAAATACTACAGCCAATAGTTCTTTCTCGGTGGTAGCATAATTCATTTGAGCCTCATCTAGTGTCCTACTAACATAGTAGATGACATGCATCTTTTTATCCTTTCTTTGACCCAATACTGCCCCAATAGCAAAATCGCTGGCATCGCACATAATCTCAAAAGGTATGTTCCAGTCCGGTGGTTGAACAATAGGGGCGGTAACCAATGCTTCTTTCAACCTGCAAAAGGCATCAGAACAGTTATTATCAAAATCGAAAGGAACATCTTTAGCAAGTAAATTAGTTAAGGGCTTAGTAATTTTAGAGAAATCCTTAATGAATCTCCGGTAAAAACCGGCATGGCCCAAAAAACTCCGAACGTCTTTCACACAGGTAGGTGGTGGCAACTTCTCGATCACTTCCAGCTTTGCTCTATCAACTTCAATTCCTCGTTCAGATACGAGGTGTCCAAACACAATACCTTCCCTAACCATAAAATGGCATTTTTCCCAATTTAAAACTAAATTGACTTCTCCACATCTCTGCAACACTCGAGAAAGATTAGACAAGCAAATATCGAAAGTGGTGCCATAAACGGAAAAATCATCCATAAAAACTTCCATAATGTTTTCGATCAAATCAGAAAATATGGCCATCATAGAACGTTGAAAAGTAGCAGGCGCATTACACAAATCAAAAGGCATTCTCCTAAAAGCATAAGTGCTATAGGGACATGTGAACGTGGTTTTTTCTTGATCATTAGAGTGGATAGGAATTTGATAAAATCCCAAATACCCATCTAAATAGCAAAAATGTGAATGATTAGCTAACCTCTCAAGTACTTGATCGATAAAGGGAAGGGGAAAGTGATCTTTTCGTGTTGCCGTGTTCAACTTCCTATAGTCTATACACATTCTCCACCCAGTGACTGTCCTAGTAAGAATTAATTCATTTTTCTTGTTTTTCACCACAGTCACTCCTCCTTTCTTAGGGACTACTTGTACCGGACTTACCCACTTACTATCAGAAATATGATAAATAATTCCAGCATCTAATAACTTTAAAACTTCTTTTCTCACTACATCCTGCATAGTAGGGTTTAACCTACGTTGATGTTCCCTAGAAGGTTTAAAGTCATCTTCCATCAAAATTTTATGCATGCAAAACGATGGATTAATCCCTTTTAAATCATCTATGGTATAACCTATAACTTTTTGATGCAACCTAAGAACTCTAAGCAATTTATCAATTTCTTCCTTATTCAAGTCAGCATTCACAATCACATGATACATAGAATTAGGTCCAGGAAATTCATACCTTAGTGTCGAGGGAAGCGGTTTTAGTTCTACCTGGGGTATCGAGTTGGATTCTTTGCTTTTCTGGGGATCTTTGCTCAACTCCTTTACTCCAATGGCATTGACTAGAATCGGTGAATTTTCCTCGAGAAGACGAGTGATATCCGCAATAGCTTCGTCTTCATCTCCCGTTGAACTGTTGTTCACTAGGCAAGCTTCCAATGGATCACTGCAGTAGTATTTCATGAGCTTGTCTTGAACTAGCCGGTCCACCTGATCAACTCTACAACAAGAATTCTCAAAAGAAGGGTAAGCAACAGTTTTAGCTAAATTAAATTCAACTTTCTCGTCCCCGACTTTCAATGATAGCCTCCCATTCTTAACATCTATAATAGCACCAGCTGTGGTTAAGAACGGTCTACCAAGTATGATGGGGATTTGAGAATCTTCCTCCATCTCTAGAACAACAAAATCAGTAGGAATAAAAAAAATTTCTACTATAATCGGTACATCTTCTAGCATACCTACCGGATACTTCACAGATCTATCAGCTAATTACAGAGTAATCGTGGTAGGTTTTAACTCACTCATTTCTAACTTACGTGAAATAGAAAGAGGCATAAGGCTAACGCTAGCACCAAGGTCACACAATGCATGATCAAAACTCACGTTACCTATTACACATGGAATCGAAAAACTACCGAGGTCTTTAAGCTTAGGAGGCAATTTATTTTGAATTAATGCACTACACTCTTCAGTTAAAGCCACGGTTTCATAATCCTCAAGTTTTCGTTTGTTAGAAAGAATTTCCTTAAAAAATTTAGCATATGAGGGCATCTGTGCAAGTGCATCAGTGAATGGAATATTAATGTAAAGCTTTTTCAAAACATCTAAAAATTTTCCAAACTGCTTATCTAATTTTGCCTTAGCTAATCTTTGAGGAAAAGGTACGGGTGGTTCATATGGTGGTGGAGGTACATAAACAGGCTCTTTTTCACTTACATCGTTCGTTTTATCTTTTGAGCTGTCAGGGCTAGGCGTTTTTTCTTTTTCGACCTTATCAGTTAACTCAGTCTGACTCACGTCTATAGGCATCCTAGGACCTTCATAATTAGTACCACTCCTTAAACTAATTGCCTTACAATGTTCCTTTGGATTTGTCTCGGGTTGACCGGGAAAAGAACCAGAAGTCCTATTCGAGTTGCTAGCCTGTTGTGCAATTTGAGTTTCTAGCATTTTGTTAGGAGTTGCTAAAGAATCTACTTTTGTTGCTAGTTGCTTAATTGCATCATTTACCACTTCGTTTTGTTTAGTCTGGGCTACTACGAAACCCTCAAAGAGCGACTCTAGGTTCGATTTCTGTGGTGGAACAGGATTATAAGGCTTTTGTTGAAATCCCGGTGGTTGCCTAAAATTAGATTATGGAGCTGCGTTTTGAGTCGGCTTGTACGAAAAATTGGGGTGATTCCTCCAACCAGAGTTAAAAGTATTTGAAAACGGGTCGTTCTTTTGGTTGAAGTTATTCACAAAATTGGCTTGTTCTATAGAGGGATCGGTTGGTACACTCGCAAATTGACACTCTAATGCAATATGACCAACTGTACCACATATTTCACACATGGGGGGTGGGGTAGTGACAGAGTTAACATGCATGTTCATGGAATCCAGCTTCTTAGACATAGCCTCTACTTGTGCAGAAAGTAAAGTAATAGCATCAATATCGTACTTACCTGGTGTCTTCTGTGGAGTCGATCTTTCGCTTGACCACTGGTAGTGGTTCAATGCCATATCTTCGATTAAATCATAGGCTTCGTCGATACCCTTATTCATCATAGCTCCTCCAACTGCTGCATCGACTGACATCCTCGTGGTGTAAATCAGTCCATTGTAGAACGTGTGAACAATGAGCCACTTCTCTAGTCCATGATGTGGGCACAGTCGGAGAAGATCCTTGAACCGTTTCCAAGCTTCGTATAGCGATTCACCGTCTCGCTGAGCAAAAATAGTGATTTGGTTCCTCAGTTGGGCAGTCTTGCTCGGGGGAAAGTATCTTGCTAGGAAACACTGCATCAGTTGATCCCATGTTCTGATGGAACCCGATGGTAGAGAATGTAGCCAAGCTCTCGCTTTGTCTCTCAGTGAGAACGGAAATAACCTCAGCCTGATAGCGTCTTGGGAAACCCCGTTCATCTTTAGAGTGTCGCAGTACTATAAAAATATTGACAAGTGTAGGCTTGGCTCTTTAGTAGGTGCACCCCCAAACTGATTCTGCTGAACCATTTGCAGAAGGGATGGCTTGAGCTCAAAGTTGTTGGCCTCTACAGTAGGCCTAATGATGCTAGCGTGAAGTGTCTGCGCATTAGGTGCTGCAAAATCCTTAAGACATCTCGCATTTGCGTTCGCGTTCATATTTGCAGCCGGGTTTGCATTCGCGTTAGCGTTTGCATTAACGTTCGCATTCACATTCTCTTCAGCCATTGTTACTTGTTTAAGTTGAACTTGTTTCAGTTTTTGTAGTTTTCTTCTAGCACGAAAAGTTTTCTCGATTTCTGGATCAAGTTCAAAATCGATCTTGCTTCGCATACAAAGGGCGAAACCGAAATCCTGAAATAAAACAAAAAAATGAAAATTAAAATAAAAAAATAAAATAAAATGGCTTAGTCTCACTAAAATCTGATAAAAACTAATATTGACTATTTAAGTCCCCGGCAACGGCGCCAAAAACTTGATGTGCCTAAACCGCAAGCGCACGGCTTCGGTGCAGTACAAAAGATATCGTTCCCACGAAGACCGAACAATCAAGCACTAGCCTATCAATTATCAGTAATCTAAGCCTAACAAAAACACGAGATACGTTGTAAAGAAAACTAAACAGAATGCAAGAAAACTGATTTGAGTTATATATGATTGGAAATTCCAGAATCAGGATTTACCACGACATACGTTATCAATTCAATTATATTTCCGATTAAATTACGATCGCTACTTATGAAGGACACTATCCAATTGTACTCACTATCTTCTGTCGAAGCATAACAATTTACCCAAGCTAATTAATCAACTACTTTCGTGATGATTAGACTAAACTCGGATTCATTAATCTCTATGATAGTGTATCGATTCCTCAAAAGACCTAAAACTACTTTTATGATTTAGGATCCTAGGTTTGAATACTAAGATTCCGATTTAGATGTCACCTTTCAGAATTTTCACCTAATATCTATAAACTAGCAAATATGTGGCCAGTAGATTCACAAGCATTAATAATCAAGAATTCAAATCATAAGCATACGCGATGTAACATCAACGGTTCTATAACCTATATCGATAACATATTATCGGGCTATTCTCGATTCCAGAATAAGATGGATTACTCCATAGATACGAAGAAACAATTAACAATCAATAATGTAAACATGATAAAAATGACGAGAAATAAAAGAGATTAAAGAAATAATTTCGATTAAACCCGTTGTGGAATGAATCTGTTTACAGTAATTCTTGAATTTCGTCTCTCGATCTCCAATCTTTACAACTCAATTCAAGAAAATAAAGTTCGAACCCTAAAACAATATTGGGAAGGGGTATTTATACCTAATCTAAAACATAGACCCGAGTATGGGCCGAATATGGGCCTCGTTGTTGTTAAACGGCGTCTGTACGCCGTATTGAACGGCGTCTGTACGCCATATTGTACGGCGTTTGTACGCCGTATAAAACAGCGTCTGTACGCCGTAAGAATCCGCGTTCGTACGCGAGATGGCCTAACTCTCTTCCTTCATTGTTCAGACGCGATTTAACACGGCGTTTGTACGCCGTATATTTTGTTGTCTGAACGTCCATTTGTACTGCGTCTGAATGCCGTGTGTTTTCTACTTTACATCAAACCATTCCCGATCTCGGCCTACAATTGGTATTTTCTTTTTGCGAAATAGAATTTCCCTGCGACACTCAAAAGTGACATTAAACGCATTTGCGGGATAAAACTATAATGCAAGTCCATAATAAACGTGCCGAAAGAACGATGAAAATCACGTAAAATTGAGGTTTATCAATAACACGTTAATTATGTGATATTTGCATATTAATAACATAGAGAATGCCGTGTATTAGTAAATTATGAATTTCAAAACGTGTAATTATGTGTTTACTCCGTATAGTCATAAATATTCGTAATTAACGAATGGTATAATAGGGTATTATTTGACGTTATTAAACGTAGTAAGGAAAAATTATTTTTCCTTCGGAATTAGTTAGTATGATAATTTTGGAAACTATCTCATAATAACTAGTATACAAATTTGGAAAATACCAATGATTAAAAAAATTTCGAATTGAACGAGTATGATTATGTTTAAGTGTAAAACTACTCGTAGAACAATTAATGTAAGGCTAGGATTATATTATATGTCATCAAGCATATATTTAATTAATATAGGGCGATAGGGGTAATTTTAAAAAGGAAAGGAAATTATAAATTGGAGTTATCAATTGCTATTTGCATTCATTCACGTAACATACCCCATAATTATGTATAAATTATCTAACAGTGGTTTGACCATTGAAAAGGAAACAAATAATTACGTTTCCTTTTCAATGGTCAAACCATTGTCAGATAATTGTTAATTTCTCAGGAGTCAAATAACTAATCAAAATTATTTCAAAGAATTACTATATTAAAAATATATTAGAGAGAGAACGACATGTATTGGTATGGCTACCTATTAGGGTTATGTATGATTACTATAGCATAGTGTATAAATAGGTATGTAAACCTTATAGGCCTTAAATATTATCGTATAATAATTAAAAATGGAGATGTGACAATGAGAATTAGGGCTATTTATAATATAACAACGAAATATTTAAGGTATCAAAAATATTTTTAAGGGGAAAATATATACATTATGCATGATCAATGGTTACGTGCATATTGTATATTACTTATAATACTTCATTAAAGATGGTAAGGAAATAAATTACGAAAAAGGCTTACGATGTGGTAATTTAGCTAAAATATTACTATATACAAAATACCATTTCTAGATTAAGCAACCATAATATATACATTGAGTATACGCACCATTGATCGAGTACTTGAAATATCAGTAGATAAGGGTCGAATACCGATTATAAAATACCGTGTATTAACTTTATTTGATCATGGAAATTTTGATCAAAACGAACTATTACAAAATTTCCCAAATGGTAACCTAATTATTAGGAAATTAAGCCATATATAAGAATTTGATAAACGACCACATGTCGTTAATACATGTAATTCACGGTATTTTGTCTCCGGGGTACCTATAAACTATGGTTATACTTCTAACATGCCATGTCGTTTATCAAATAGTATGAACAAAGCAAATAGTTTTATAACATAGAAAGCAGTTACCGAATACGTACATAGCTTTTGCCAAAAAAATCCCTACCTTGTTACTTACCTACTTGATGTGTATCAGTTATTTATTCTGATAATTTCAGAAAGCTATACATATATAGCCTACGTGAGTAAAAATTATAAAGATAAATTAATATCCCCTTATTAATAGCCTATATAAGGGGATATTAATTTATCAAATTATCTCGGGATATGTTTACTAAATTTACACTAAACGAATTGCCTAAGCTTCATAAGTATATAATCGTATATAAACGTATATGCTGATGCCCCTATATATACTCTTATTATAGGAACTAGCGTGTACCCCGTGCTATGCACGGAGTATAATTTAAAATATCTCTTTTGAAAACTCATAATTATCATATTTATATCCATTAACTCAATACAAAAAATCATTCAATAAAACAATGAAGAATTTTAAAATATAGTTACTTAATGACAACTGATAAAGTAATATGATCCAACTTTGTTAGCTAAGGTACAAAACGGTCCTTTACTGAATAAAAAAACTTATAACCAATTGCAAATCGTCCAATTGATGTGTGTGAAGAATTAAAATGCTTATTCATTTATAAAGTTGTTTAGTGAAATTTTTTCGATACGGTAGTAAATATGCATAATTGGGAGTTATTGAACTTGTTTCGAATATTATCTTGAAGCTCCTCAAATATATGGTGACTATATGAAAATTAAAAAGAAACTTAAACATTGATCTTAATCTACATGACCTTCCATAGGCCATATATATATATACTATCCTAACTTGCTTGTACTCTCTTAACTTTATGTTATATAGTGGTCGTATATGCACAACACAAAGAAATAGATCAAATTTTAGTAATATTAAAAAATCATAATATTATGACAGCTTATCGTTCATGAGAAATATAAAATAGTGTCACTGAATAGTAAAAAAATCCTTGTGCCAAATAAACAACAAATTATTTATATAACCCAACAATACTTTTCAACAAATTTGTTTGGTGGAAGAAGTTGAGAACATTCTTTAAGAAAATAAATAAATAAACAATTTGTTGTCAAAAAGAGTAACACAAAACAATAGAGCTCATTTCTTCTAAAAATTTATTTTCAATTTATTTTTCTTTAAAAACTATTATAATCCTACTATTATTATGAAGAATATTAAAGTGGTTTATTAAACTAAAATTGAAATGTAATTTTTTTTGAACATATTCTTTTCTAAATAAATTGTCCAAATATATATTTTTAAGATTTTTAGGTGATATATTTGAATTTTAATCGAGCAATTTTTTCTTTAATTTTAATGTAGAAGATGAAACAAACTTATAAAAAAGATTTGGTGAAATCCATAACTTCATAGATAAAAAAACATTAAATATGACCAATCACATCAATATATTTAGTGACTAATTATGTAAAGTCATGGATATCTATCTATCAAAGTAAATATATTAAGGGACTAAATTATATAATAATAATAATAATAATAATAATAATAATAATAAACAAATGTCACTTATAAATAGAATATGATTATACTGAATTGTAATATGTTTCATTTATCATACAAAAGTTAGGCTTGTAAATCAAATATTATGAGCTAAAAATGAAATGACTCAAACTCATTGAGTTGGAATACAATAAGTTTAAGGCCAACATACAAATTCTCTTATTCTAACTCTACTCAAGCTTATTGTAACTTACAAATTCTCTTATTTTCAAACTTTTACAAACTTCAAGCTTATTTCGGCTGGCTCATTAGTCTTTATCAAATAAAAAAGTCCTCAATATAATCATAATAGTTATTATTTATTTCCATTGAAGAAAACTGAATGCCATAATAAATTATAAACATAAGAAAATATGTAGAGATATATAAAAATATTTTTTTTACATGAATATTGACTATTTCAATTCCACACAACTAATTAAACCAATAAATTATAAAAAAAATATTAATGGAAAAAATTATTTAAAAAATTTACTAATTACACTTAATATCCACTCAAACCAAATAAAGATAAATAAATAAATAAATAAAATATAGTAGTCTGCTTCCACATTTGCCAGCTTTGTGTCCATGGAAGTCATCTGATTTATGTCTGCCATAGATTAACACTAATAGAAAATTAAAATAAAAAATGAATAAAAAAATGAATAAAAAATTGAGAGTAATAACATAAAAATAAGAAAGAAATCAAAACTTTATGATCTTGTAAATGGGATGTTAGACTATGAACATGCACAATTATGATATTACAATGAAATGCCAATTTATAGAGAATTGAGAAAAGTAGCCATTTAATTTTTAAAAGAATTAATTGCTCATTTTATAAGCTTAAATTGTGGACATTAAAAATTATAACTATATCAATTACTCATTTAATTAACATCAATTATGGACGTCAATATTTACAATAATAGTGAATTACTCATTTAAAAAATCAATTACTCATTTTGTCATTCCAAAAGAGTCAATTACTCATTTAACTAGCATCAATTATGGAAGCTTATTGTTTGCCCTAATTGTCTGTAAAATCTGTTCTTTACTATTTTTAGAAGTCAAGATGTAAGGAACAAATAAATACGATTATCCCAAATATTGTTCAAATACTATTAACTATAATTTTTTATTGTGGAATTTCATTTCTTAATTAATACAATAAGTCTATTTACATCTAACAAATCTTAAAAAATTAAACTTTAGTCAACATATTATAATCTCATTTAATTGTTGGCTTACTAACAGGAACTTATCATAAAACTTGTTATAACTGCTATCAATCATGAATGCAAAATACATTATCCAAATATTGTGTTAGTTACCAAATAAGTGTTTTTATATTCCTAATTAATATGTTTAAATTCAAACTTTCAAATTACACACTCAATCAAATCAATTAATAAAATTTTTCTCAACAATAAAAAAAATTAAATTACCGAAAAAAAAAGATAGAGAGTAAAGTGGGTCTCACACCGCTTTGCTATAATATATATAAAGATAATGATATTAGTTCTCAATTATTTTAATCAATAAAAAATAACATTAAAAAGTAATGTAGTGAAATTTAGTACGTGAAGCCTATCTATACAGGTTCACATATAGACTTGAGGTGCTAAATTTTCATAATTTTGGAAAATTAAAATATAAATTCAACCAGAAGATAATTTCTATAATATTAAAACAATAAATCAATTAAGTTGTTTTTTATTTATAACTTGTAAAAAATGAAAAATTATTTCCAATAACTAAAATTATAATTATAATTATATTACTAAATTAAATTTTCTTTCTAATTCTCATAAAGAAACTAAATTTAAATTCAAAATTTAATCTAATAAGAAAAGGAAGAAGGGAATAGAAAATAAAAATCGGAGATTTGTCTTCAACCTTCAAAATTCAATGTTGAACGCTATTTGCCACATTCATAATCTAAAGTTTTCCCCAATTTTATTAAATATATATATATATATATATAATTATTATTACACTCCTCTGCACATATATATTAAAAACAATTGTTAATATACAATAAATTATTTAATAACAAAAAGAATACAATAAACAGAAAAATAGTACACAATGGTATTAACTACAAAAAATAAAAATTAATGGAGTAAAATGATTACCTCAAGCATATATGTATACGTATTCCATTGCTCCATTCATAACCACTCATCGCCAAATAAAATATGGACTAATAATTTCGATCGACTAAGAAATTCTCATAATGTCAAATTAATGTTTAAGACTAAATTAAATGAAGAAAATCGAATAAAATTGAAAGCGTAAAATTTAAAACTATTGAAAGATGAAAAATAAAGAACTAATAAAATAAAATACTTCACATCAAATCAAATTCACTTTTGTAGATGAAAAAATTAGTGAACATGGAGAAACGTAAAATTGATTTGTGAAGCAGAAAAAGTATGGCATAATTTATAAGATTTTAGATTAAATGAAAATAATTTATAGATGTATCAGTTTCCTTATTAACTGCATAATTCCATCAATTGTGGAATGAATTAATACGTAAATTTAGCTAATGTAAATTAAATATTCCTCCTAATTAAGGATTTTGATTTGGTAAGTCAATTTTAAAATAAAGTTTAAAATTTAAATTTAAGCCTAATGTGAACGTACTTAATTTAGACCATTCTTTATTTAGATATGCTAAGAATTTTACATGGTAATAAATTTGGTCTTTCCATTTGCATTAATGATCACAAATCACAATCAAAACATTGTAATTCTTCCCATTTTGGTTGCAAGTGAATGTAATAGGAAAGTAATTTAATTTGATTATCTAAATTAAGAATAGTAATCAATCTTAAAAAATTTAAACCAACCAATAAGAATTTTTCATTTTATTAAAAAAATTCAAAATTCTAGAAAATTAGGATTAAAGAAAAACTGTGCTATAATATAGTAGAAGAGAAGATTTAACATGGCCTATAAATTAAACATCAATTTAGCCATACCGCCAACATATTTGATGGCTTACTATGGACAAGGGCCTATAACATGGGTTTATCAATTGCCACTAATATTTTCTTTCGAGTTAGTGATTATGATCTTCTTGTCCATATTTATGACTCATTCTTTGCTTTCGTTTATAGGTCGTTTTAACGTGGTTAATACATGGTCAAATTAACCTTTCACATTTATTGATATATTCCTTTATAATAATTGTTTAATGATATGCTAGTAAAACGGCTTATATATAATGACGTGTTTACTCACTTTGATGTTTTTGGCTTCATTAGTAACTCAATTATAGGGATTGTCTTATATTATGGCAACTATGGTAATTGTATTGGTATCACAACAGATGTAAAGACTAAGCATATTATCGACGGAATTTAAGGAAACGTAATCCTAATAATTATACGCCCAATTCTCATTGTATCTTCACGCCCTTAATGGTACTTCAAATTTGAAATGGGTGTTACGTCATATGGTAGTCTTTAATATTATTTTGAAAAGTTATACAAAAGCATTAATTTTAAAAAGTTTAACATCTAACAATGATATTTTTTGATGGTGAGTACATATTTGTTTATGATAAAGTTAAAATATATCAATGCCTAAGAATTTTATATTGTTTATTATTAGTATATTTTGGGACGTTAATGGTTGAAAAAAAATTATTTATTGATAACCGCCTGTTTGTTAGGAACTAGATTTGAGACAATACAAGTCACTAATCATTCGTAATTTTGTGAAAAAATGATAAAATTAGGTGAGGGGTATCCGTCAGCTAGGTTTAACAATATCTATTAATATACTGACACCAAATCACTATCGTGGATTAATATTTACGTGTAATACCATATTTTTTTAACTAATTACACGTTTAAAAAATTGTATAGGTATGACTAGGACCATTTTGATAAGCGTGCTCATACGAAAGCGTTATACCAATAACATCTTATACAAGCTACGTAATTCGTTAACTAAAATCATAGTTTTTGGTGTGAAGCAAAAATATAAGAGTAACTATATTGGACCAAATTATATATGACTATAATATATTACTAAAGATATATTAAATTACGGTTATCGAATGTTATACATATCAAAGAAACCTAATTATATTACAATTTACATCCTTGTACACTATGCTATAGTAATCATATATAACCCCGCAATTATGTAATTACCGGTAATAAGATTTGGTCAATCTTCAACGATATCAAAAATATTTTTAAATCAATGGTATACTGTGAGGTTATAGGGTTCATACTATGCTTCAAAATGCTCGCTATTTTATTTTTGAAAACTATATAAACATTGCGATCTAAAAAATATAACCCCTGTTATTTTTTGTGTATAAGGTACAATGTTTTTTAACATATGGAGCCCACTGTCAATATTTCCCAATTGAGTTTTGAAAAACATCATAATCGCCCTAAATAGCCCATACAGAGTTTTCAACAGTTAGAAATGATATCGGAATGCTCACTAATTAGAATTTGAAGGGGCAAAGTAATTTACCTCTCTTTTTAGCTATTTGTTTGGAAATGATATCGTTTTCAAGCTGGCCTAAACTATTCCCTTACATGTAATGTCGTACATGATCAACCTTTACGTTGATATAAATTTCCATGCAGAACGAAACTATATCACTTTTATAATTTTTGTCCAAACTATTATATTTCCTAATATATTATAAGCAGTACAAATGACCCAAAATTACCCGTCATTCAATTACAAATTTAAGAATAACAATATCATGGCAATTGGAAAATTGCCGTTCACGTGAATAAAATTAGAATTTTAGGAAATATAATAGTTTGGACAAGTTATTATTAATTGAATGACGGATTTGTTTAGAAGAAATAAAAAATATACAACTATCATACTTCAAGAACGTTTATTGAACTTATCGAATTTTATATACGTGGCGTTCGTTCCCGACTTATCAAACGATTTTCCATCTCGTTTGTGGCGTCATCATAATTTCGTTCTGAGGTTCGTCTTCATTGACTTCATCGGGTCGAGGTCTTCTATACCAAGGTTTGTTGTCGCAATTGAATTCGGGTTAAAGATAACCATTAATCCAATCAACTCGTGCGCAAATTAAGATCTTGGGGAGTTCCGCAATGAATCAACCCATCGTCTGATACCACTTGATGCGAATCTTCCCACGATGGGTTGATTCATTGCGGAACTCCCCAAGATCTTAATTTGCGCACGAGTTGATTGGATGAATGGTTATCTTTAACCCGAATTCAATTGCGACAACGAACCTTGGTATAGAAGACCTCGACCCGATGAAGTCAATGAAGACGAACCTCAGAACGAAATTATGATGACGCCACAAACGGTATGGATTGCCGCTTGATAAGTCGGGAACGAACGCCACTGATATAAAATCCGATAAGTTCAATAAACGTTCTTAAAGAACGACGATAGAATAAACTCACAAATTTTAATCAAAAATATTCTCTACTTTATTAATGAAAAACGTAGCCTATTTATAGGCAAAAACAATAATCTTAATTTTGGTAAAATCCTATAGAAAAGGATATTTTTCAAAATCTAATTCCTACTAAAAATAAAACTTACTAACTAAGTAAACTTCTCAAAATAAGGAAACCTAATAAAAGAAGGATATCAATAAAATTGATATGTTTTTAAATCTACTTTCCTACTAAAATGAGACTTTGCTAACTAAGTAAACTTTTAAAATAAAAAGGAAACCTAATAAAAAGGAAAACAATCAGATTTGAATCTTGATAAAAGGAAAGTTATCAGATTCAAATCCTAATAAAAAGGAAATAAACTATAATATAAAAAGACATAAAAGGAAATAAAATATTGCTAATAATATTCATATAAAAAATGATAAAATTAGGTGAGGGGTATCAGTTAGGTTTAACAATATCTATTAATATACTGACACCAAATCACTATCGTGGATTAATATTTACGTGTAACACCATATTTTTTTAACTAATTACACGTTTAAAAAATGATATAGGTATGACTAGGACCATTTTGATAAGCGTGCTCATACGAAAGCGTTATACCAATAACATTTTATACAAGATACGTAATTCCTTTCCTAAAATCATAGTTTTTGTTGTGAAGCAAAAATATAAGAGTAAATGTATTGGACTAAATTATATATGACCATAATATATTACTAAAGATATATTAAATTACGGTTATCTAATAATTATTGTTATACATATCAAAGAAACCTAATTATATTACAATTTACATCCTTGTACACTATGCTATAGTAGTCATACATAACCCCCGCCATTGTGTAATTACCGGTAATAAGATTTGGTCAATCATCAACGATATCAAAAATATTCTTAAACCAATGGTATACTGTGAGGTTATAAGGTTATAGGGTTCATACTATGCTTCAACATGCTCGCTATTTCATTTTTGAAAACTATATAAACATTGCTATCTAAAAGATATACCCCCTGTTATTTTTTGTGTATAAGGTACAACATTTTAATATATGGAGCGTCTCAATTGAGTTTTGAAAAACCTCATAGTCGCCCTAATTAGCCCATACATAGTTTTCAATAGTTATAACCCTACAAACTAACATCGGAATGCTCACTAATTAGAATTTGAAGGGGCAAAGTGATATTTACCTCTCTTTTTGACTATTTGTTTGGAAATGACATCGTTTTCAAGCTGGTCTAAACTATTCCCTTACATGTAATGTCGTACATGATCAACCTTTACGTTGATATAAATTTCCATGCAGAACAAAACTATATCACTTTTATAATTTCTGTCCAAACTATTATATTTCCTAATATATTATAAGCAGTACAAATGACCCAAAATTACCCGTCATTCAATTACAAATTTTAGAATAACAATATAATGGCAATTGGAAAATGCCGTTTACGTGAACAAAATTAGAATTTTAGGAAATATAATAGTTTGGACAAGTTATTATTAATTGAATGACGGGTTCGTTTAGAAGAAATAAAAAATATACAACTATCATACTTCTTGTAAACATACGTAAAAGTAAATAAACATTTTTTTCTTTTCTATTAGAACCCTATAGGGATATCACCGCTCATAATTTTTATTGAATGTACTAACCTTATTGTAGCTTATTATATTACAAAAGATGATTAAATAGGGATGATATTAATTACCAATAAAATTCAACCGCTTTACCACCTATTATTGACCTATAAGGAGTTCTATGAACCTTATAAAATTTTATAATTCTTCATTTTCTGAATACAAGATACGTAATTCGAATAGGAAAAGAGGGTTGTAGTTAGTAAATTGGGCAAATTAGGGCACAATATTTTGAAAAACTATTTAAAACTAAATGTATACAATTATCTGTAAATGAGTATCTATAATACTCCGTATAGTCATAAATATTCGTAAATATTTACTAATACTTTTTTGGAAACAAAAAATACCTTTCATAATCAAATAGTTATCTTCGAATCCAAATATCATGAGTTACTAACCCGGTTATAGTTTGAGGGCAATTCTCATTGTATGGCTAGAACGTATAGGCGCACCTATAATTTTATAACCATGTCAACTAAAGATGTAAGATGCAATGAATTTTTGTCCACATACCATTAATATGAAAATATCATAAATTAGTAATATTGCACAAATATCATTATAAAAAGTTATTTTTTTGCTTTTTGTTATGAACATTACGAAAATGTCGGTTATCAAAAAAGGAGAAAGACACGGGCGATAAAATTGCATTTTGGACCTTTTCAGGTGATCGGGGTATGTTTATAGTTAGTTACTAATACATGTAAATATGTATTAACTAGGCTTAAATAGCAAATTAAGATCACTGACTATATGATCGTATAGTAAAATTTCATCATATACGAAATTAGGGTTATCTGTTAGTAGCCTATAAATGGTTATTAATTACACAAAGGATTAGGTTAGCAAAAAAGGAAGAGAATATTGCTCCTAAAAACTTGTTATTGGTATATTTACTAAAATATCACAGAATTTTCCCTTGTAAATACCTATTTTTATATTGATCTCTCTAGAAATAGGGTCGTGGTAGAAATAGTATTATCCATTAATGATCCATAGTTAAAAATTAATAATTTGGGTTTTTAAGCTTTACTCATAAAAATAACCAAAAAAGTATTAATTCACTCATGACCAAGACCCCTATTTCCGATAGAAATGATATAGGCTGACTTTACCCAACGTCAACCCTATAACCTCACAGTATATTTGTAAAATTGCTTTGTCAACTATTGTACTATGATTTATTCATTTTTACAAGGGATTTACATGTATAGGTCAACGCCCTATAGACTAATGCCAACGAAAGTAAGATGTTTATACACGTTTATTCACAATGTTGTGATAATTAGAAATTAACCAAACGATTATTAAAAATACGGAATAGTTTTAAAAAATACTACTAGGATATATTTTTATATGTCGACAAGCATATATTTTTATATGGTCATTTTCATATATTATAACAATGCATAACATTTTTATTAGTTATAGGGTATTGACTAATTTAGTATGTCTACCCAACCAAATGGTAATTATTAACCTCATGGTTGTATAACCATGTAAAAATTTTGTTCGGAGTTTAACATCTAACGATGATATTTTGATGGTGAGTACATATTTGTTTATGTTAACGTTAAAATATATTAATGCCTATTATATATTATTAGTATATTTTGGGACGTTAATGGTAAAAAAAATTATTTATTGATAACCGCCTGTTTGTTAGGAACTAGATTTGAGACAATACAAGTCACTAATCTTTCGTAATTTAGTGCAAAAATGATAAAATTAGGTGAGGGGTATCAGTAATGGTAACATCTTGAATTTTATGTATCCATGATATTACTAAGATGTGAAATAAACATTTCCCGAGGTTACACGTATCTTATATGTTCCAACTAAATAAGCTCGATAGATAGTAACACATACGTAGAAGCCCAAAACTTCTTTTTTTATAATATGCACTAAATGGTCAACGAACCATCAGGAACGTTTCGTTCTGAATCGGTTAGCTAAATATATTGGTAACTTGGAAATGATGTTTATATGAACGAGGTTAGGGTTTCAAAAACCGATATATCAATCCCAAAAAACTATACTATACACGAGACGTCAAAATTTACCCCACTAGTAACCCTTTAAATATGGGCATGTATATTCTCCGAATAAGGTTTCCAAAATTAGTTTTTGAAAATATGACCATGTATAGATTTCAGGGTTATAGGTGAAGGTTGATGTAATGATACATATAATGGGAGTGTGAAGTTGATACAACTGGGCCTCAGATTGGATTGGAACAAATTAGCAGAATTGGGCCCAACTTGAGCAGACCCAAAAGAGATAAGAAGCAGCCCGGTTGGCTTAAAGATTTTAATTCTAAATAGCTGCAGTAATGTTGAATTTAAGTTTTTGTATGTTGAATCAAAAGGACACGTGTTGTGTGATCCTTAGGTTAGGTCATATGATGATGTAGCCTTCATATTTAAGAAAAATGAATGAACAGAAAAAGGCATAATTTTTAGCCGCAAAAGCTTTCTTCTTCTCCCTTCTCGTTTAGTTTAGTGTTCCATGTGCAACTCTCTCAGAATTATCACTCCATAGCTATAATTGCACAACGGAATTATTAAACCAAGCACAAGCCCTTTTTCTTCCCCGGTAATCTTGGTTAAAAAAAAAAGATGGTACGTGGCGTTTTTGTGTTGATTATAGAGCCTTAAACACACTTACTATAAAAGATCGATTCCCTATCCCCACTGTTGATGAATTATTAGACGAGTTGTTTGGTGCAATTGTGTTCACTAAATTAGATTTACGTGCGGGGTATCATCAGATTCGTTTGCATCCCGATGATACCCACAAAACAGCTTTTCGAACTATAGATGGTCATTTTGAATTTCTTGTTATGCCTTTTGGACTTACGAATGCCCCCTCTACGTTTCAAGCTGCGATGAATGATTTATTTCGCCCTTTTTTACGTCGTTTTGTTTTGGTCTTTTTTGACGATATTTTGGTGTTTAGTAAATCATGGCAGGAACATTTAGCCCATTTATCTCAGGTTTTTCAGTAACTTTTGGACAATCAATTCTATTTGAAGCTCAACAAATGTGTATTTGGGTCTCCCTCGGTAGATTATTTAGGCCATGTTATTTCGGCCCAAGGTGTGGAGGCTGACCCTTCCAAAATTCAGGCTATTGTCCAATGGCCCAACCCAACCACTGTGACTGCTCTCCGGGGATTCCTCGGCCTTACAGGATATTATCGTCGCTTTGTGCAACACTACGCCACCATTGCTGGCCCATTAACTGATCTTCTCAAACGGGATAATTTCAGCTGGACTGTCGACACCGAGGCTGCCTTCTTAGCCTTAAAACAAGCTATGACTACTCTTCCGGTTCTTCGCCTTCCAAATTTTGATCTTCCATTCGACATCCACACCGACGCCTCCGGCGTTGCCATTGGTGCAGTGCTTTCCCAACAAGGTCGTCCTATTGCGTATTTTAGCAAGAAAATGTGCCCTCGCCTCCGCTCTTCTTCAACGTATGCTCGAGAAATGTTTGCTATTACCGAATCTGTAAAGAAATGGCGTCAATACCTGTTAGGCAGACAATTCAGAATTTTCACGGATCAACAAAGTTTGAGGAGTTTATTGACTCAACATATCCAAACCCCCGAGCAACAGAAATGGCTCACTAAATTGCTCGGGTACGATTATGTTATTATATACAAACCTGGTCATGACAATTGCGTTGCCGATGCTCTTTCTCGTGTTACCCAAGAGGTCCCTTCAATCCACATGGCTCTTTCCGCTCTAAAATTTGCTATCATTACTCGCCTACAGAAGTATTTCAAGCAAGATTCTGAAGGTCAAGCTTTTGTTACTAAAGTTCAAGCAGATCCTTCTATGCAATCAGTTTTCCAATTACATAATGGTATCATTTACATCAAAAATAGAATATTTGTTCCTAAGCACACAGGTTTACAGGCTGAGTTACTTACTGAATTTCACGATACACCCATCGCTGGCCACTCCGGTATCCGTGCTACCTTCGTTCACCTAGCCGCGTCATTCTATTGGCCCGGTATGAAATGGAATATCGACTCCTACATTCAACAATATCGCATTTGTCAACAATCTAAGTACTTCACACGCAAACCATATGGTAAGCTTGTGCCCTTGCCAATTCCAAATCAAGTCTGGGAAGATATTAGCATGGACTTTATTACTAGCTTACCACCGTCGGCAGGCAAGACTGTAATTTGGGTCATTGTGGATCGCTTAACTATGTTCGCCGATTTTATTTCACTACCTACACATTTTTCAGCTAGCACTCTTGCTTCAATTTTTGCTAAAGAAATCATGCGGCTTCATGGGATTCCCAAATCCATAGTTTCAGACAGGGACTGTATTTTTACAAGTACATTTTGGCGACAACTCTTCAACCTGCAGGGCACCCAATTAAATATCAGTACCGCCTACCACCCACAAACAGATGGTCAAACCGAAGTGTTGAATCGTGGGTTAGAAACTTACTTGAGGTGTTTCGTGGGTGATCGACCTGCTCAATGGACTCGATTTCTACACTTAGCGGAACTATGGTATAATTCTGTGTTCCATTCCGCCATCGGCATGAGCCCTTTTCAGGCCCTTTATGGTCGCCCTCCTCCCTCGATTCCCTCCTACATTGCGGGATCTACATCCATAGATGCCCTGGATGAGTCCTTCCAACATCGACAACAGATTTTAGCTGAACTACGCCTTAATCTCACAAGATCTCGTAATAGAATGGAGAAACAAGCAAATCTACACAGATCCAAGAAGGAATTTACAGAAGGGCAGTGGGTTTATCTTAAGTTGCAGCCCTATCGCCAACTTTCCTTAGCACGCCGTTCCTCCCCGAAGCTTTGTCGTCGATTCTTTGGACCCTACCGCATTTGCCGCCGCATTGGTCCAGTTGCATATCAGTTAGAATTACCCTCTTCGTCGCATATCCATCCGGTCTTCCATGTCTCCCTGTTAAAACCTTTTCGGGGAATTCCACCCGATTCGACACTTTCCCTACCTCTACTATCGATTGACCATCATCCCGTGCTATCCTCGGAGCGTGTTTTACAGGTTCGGACTATTCAAAAGAAAAATGGCCTGGAGAAGCAACTCTTGGTGAAATGGAGTTTACTATCAGAGGCTGAAAGTACTTGGGAAAATTGGAGGAGTTTCAAGGAGCGTACCCTACCTTTGACCTTGAGGACAAGGTCCTTTTCGAGGGGTTCGGTATTGATACAACTGGGCCTCAGATTGGATTGGAACAAATTAGCAGAATTGGGCCCAACTTGAGCAGACCCACAAGAGATAAGAAGCAGCCCGGTTGGCTTAAAGATTTTAATTCTAAATAGCTGCAGTAATGTTGAATTTAAGTTTTTGTATGTTGAATCAAAAGGACACGTGTTGTGTGATCCTTAGGTTAGGTCAGATGATGATGTAGCCTCCATATTTTAGAAAAATGAATGAACAGAAAAAGGAATAATTTTTAGCCGCAACTCTAAACGAAATATTTCCCTTAAGATGATATGTTTTGGTAGAAATGATTTTGACGGGCATTTGAAACGAAACGTTTATTTATCCATACCGCATATGACTTAGTCAAACTACCTTTTAACGTCCGACTAAATATATCGTTAGTTAATTAATGCTTAGTATCGTTATTATCAAAAGATATACATGATCATTCATTCAAGTACACGTGTAAACGAACCTATTGTGTAATATAATGTATTAGGTTATAGGTACAATATATTTTAAATCCTATACTCTGTGGCCTCATTTGCTTGGAAGGATTACAAGAGTTGGATTATTTTAGCCAATTATTTCCTATGTTTGGTTAAAAATAGAAACACCTAATTAATTACCTCCGGCCCGTTACTTATTAACGGGCCAGTAGGTTTATGAAGGTTAATGGGCCACACCTCATAAGGTGTGACACATAAACCCTCCTTGTAAAATTTGATGAAAAGACTAGAATACCCTCTTAATTCTACACGTTCTCCATTCCAACCTCTCTTCTCTCACGTCTCCAACCCTCATCTCTCTGTACGTTTCTCCCCTGCTTCTTCTTCTTTTGGGATTTCAACTTGGAATTGGACATTGCTAAAATATTCACCTAGATGGGCTCACGGGGGCATTTTGAATATCATAGCATTGTGTAAGTATATTGCAGTGCATTCCCTTACTTCTTCTTTTGGGTTTTCAGTGAGGTAAATGTGATTTATATGATCGTTTTGTTTCTATTTTATCAGTAGTTATCGATTGATCATGTTTGGACCGTTTTGCGATTGAATTTTTGGTTTTTAGGGTTTTATAACTTCAGGTGTGGACATGCATACATTTGATTAGTTTTCTTTCTTCTGAATTAGGTCTTCGATTCAATTGCATCTATTTTTTTTTACTTGATTGGAAATTGTGGCTCTTAGTATAGAAATTGCATGCGTGAGAATTGGAGTTTTGATGAATTTAGTTTGGCGTATATGATTAAGTTTTACCGCTCAGAGTTCAATGTTACAGTGGGCCAAAAGCCTGGAAGTAGGGGAACACAACTTTGAGAATTATTCCTATGAAAATAGTTGTGGTTTCAACTTGAGAACTATTCCTGATTTTAATTGGTCTCAATTATTTAGTTGCACAACTGGTTCCTTTTACATATTTCCATTCAAACCCCATCACTAAAAATTTGCTCATTTGAATAGAACAAAGTTATTATGCTCAGCTCAATTACTAAAAAAATAATAAAAATTATTATAAATATATTTAAATTAACATTATGAGGCATGATAAAGATGCAGAAGGTGTAGTTCAATGTCAAAACTTCAAAGGCCTTTTGTATTTGAAAAAGAGAAACTTGGGTCAAAAGTTAAGAGATGGAATGCATACAACCCAAATCGTGGAATTGAAAGTATTTGATTACAAGTAATGGGCGGGCCTTTGGAATAAGAGTTAATATTTTGGCAAAAGTTAATAAGAAGATGAGGAAATGATTAAATCATCCATGGTGTATGTGGGCTAAATAAAAGAGTGAGTTTTGTTTTGTTTTGTTTTGTTTTGTTTTGTGTTGATGAACTAGGCTAGGTTGTGTCGTAGTGTGTAATTGAAAGTAATTTGACGATGAGTTTTATAACATTTGAGAGACAGTAGAAACTCAAAAACATACTAATATAGAGATGGCATTTCTTGCAAATCCAAATATCAAAGAGTAATGCAACAAACCCAAGTCCTGAAGAATATCCTCATATTACCAAAATATATAATCAAACAAAACCCAATACAAGCAGCAGTTGAAAAACCAACTTTAGGCATTAATAATAGAAACAGGTATATGTCCATCCCTGTAGATAACACAACTGATATAATTACAAAAGATAAATTACTTGCCAATGTGATCATGAGGAATATCATAATTGTGTCAATGGAGAATATGTGGGACAGAGCTTACAAAAGAGAATCAAGCTTAGAAAACTTAATTGCTGCAACCTCTTATTATTAACAAAGTTATTTTACTTACCATCTCAAAAATATTTAGTTATACATTTCAAATTTCATATGGTTCATAATTTTATTAAATACTGTATATGCTTGTGACGTTTCACTTTTTGATCAACATTGCATTGATCATGACACGTCTTTATTGGAAAAGAATTTCAATTTTCTTGATTACAGATAAACCTCATTTTTATACGATTTCCGATGTTCTTTCGACCATATTTACTATTGATTCGCACTATATTTTTATCCCTCAAATGCGTTTAATGTCACTGTTGAGTGTTGCAGGGTAATTCTATTTTGAGATAGGAAATACGCAATTATAGGCTGAAATCGAGAACGTCCCAAAAGAATCAGCTTTGATCCGAACGCCGAATTACACGGCGTTCAGACGCTGTGTAATCCAGCGTTCGGACGCGGAAGACAGAAAAATTTCTGTCTCCCGCGTTAGAACGCCGAATTACATGGCGTCCAGACGCCTAATTACAAGGCGTCCAGACGCCATGTTTCTTGGCGTTCAGACGCCGAACAGTAGCTGGGGCCCGTATTTGGGTTTTATGTTTAGTTCTAGGTATAAATACCCCTTCCCAACTTTATTTTGGGGTTCGAACTTTATTTATCTGATTTTGGCTGTAAAGATTAGAGATCGAAGAACAAGATTCGGATTTATTGTAAACAGATCTTTCGACAACGGGTTTAATCGATTTTAATTCTTTCATCTCTATTATTTCTCGTCGATTTCATCATGCTTACTTTATTGATTGTTGATTATATTTTCGTATCTATGGAGTAATCCATCTTGTTTTGGAATCGAGAATAGCCTGATAATCTATTATCGATATAGATTATAGAACTGTTAATGTTGCATCGCTTTCGTTTATGATTTGAATTATTAGCCTTTAGTTCTTGCGAATTTGTTGGTCACCTATTTGCATGATCATAGATATTAGGTAAAAATTCTGATAGGTGACATCCAAATCGGAACCCTAATATTCAAACCTAGGATCCTAAATCACGAAAGTAGTTTTAGGTCTTTTGAGGAATCGATACACTATCACAGAGATTAATGAATCTAAGTTCAAGCTAATTGTCACAAAAGTAGAGAATTAACTGACTTAGGTATATTATTATGCTGCGACAGAGGGTAATGAGTATAATTGGATAGTGTCCTTCATAAGTAGCGGTCGTAACTGAATCGGTAATATAATTGAGTTGATAATGTATGTCGTGGTAAACCCTGATTTTGGAATTCTTAATCATTTATAATCCAAACCAATTTTCTTGCATTTTGTTAGTTTTCTTTACAACTTACCTCATATTTTCGTTAGGCTTAGATTATTGTTAATTGATAGACTAGTGCTTGACTATTCGGTCCTCGTGGGAACGATATCTTTTGTACTACACCGAAGCCGTGCGCTTGCGATAATAAATACATCAAGTTTTTGGCGCCGTTACCGGGGACTAGAATAATTGATATTAGTTCTTTTCAGATTTTAGTGAGATTAAGCCATTTTATTTTTAGTTTTAATTCTTGTTTTTTCGTTTTATTTCAGGATTTCTGTCTTTCTCTGTGTATGCAAAGTAGCATCGATTTCCCTATCCAGCTAGATCCGGAAATCGAAAGAAATTTTCGTGCAAGGAGGAAATTACAAAAACTGAAACGAGCTCAACTGAAACAAGCAGCAATGGCTGAAGAAAATCCAAACGTGAACGCTAATGCAAACGTTAACGCGAATGCAAATGGGATTTTGCAGTACCTAATGCGCAGACACTTATCTCTATCATCACTAGGCCTACTGTAGAGGCCAACAACTTTGAGCTCAAGCCATCCCTTTTGCAAATGGTTCAGCAGAATCAGTTTGGCGGTGCACCTACTGAAGAGCCAAACCTCCATCTGTCAATGTTTTTGGAGTACTGCGACACTCTAAAAATGAACGGGGTTTCTCAGGATGCTATCAGGCTGAGAATGTTCCCGTTCTCACTGAGAGACAAGACGAGAGCTTGGCTACATTCTTTACCATCGGGTTCCATTAGAACGTGGGATCAACTTATGCAGTGCTTCCTAGCAAAGTACTTTCTCCCGAGCAAGACTGCACAACTGAGGAACCAAATCACGACTTTTGCTCAGAGAGATGGTGAATCGCTATATGAAGCTTGGGAGCGATTCAAGGATCTTCTCCAACTATGCCTACATCATGGGCTGGAGAAGTGGCTCATAGTTCATACGTTTTACAATGGGCTGATTTATAACACGAGGATGTCGGTTGATGCAGCAGCTGAAGGAGCTCTGATGAACAAGGGTATTGACGGAGCCTATGACCTAATCGAAGATATGGCACTGAACCACTACCAATGGTCAAGAGAAAGATCGGTTCCACAGAAGACACCAGGTAAGTATGATCTTGACGCTATTATTCTACTTTCTGCACAAATAGAAGCCATGTCTAAGAAATTAGATTCTATGAATATGCATGTCAATTCTGTTAATACCCCACTTCCTATGTGCGAAATATGTGGTATGGTTGGTCATGTTGCATTAGAGTGTCAACTAGCTAGTGTACCTAACGATCCCTCTATGGAACAAGCCAACTTTGTGAATAACTTCAACCAAAAGAATGACCCGTTTTCAAATACTTTTAATTCTGGTTGGAGGAATCACTCTAATTTTTCGTACAAGTCAAACCAAAATGCAGCTATACATCCTAACTTTAGGCAACCACCTGGTTTTCAACAGAAGCCTTATAATCATGTTCCTCCTTAGAAATCGAACCTAGAGTCCTTTCTTGAGAGCTTTGTAGTAGCCCAGACTAAGCAAAAAGAGGTAGTAAATGATGCAATTAAGCAACTAGCAACTAAGGTTAATTCTTTAGCAACTCACAATAAGATGTTAGAAACTCAAATTGCACAACAGGCTAGCAACTAAAGCAGAAATTCCGGTTCTTTTTCCGTTCAACCTGAGACAAACCCAAAGAAATATTGTAAGACAATCACTTTAAGAAGTGGAATAAATTATGAAGGTCCTAAGATGCCTACTAAAATGAGTAAGACTGAGTTAACTGATCAAGTTGAAAATGAAAATACATCTAATCCCGACAACTCAAAAGACAAAACGAATGACGAAACTGAACCAGTCTATGTACTTCCACCACCATATGAACCACCCGTACCTTTCCCTCAAAGATTAGCTAAGGCGAAATTAGATAAACAGTTTGGAAAATTTTTAGATGTTTTGAAAAAACTTTATATTAATATTCCATTCACTGATAAATTTTTGAAGGAAATTCTTTCTAACAAATGAAAACTAGAGGATTATGAAACCGTGGCTTTAATTGAGGAGTGTAGCGCATCAATTCAAAATAAATTACCTCCTAAGCTTAAAGATCCCGGTAGTTTTTCGATTCCATGCGTAATAGGTAACGTAAGTTTTGATCATGCATTGTGTGATCTTGGTGCTAGCGTTAGCCTTATGCCACTTTCTGTTTCACGTAAGTTAGAAATGGGTGAGTTAAAACCTACCACGATTACTCTGCAATTAGCTGATAGATCTGTGAAGTATTCGGTAGGTATGTTGGAGGATGTACCGATTAGAGTAGGAAAATTCTTTATCCCTGCTGATTTTGTTGTTCTAGAGATGGAAGAAGATTCTCAAATCCCCATCATTCTCGGTAGATTGTTCTTAGCCACAGTTGGGGCTATTATAGATGTTAAGAACGGGAGACTATCATCGAAAGTTGGGGACGAGAAGGTTGAATTTAATTTAGCTAAATTTGTTACTTACCCTTCTTTTGAGAATTCTTGTTGTAGAGTTGATCAGGTGGACTAGATATTTCAAGACAAGCTTACAAAGTACCACTGCACTGATCCACTAGAAGCATGTTTGGTGAATAACGGTTCGATGGGAGATGAAGACGAGGCTATTGCAGATATTGCTCGTCTTCTCGAGGGAAACCCACCGGTTGCAATCAATGCTATTGGAGTAAAGGAGTTGAGCAAGGATTCCAATGAAAGCAAAGAAGCTAGCTCAATATCCAAGGTAGAATTAAAACCACTTCTCTCGACACTAAGGTATGAATTTCTTGGACCTAATTCTATGTATCCTGTGATCATGAATGCTGACTTGAGTAAGGAAGAAATCGACAAATTGCTTAGATTCCTTAGGTCACATTAAAAAGTCATAGGTTATACCATAGATGATCTAAAAGGGATCAATCCATCGTTTTGCATGCATAAAATTTTGATGGAGGATGACTTTAAACTTTCTAGGGAACATCAACGTAGGCTAAACCCTACAATGCAGGATGTAGTAAGAAAAGAGGTTTTAAAGTTGTTAGATGCTTAAATTATCTACCTTTTTCTGATAGTAAGTGGGTAAGTCCGGTACAAGTAGTCCCTAAGAAAGGAGGAGTGACTGTTGTAAAAAATGAGAAAGACGAACTAATTCCTACTAGAACAGTCACTGGATGGAGAATGTGTATAGACTATAGGAAATTAAACGCGGAAACTAGAAAAGATCACTTTCCCCTTCCTTTTATTGATAAAGTGCTTGAGAGGTTAGTAAATCATTCGTATTTTTGTTATCTAGATGGTTATTTGGAATTTTACCAAATTCCTATACATCCTAATGATCAAGAAAAAATCACTTTCACATGCCCCTATGGCACTGACGCTTTTAGGAGAATGCCTTTTGGTTTGTGTAATGCGCCTGCTACTTTTCAACGTTGCATGATGGCTATTTTTTTTTGATTTAATTGAGAATATTATGGAAGTTTTTATGGATGATTTCTCTGTTTATGGTACAACATTCGATATTTGTTTGTCTAATCTATCTCGAGTGTTGCAGAAATGTGGAGAAGTTAATTTGGTTTTGATTTGGGAAAAATGTCATTTTATGATTTGGGAAGGAATCGTGTTAGGACATCTCGTATCTGAACGAGGAATTGAAGTCAATCGAGCAAAGCTGGAAGTGATTGAGAAATTGCCACCACCTACTTGTGTGAAAGATGATCGGAGTTTCTTGGGCCATGCTGGTTTTCACTGGAGATTTATTAAGGATTTTTCTAAAATTACTAAGCCCTTAACTCATTTACTTGCGAAAGATGTTCCTTTCGATTTTAATAACCATTGTCTTGATGCTTTTTGCAGGCTGAAAGAAGCATTAGTTACCGCTCCTATTGTTCAACCACCGGATTGGAATTTGCCATTCGAGATTATGTGCGATGCCAGTGATTTTGCCATTGAGGCAATATTGGGCAAAAGAAAGGATAAGAAGATGCATGTAATCTACTATGCTAGTAAGACACTAGACAAAGCTCAGCTGAATTATGCTACCACCGAGAAAGAACTATTAGATGTAGTCTTTGCTTTGGACAAATTTCGTTCATATTTAGTTGGCTACAAGGTCATTGTCTACACAGACCATTCTGCAATAAGATATCTTTTAAGTAAAAAAATACGCAAAGCCGAGACTTATTAGATGAATATTGTTATTGCAAGAGTTCGATCTTGAAATTCGGGATAAAAAAGGGATAGAGAATACCGTAGCTGATCATCTATCCAGACTTAGGGAATATGAGAATAAAGATTCAAAAGAGATATTACCGATAGATGACTCGTTTCCCGACGATCACCTCTATGTAGTGACTAAGGTAGATGCACCATGGTATGCCGACTATGTTAATTACTTGGCATGTAAGATCCTACCCCCCGACCTTAGTTATCAACAAAAAAAGAAATTTTTTGTTGATATTAAGCATTATTACTGGGATGAACCTCTTCTTTTCAAGCATTGTGTAGACGAGGTTTATAGAAGATGCATACCATAAGACGAGATGGTGAGTGTCATATCTCACTGTCATAGCTCATCATACAGAGGTCATGCTAGTAAATTCAAGACAGTAGCGAAGATTTTTCAATCAGGATTTTATTGGCCTACCTTGTTCAAAGACGTTCAAGATTTTGTCAGTACATGTGATAGTTGTCAACGAACGGGAAATATATCGAGGCGGAACAAGATGCCCATGAACACCATCCTAGGAGTTGAGATTTTCGATGTTTGGGGAATCGACTTTATGGGACCATTCCCATCGTCGTGCGGCAATAAGTTTATACTTGTGGCGGTAGACTACATTTCGAAGTGGGTTGAAACAATTGCCTCACCAACAAATGACTCGAGGGTGGTAATCCGATTATTCAAAAAGGTTATATTTCCCAGATTCGGTGTTCCAAGGGCAGTGATAAGTGACGGAGGTTCACATTTTACGGAACGCCAATTCGAAGCTCTACTTACCAAGTATGGAGTCTCACATAAAGTCACCACGCCGTATCATTCCCAAACTAGTGGTCAAGTAGAAGTTTCGAATAGAGAGATCAAGGTAATCCTCAAAAAGACTGTCTCAAAATTAAGAAAGGATTGGTCTCTCAAGCTAGACGACGGCCTATGGACTTACCGCACCGCTTTCAAAACCCCGATTGGTACGACGCCCTTTCGTCTTATTTATTGAAAATTTTGCCATCTACCGGCAATGTTTTGAAACCCGGACCGTTCATCGACCCGGAAAATCGATTGGGTCAAGGGTCACTGGTTCAACCAGTGGGTCGACCGTGGTCGAACCAGTGACGTCATAAATATAAATAAATAAAATTTATATAATAAAATTTTATATATTTTCCTACTAATATTACAAAATAATTAAAAAAATATATGTTAATGCTCATCAGATTTTAATTTACATATAATATCAAATCAAATCAAAATAAATAAATTAATAAGTAACATGTGTTTTAAAATTAATTAGTAAATAAAATTATAAAGGAAAATAATAAATATAAAATTGATATAAAAGCATAAAACAATACAAACCCTACTTCTATGTAAGAATAGCATATGCGCAGCCGCTTTCAGTCATCACCTTCTTCCGTCTTTTTATTTCTTCTTCATTTTTACCTCAATTATTCTCTATTTTATTTATCTTTCTTCTAATCTTTCATCTCTTTTCCACTCTATTACATTTTCTACTCACTATTTTAAGTTTTCCTTGCTTTACAAATCTGAATCAGAGAAACCATTTTCCTGCTCTAAATTCTCAATCTGAGAAATTAGAGTCCCCATGGCTGATTTTCACAACCCGCCCGGTTCTAGTGAGTGACCCACGAACGGTTCACCGGGTCGAGCGATCCAACCACTAGGTCGAGCAAAAACACCGGTTTTTGGCCCCCGAACGGTTTTGAGGTATGATCCACCCGTTTTGAGACCCGGTTCCCGGTTCCGGCAGTCCGATCGGACGGTCCGGTCCGGGTCTCAAAACATTGTCTACCGGTAGAACTTGAGCATAAGGCACATTGGGCCATTAAAGCCCTGAACTTTGATTTGAAAGAGGCCGGTGAACGAAGAATGTTACAACTACACGAGCTCGACGGGTTAAGGTTAGATACATATGAGAATGCACGAATCTACAAGGAACGAACGAAGAAGTGGCACGACAAACAGATTCATAGACGAGAATTTAAAAAGGGTGATCTCGTCTTATTATTCAATTCACGTCTAAAACTGTTTCCGTGCAAATTACGATCGAGGTGGTCGGAACAATTTGTAGTCGACACAGCATATCCGTTTGGAGCCGTAGATATTTGGAGCGAAGGAACGGGAATTTTCAAAGTCAATGGGCAAAGACTCAAACACTACATCGCGGGCGAACCGATCGAAAAAGCTATTACATCGAATCATCGTGATGAACAATCAGACCAAGCAAATTAGCATGGTAACGTCGAGCTAAAGACGTTAAAAAAGCGCTTTTTGGGAGGCAACCCAAACGTATCCTTTATGTTTTATTTTGTTTTACTTTTCATTTTTTTTGTTTTTCATTTCGAGTATTTAGTGGAGTTCAAACCTTCCCTGTTCGACGTTGTGTTATCCGGCGTTCGAACGCGAAAGGTAGAAACTTTTATACCTTTCGCGTTCAGACGCTGAGTAAACCCGCGTCTGGACGCGAGTTAACCCGACGTTCTAACGCTGGGTTGGGACAAAGGGTTTTAAATTCCCCCCCCCCCCTTTTTCTCATTATCACTTCAACTTTCATTCTATTCTCCATAAACATTCGACCTCACTCTCTCCTACTCACTTTTCTTCTTCTCTTCTCAAACAGATCAAAGGATATCAACAAATCATACTCAACTCCGAAGATTCAAGCATTATATCGACATTGTGGTAAGGATAGCTCAAACCCTACTTTAAGTTTTGAATTTGGGGATGAAATTAGGGTTTCAAAAATTTGGGAAATTGAAGAAATTGTTAGTGTGATTGACTTTATTTTGAAGTGGGTTCGTGATATTGCACTTACTTTCGACGGATTGATTAGTGCATTGTTATTTTGAAGATTATCGATTTAGGGTTTATGAGAAATTGGGTGAAAATCGGGGATATTCTGGTTTGATTGAGTTGAATTGAAGTGGGTTTGTGTTGTTACACATAATTTCAACGGGTTATCAATTTAGGGTTTAAATTGTGGATTGTTGAATTTCGGGTTTTTGCATTGTGGTGTGGAACCTCTCGTTGGATTGAAGTAATTTGTAGCTAACTGTTTGGTATTGGATAAATTTGAGTTCATTTTTGAGCTACAACTAGTTGTTTGAGGTCGATTAGTCGAGGACTTGGTCAAGGAAATTCAAACGTTACTCCGCCGAAATTTTGAGATACAAAAGTTAGAACGAAGAATCCGTCGAAGGGAAAGGGCCGGCGAGCTCCTCTCTCAACCAACCTAAAGAACGAGATATGGATAAGGCAATCAGGTTCGATTCATAGGAGATTGAGTCGACGTGGCGATGTCTGATGTCGCACGCGATTCACAAGGAACGCGCCCTTCTATTTGGTAAAAACCGCTCAATAAGGAGTACGGCCATAGCCTACAATTGGCTAGGATTCTCGGACGCGTTATCTGAGGGGCTTCGACATAATGATTCAGTTACTGTCAGGGGCGTCAAGGTTGAGTTTAGCCTAGGGGACATAAAACACGTGCTACACCTGTCGAACAACAACGCCTCAAGCGAATATCAAACAATGGTGAAACACCCAACCCCACAATTCATATTCGAGGTTACAAAAGCTATCGCAAGTGAAAACACATAATGGGTTAAGAGTGGCACCATGTTGCGTCGAGGGGACCTAAACCCGAAAGCGCTATACTGGTACGAGTTCGTACGCCACCGTCTTATGCCGACGATGAATTGTTCTGAGGTGACGCGTACTCGAGTGCTACTAGTATATGCCATCCTCATGAAGAAAGTGATTGGCGGGGCCGCACTGATTTATAATAGCCTTCGAGACGCTATCACATCTCTCACCGCTGATATGGGGCATGCCTCGAGGAAGCGGAAGAGTCCTCTGATCTTCCCCACACTGATACATTTACTCTGCGTCGACGGAGAATATATGGGACAGGGTTATAGAGCTTACAAAAGAGAATCAAGCTTAGAAAACTTAATTGCTGTAACCTCTTATTATTAACAAAGTTATTTTACTTACCATCTCAAAAATATTTATTTATACATTTCAAATTTCATATGGTTCATAATTTTATTAAATATTGTATATGCTTTTGACGTTTCACTTTTTGATCAACATTGATCATGACACGTCTTTATCGGAAAAAAGTTTCAATTTTCTTGATTATTCAAGAAATCATTAAACAAAGTTTATTCTTTGTAAATTTTGTAATTGCACTATTAGAAGATGAGAGGTTTGGGAACCTTAGGAGTAGGGAACAAGTAATTAGATATGTGATGGCTCATCGAAGACTAATCAAGTGTCTCACATGAGGAGAATAGTTGAATATTCTGATACCACTTGTATTAACAACCTAAGGATGAATAGAAACGCGTTTGGTAGATTGTGTTATTTGTTGGAACATGTAGGTGGATTAACAGATTCTAGACATGTTAGTCTACCTGAAAAAGTATGTTTGTTTCTATCGGTGTTAGCACATCATAAGAAAATGGTTATTGTAAAACATGATTTCATGAGATCCGAGCACACGATTAGTGTTCATTCTAATGCGGTCTTAATAGCTTTGCTAAAGCTACATACATTAATTCTTGTTTCTCCTAAGCCTATAGAAGCAGATTCCACGGACTCAAGATGGAAGTGGTTTAAGGTAAAATAAAATATAACCTTGAAATTTCACTAAACATATAGTTTCACATGCTTATTAACCGAATTAATTTTCACATTATTTTTCATTAATAGGGTTGTTTAGGTGCATTAGATGGCTCATACATCAATGTTCACGTTGACAAAAGTGAAAAGCCACGTTATAGGAACAAAAAGGGAGAAGTTAGTATTAATCTTCTTGGCATAGTTGATTGCTTAGGCAATTTCATCTATGTTTTGCCTGGTTGGGAGGGATCAGCTGCTGATGACAGAGTCCTTCGTAATGCTATAAATAGGCCTCATGGGCTTAGAGTGCCAAGTGGTAATTTTTAAGTTTTACATAAGTCTTGATCTCAATTTAACACACACACATATATATATATAGATATGGGAAAAATATAATAGCTTGCTTCAATAATATTTTTTTTGGTTACACTTAAATAGTATTTATTATATACACTATGAATATGTAATATATTCACGTTTGAACTAGTTAACATATTTATCTTTTTCTTTTTTGAGCCACATGCAACTATTATTTGTGTGACAATGGATACTCCAATTGTGATGGATTTCTTACCCCGTACAGAGGTGTAAGATATCATCTGAAAGATTTGGTCGAAAGTGCAGTCGCTCCTCAAAATCACAAAGAATATTTCAATATGTGTCATAGTAAGGCACATAACGTGATTGAGCGCTCTTAGGGAATGATGAAGATGCGTTGGACAGTGTTAAGAAGTCATGTATTTTATCCAATTAAAACACAAAATCGTATAATTATGGCATGTTGTGTATTGCACAATTTTATACGTAGGAAAATGCATGTTGATCCTTTAGAGCATCTTGTGTCAGATTTCTATATTCACCAGAACAATCAAGACGACATTGTGGAACATATTGACACAATTGAGTCTTCTTCCGACTGGTCCAATTGGCGTGATAACTTAGCTAATGCCATGTTTACTGAATGGAGGAATTCGACAAATAGGAGGGAGCATTAGACTAATTATTTTAATGAATGTAAACCATTATTAAGTGTTCAATATAGCTTGATATGTATAAACTTTGCAACTGTTTCATATTGAATAGGCGTCGTTTTGCAGCAAGAACAACCGGGGTAAGGAACAAATAAAAACATGTGATCAGTCACGGAGGAGTTGGACCCAGGCAGAGGAGGTGGCACTATTGGCATCTCTTAAGGACATCGTGCTTGCGGGGTGGAAGACGGATAATGGATTTCGTGTTGGTTATCTTCGTGAACTTGAACAAGCAATGATAAAGATTCTTCTGGGACAAATCTTCGTGCCCAACTTCATATCAACTCCAAAATGCATACTTGGAAGAGAGAATATGGATGTTTGTTCCTTATGATGAAAAATACAGGAGCAGGTTGGAACGAAACATCTGGAATGATAGACATAACCGATGAAGAATAGGAGAAAGTTGTAAAGGTAAAAGTTTAAAATGTGATATCTTAGGCATTTAATTAATTATTGTATTGATGTTTTGGGGAAAAATTAAAGATTGTTATGTTTTATTTGTAGAACGATCCCAAGGCAAGGTTGACGAGGTATAAATCGTGGTCATTTTATCGTGATTGGTGTGAAATATTTGGTAACGATAGGGCTACAGGGGCAGGGGTTGAAGATATCGTTGATGCTATAGGTAGCATGTCAAATGATGAAAATCAAACTAAAAATATGGTGTGTGAAGAGGCAGAGCATGTAGGCGAGACCGAGACCACAAATTTTAATGAAAGACCAAGTAGCAGTTCATCTAAAAAAGTTGCTACAAAGAAAAGGAAGCATGTTGAGTATCATAATACAATTATTAATTTGTTGAACACTTTTGTGGAGAAATCTGGGGAAATAGTTGGCGATATTGCACGAAATCTAAGTGTTGAGTACGATATTTCACTTAAGCAAAAGGAAGTCTACAATTTAGTTGAAAGTATGGAGAATCTTACGCAGGACGAAAAACTCATAGCATCACAAATGTTGGTAAAGAATCCTGATGATCTTAATTTGTTCTTTAGTCTGCCTGAAGACCGCAAAATCAAGTACGTTCGCTTGAAGCTCGATGGGAGACTTTGACATGTTTCTTGGACGATTCTTTTAGGTGCCTTGATGTAGATGTTCGTTTGTTTCGTATTCTTGGAAGTTTGTTTCGTATTCTTTGGAGTATTTATGGTTTTGACGTATTTGGAGTATTTGGAATATTGTATTTATGGTTTTGACGTATCTGGAGTATTTATGGTTTTGACGTATTTGGAGTATTTATGGTTTTGACGTATTTGGAGTATTGTATTTGTTTTTAGCTTTTTACAGGTTGTATTTGAGTTTGTTTAGTCAAACCATCTGTTAGTGACCTAGTTTTATGCTAAATCACTTGCGTATATAATTCGTTGTAGACAGGTTAGTATTTACAAGTAGATAATGGTCTATGCGGTACTTGAGTTGAGATCTTCATGTGAGATCTTCAACTCAGTTTAGAAGTTTAGCATGTTTAGCTTTTTTGCTGCATTGTTAGTCAAAGCATTTTTCTGATAATTTTGTAATTGGTACATTTTAACCCATTATTCATAATCCCTTGACATGTTAGGCAACATAAATTATTTTAGGATTTTGAGAAACTTTGGCTGGGGAAATTTGCACCGAGTGTCAGGGAAAAGTATTTAAAATCTAAAGAGGCATTTTTCTAATATTGGGTTTTCATGTACCGTCATTATATATTTAACATATTTACATTTTAGAAGGCTATACATACTTCAGTGATTCTTGTACAAATATGGATGAATAAGTTGGAGCAAGCAATGGCTATATAAGTGATTATATATTACTGAAGTAAATTCACATTAATAGATAGGCAATTAGAACATCTACTTTTGAGCATCCTACAGACACCTGTTCGAAAACAATAGACATGTTTTATCATAGCTGTTTTTTTGTGCTCCTTCAAATGGAAAATATTTAGTCAACACAAGACAGGAGAATAGTAATATCTTGAAGCAAATTAAATTGTATTAGATTGATTATTAGAAGGCTATGCATTGTATCAGAAGGCTATGCATACTTTAGTGATTCTTGTACAAATATGGATGAATAAGTTGGAGCAAGCAATTGCTATATAAGTGATTATATATTACTGAAGTAAATTCACATTAATAGATAGGCAATTAGAACATCTACTTTTGAGCATCCTACAGACACTTGTTCAAAAACAATAGACATGTTTTATCATAGCTATTTTTTTGTGCTCCTTCAAAAATGGAAAAGATTTAGTCAACACAAGGTAGGAGAATAGTAATATCTTGAAGCAAATTAAATTGTAATAGATTGATTATTAGCAAATTTCAAGCACAAAGCATAACAGAATAAAATGGAACATACTACATACTAATAATAAATAAATAATAAATACAATAATAAGTATTGCAGTATATTGCTTTTAAAAAAATACAAGAGTATTTCATAAAAAAAGAAAATTATGTCAAAGGGAACATGTCTAAAACACATTGTTAGTGAGCCGTGATAAATATACCATGATAAATTATTCATAAAATTAATTAATTAATTTTTATTTTTATTACAAAGCAAAAGTTTAACAAGTAAATCGGTTCTTCCGTAAGGAATTAGCTAAGATCCGATTCCATTGACAAAACTAAAATATAGGCAATTTTTAGGGGCACATGCTAATTCATTTTGATAGGATAATTGTATTATAAATAAGAAGAATTTACTATTTTCTCACGTACAATCTTTAATTATTTGTTAAACTCATTAGGATTCAACCCTATAACCTACGCCTAATGTTAATCACCTTGGTACTTTACATTGATAAAGTATTTTCACCCAATTTACCTAGTCAAATTAGGGCTAACCATGGAATAGGTCGTATGTACTTATAATTTATAATAACTTAGTGATATTATAGTTTCACCCTAATTACTATCACCCAAAAAAGGTGTATACAACTAGCTCATAATAATTAGGGAACCAATAAATTGAACCACATAATATCAACCCTAAGGTATTTTTGGTATGGTATACTCACTAAAATCAATTATTACCTCAGCCCTTATAATATTCTTTCTTATAGCATTTACTTAAAATTATCTTTTAAGCAAAAATCATTTCCATACCATAAGTAACATGTATGGGTGCAAAATAAGTTGGTATGACCCTATAACTAATTGGATGATACAGTAAACAAAGAGTATTCTATAAGCCATTTATGCCCTAGGGGCTATTAAAGTTTCGAATGAAATGATTTGTAAGGGTTTAAGTAAATTAATATAAAAACCTAATTCCTATTCAGTAGTTGATACCCATTATGTTACCAAATATTTGAAGTTATTGGGATAACCCGGTATGCTAAGATGAACATTGTATACCACAAATATTACATGAGGTGGTTAACCTCCCTAATTAGGCCTTTTTATAATTGATTAGTTATCAGTTGAATGGTGGTACAATACATCATACCATTCGATTATTAAGACCACTACATATGAAGTGGTTTATGGTAACTAAAGATTACCTATTAGGTTCGTCTAAGGAATGGATGCAATTAATGGTTATCGTTAGCTGAATGGTGGTACAATACATCATACTATTTGATTATTAAGACCACCACATATGAGGTGGTTTATGCCCCTCATATGTATTTCTCGTGGTTATAAATGAGTATCTAATAGAATATAATATATAATCAGATCCATAAATGTATTTATGAAATATCACTTCGAAACGACCATTTTTCAATTGGTCCTATAGTTTATAGTTTTAGGGTGATACACAATATTTAGGAAAAATCCAAGTTGTTTACGGCGATTATCAATACTCTTTATTCACATACCAATAAGACCCAAAAAAACGATTTTGAGGTAACTCATTTTAATTTTAATGGAAAAAGACTATTAGGGTATTTTTATGGTTGGGGGTGTAGATATATATTTCTGAACCCCATTATAAAATATTAACGTGTTATCTTCACATGTTTAAGGTATATATACCCGAATTTTATTCATAATGACAATATCGCTTTATGTTATATAATCTACTCATTCGGTAATTTGACTAATTACTCATTAATTCAAATATGATTAAACAAAAAAATTGCCGTATGAGTAATATAATGAGTCAAATATATTACGGCATATTTTGTCACTTCGGTTGGCTTTAATTATTATGTTGTTAGTATATGAGTAATTGGTATTACTGTAAGCAAAAATAGTAATTCTAATATAGGGTTCACACTATGCTTAAGAAATACCTTGTAAAAGCCTTACGTGTTAATTAAAGCCTAAAGGTAATATTTTCATTAAATCTTATAACGACAAGAAATTTTTTATGTAAACACAATGATCTATCCATTTTCCTAATTGATAGCAGGACGGTATTAATATTGGTATAAACATGTATAACCTAATCTTATGCCTATGATTATATTTACATAGGGTTTATAATGAACTTACTATAATATAATTCGTCGTGTAATTTAAACTGAAAATATTCACCTTATGAACAATTTTATACAAAATATATAATACCCCTCTCTATTTTTCTCTTACATATCGAATAAGGATATATTAGGCTATTTTCCCGGCAATATTTCTAGGTAATCTTTATGGTGCTATTTTCCAAGACAATTTTAGTTGATTTAGGGTATACTATTCGTTTTTCCTTTTTCATAAGCGTGCTATATAGATTAAAACGTTAGCCATTTTTTGTCTAACCCAATTTCTACAATAGTATACTCCGAGTAGGTAATGCTTTGTAGGACATATGATGAAATTAGAAAGTATTTTTGGTACAAATCATGGTCATATTTTAAGCTAACTTCGTATTTGAATATGTCGACGTATTAATCTAATACCTAGGGTTATAAAACACGAATTCATGTACCAATATTTCTTGAAATAAAATTTCTTTAGTCGTTATTTACTATCTGAGGATATATTGTTTACGTAACATAAGTTGAAATTATTGGTGAGAGATCTGTGTTTTATATATAACCCTAGGTATTAGAATTAATACGTCGACATATTCAAATACGAAGTTAGACAGGTGATTATGATTTTACCTAGGTATAAATTGACAAAATCTGTTATGATTTATTCGATGAACGTGTTTATGATAAACGTGCATTTTACCTTATCAATTTTGGTAATTGAAAACTAACTTAATAAAATTTAATTCCCAATTGTTAGACCCCTATTTCCAATAGAAATGAAAGATGTCTACACGTTAGTGATTATGTATGTATAAAGAATTCAAATATGTTAAGACCAGGGGCCCAGGGCATAGGTAAATTGGGTGAAAATACTTTATTAATGTAAAGTACCAAGGTGATTAACATCACATAAGAAAACGGCTCACATGATACTGTGTATCTGTTCCTAAATAATCCACTCCATCAATAGCAAGTCTTGAATATTGTTCGGGGTGTATTGGTTATAAGCTATACGTTGGGGGGTCAAATTAAATTTTTTACCCTAATTTCACCCCCAAATATATTTCATCTCATATTTTTTATATTCATAAATAAGGGAAAATTACATAAATATAAACAATATAGATTGGGTCGTATCTTCCCAATAATTTCAGATACACACATAGAGATGTAACTACATTACAGCTAGTGCTAAAAAATACGAATGAAAAAATAGGTTTATAGGGTGAAATTATAAGCCACGTTTTTGCTCTGGTCATTGTGCAAATTAACGGGCTGAAATTAGTATCACGTGAATTAGTAAATAATACCAATACACTACTGTTAATGTATTTTAGGAACGAAAAATGGGATAAATATATAGTCGATACAAACAATATCTGTGTCCTAAATATTCATATATAAAGTGTTCAGATAGTAACAGTTGGCTTCTAATTAGGGCATTTTTTGTCATATATAACTATTTCTTGCATAAAGTATTTTGATATACCAATGTATCTACACATCTTAAATGTGTCGGATAATATGATGCAGTCATTTGAAATATTAAAGTTTCGTCAGTAACCCTTCTTTCAGTATTTATACAAAAATTGTATTGTTTATAGCGTTGGCCATATCCACGGTAAAAACCTTTTACTTTCCCAAACGATAATAGTATCAAACATTTGGGCTTAACTATCAATACAAATTTTATGTAATTGAAATTTAGTTCATTGTGCTATTTATTCTAGACATAAATAAATGTTATATTCATTTGGTATAATTTTCTATACTATAGTTTTGTCATTATAAGGTAAATGTATGTTACGTTTAAGGACAGTTGGCCAGTATATTAATTATTGTTATACATGGGCTTAAACCCGTATTTGCTATGGATATCAAACTTAATAACTATATATGTATTCATAGTTATTGCCCATGGTAATTTTAAATTAGGATGGTAGTATTAAAATATGGCATAACACTTGGCTTCATTACTGTGCCGTTACTATATTAAGGGTATATTAATATAGTAATTTACCACTCAACTGGGAAATATCGTATTACCGTTTAATACGAAAATGTATCAGCATCCCAACGTTATTTTTAGTATATTTGACTGCATATTTTTGAGGCACCTTTACGATATTGGATATTTTTATCGTTTTCCTAAAAATTACTAGTTTACGCCCTTCATTTGTTAATATTTTTGATACCATTTGCTATAAATATACAGTTTTACTCGCCAAGTTTCACAAAATATGAAAAGGTAATCCTAATTATGCAAGTAAAAAAGAACGTAAAATTAGATAATAGTTATTTTAGGGTAATTTTCATCCCTGAACTGTAACACATATAATTACGATACATTGTTTTCACGGTGATTTCATAGTACGACCTTGACAACCAATTATAGGGGTACAATCGAAAACAATGAATATGGGGTATCGATTATATATTAAACGTAAAGCCATACCAATTATGTATCTTCAAACTAATGTTTTTCACAAGCGAATCATAACATTGCCCTAAATTTCTATCCTTTCACATAGTTGCAACATAAATATTTTCGGGAAACATTAGTATATATGTAAATAGATTATACCCTCCAGATGAAAAATTTTCGTGTTACAATGAATATATGGTCTTTTTTTTTTTGTAACTAAATATCTTAAAATTTAGTTACAATTTCAGATGGTCCCTTTGGGTTTTACGCATCCCATAGAATTTCAATATGATTACATCAGTTTAATGTAGGATTGATAAGTAATATACCAAACTTTTGGTATATTTACTCAAAGATACCCTATAATGTATAACAACTTAATATGTAAATTTAAATATTTCCCGAGAGGGTGTATACCCATCACTTTTACATTCGGTTCTAACACTTGTTAATATTTTTTAGGAAACGTTAGATAACACATTTTGGTAATTTTCTATCTGTTTAAATTTTCAGACTATCATTCACGTATGTTACGGCAATAACCTATTTACAAATGGACATACGTCAAGACTACAAGATATTATTTAGATGGGGTTAACTCCGGAAAATACATATTATAAATTATAAATTGTTATCTATGAATATAAAATTTAAACAGATAAATGAAGTGGGATTTGTAAGACATCCTAAATTATAACCTAATTTCGTTTAGGGTCGTAAAATGTGATATGTATCAGCATAAGGTATAGTCAAAATAGGTTGTGCCTCGTAAAAAAGGAAAAATATAGCATAATTGTACTTCGTCAATTGGACGTGTATCAAAATTTCCTTTTTATAACTCTAATAGTACCATAGTCGAAGACGTAAAAAATACTATGCTTAATAGGCAGAAGGAAAAAGAGTAAATGACAGCCCTGTAAGCTTACAGCCCATCTTGAGCCGTAGAATTGGTATGATGGTAATGGGCAACTTATTTACCCGGTTACTTTTTTCTTTTTACCAAATTACAATTCAATTTCATATGTCAAATTGTCAATTAACCACCTCTTCATTTTTATATTTGTTTTATTTTAGTTGATAATAAAATTATATTATTGTCCAGAATCTCCAATTTAATAAAAAATAAATAATAATAAATAATAATTGATAAATTGAAAGTGTATTTGAATCCATTATAGTAAAATTGATTCAAATTATATCTTCCAATCAATAGTATCTTAACACATACTTACAAACTTTTCATTATAAAAATTCCAAAATTTAACTACCTTCATGTAGTATATTAATAATTGATCAATTATTTTTTTTCATTGAAATCAGTTTTTAAAACTTTTCATATGTTGAATTGTATAATATATATTTTTAATAGAAACTAATTTTTAATATTTCATCATTTCTTTTTTATTTTAATATGATAATTATTTGTAAATATATTTTTAAAAATATTTAAACAATCTAAAAATTAAGATTAAAATCACAATTAGTATCAGTAATCAATATTAAAATTTTCACAAATAAATCTGAACAAAATTTTAGTTAATTAATTTTGAGCCCAACTGATGACTAAGTGCAATCAAGTTGATAAAATTATTAACCTTAAATATTAAGTTTTTTGAAATGAAAGTTGTTGAAATAATTTCTTTTAATTGAAAATGGTGTGGAGTACATAATTAAAGTAATTTATGAAAAAGCAATAGGGCTAGTTGGGACTTGGAGTGCAAAGACAAATCTCACAAATTATGAAGTGGGCTTCCGTAAAGAGCCTTTTACTTGTGGTACCGGCTGTCAAAAGCCAAATCTCACAGATTCTGTGAGATTAGCATGGTTGATTTTGCTGGTATATTAAATTTTATAGCAATTACCATATACAAGATATTGTTTATAGATAATCTTGTAAATGTATATGCTCATAATTTAATAGATATTAAATAATAAATTTATGTAGCAGGTAACAAATGACATTGGTTAACCCATGAAAATAAAAAGGATATCGGTCGTATAACGACATATAATTGTTTGAGCGTTTATATACGATTACATATTCAGATACTAGCCCTTATAATATTCATTTTCAACATATGTTCTTTTTATCCTTTTAAAAGCCTCTTCCTGCAGTTAAGTAACTATAAGATATTTAGGTTTGCTTACTTATGATTACTTTTTTATGGTAATTTGTTTATAACATATATTTTTGATAAATGGTATAATCTTATATAAACGCTCTACTATTGGTCGTTGTATTGGTATCAGCATCAACTAAAACGTTTGTTAGAATCCTAATTATTAAATTGCAATTACATTCAGATACTTAACAACCCATTGTCGTTTGACATTTAATTAATTGTGACTATGCGTCAAATAGGGTATTTGTGTCACCAACAATATCATATAACTAAATTAATTATATATATTTGTGTTACATCACAACACTGTTAATTTGCACAATGACCATAGCAAAATTTTTTAATTTTAACGTATTTCTTATCCAAACAACCATATTTGTTTGAATAATTTAGGATTCTAGGGCATATTTTGGGTTATTATATTTGCACTTTGTAAAAGAATTTCCAAACATGGTACCCGAAATGACTAAATTGCTAGGTTACACATAGGATAAAAGGGGTAAATACCAACCAAATAGGGTTTCCTAAATACACGGCCCTATAAAATTTTCCCGACAGTTTAATTTAGGGTTAGTTCAAATATTACCTATAATCGTTGGTTTTCCTTTTTTTACGAGGCACAACCTATTTTGACTATACCTTATGTATTAGCATAAAATTGTGCTGATACATATCACATCTTACGACCCTAAACGAAATTAGGGTAACATCTTGTATTAAAACAATGTCTACCCATAACGAAGTAAGGTACGATAAAAATTATAGATACTATTATTGGTTATATTTGGTTTCATTTGTAGATATATCCAAGTTTAAACATTATAAACCAATTACGCGTCCCCCATTTTCCTTATGCCAAGAAAAGATTATCTTATTTTTTTTTATTCGTATTTTTTGTTTTCTTATCATTTTTCTGAAATTTTCTTTTCTTTGTTGTCGTTCTCTCCCGAGTTAGTAATATTATCTTTTCTTTGTTAAACCCATCTTTCATTGTCATTAGAATTTGTAGGAAGAAAATATTCAATTAAACGTGTAATGAAAATTGTTTGTTGTCGTTTCTTTTTCAAGTTAGTGAGAAAAAAAAAAGGAAAATGGCGGGAAATTACACGTAGTAATCAGGATTTTGAGATTTTCTGAATGATTATTTTTGTTTACTTCGTTGGGTTTGGAGTAAGAAAAAAAGCAGTATTTTCACGCCTTATAGACTAATGTACCTCATTCCAAAATATATTCAAGATTTTTTTACTATCGATCAGAAAGATGACAAGTAATGGTAACCGTATACCGTTGATGAATATACTAGTCGGAATCATTTTTACTTATAACTATTTTTCTATAAGGTATTTAACCCTTATAGTCTAAAATTACCCCATAGTGATAACAATCATCTATCGGTACCTAATTACAAAGGCATTTGTTTTACAAAAATAGGTAACGCATAATTTTATAAGCCACTTATACTATATTTAACCAATTGTGTGTAATAAATACTAACCCTAATGTGGGAGTTTGATAGGCCAAATAATACCAATGCATCTATATATAATACGCCCAAAATATCTGCGATAACGTAAATCCATAGTTTCAAAAATGGATTATATTAATACACTCGTTGATGGGTGTCGAATCCAACAAAAATAATTCCTACTTAAAAAGATTTGTAAACAGTGATAAGTAGGATCGATCCGTAGGGAATGGTGGAAACTTAATTCCTAATTTACTAATGTCGATTAAAAGGGGGATTTTGGATTTTTAACTAGAGTAAAAATTAAAAGACTTAAATTAAAACGCAAATAAAGTGGAATTCGAATTCAATATGATGAGAAGTTCTAGTCTTCGGATTATCTCGGTGTTGATTCAACAATTTGATCACAGATGCAATGATAATTCAATGTTATTAGATAAATTGACTATAGTTATTAACAAGTTCTAATAACCTAGTTTTTCATTAAGTCGTCGATAACCAAAACAATCTCTTTGATTACTCCTCTTACCAATTACACAACCCTAAACAAGCTTTTAGGATTTAGCCTATCGATAGCATTCATGTATTAGAAAAACACCAATTCTAGTTAACAAACACATAAGCTCGGTTCATTTAAACTAGATTACTAATTCCCATAGTGATTAATTGAAAACTTGTCCATAATCAACGTCACTAACTGTGATGTGCCTAAACCGCAAGCGCACGGCTTCGGTGTAGTACAAAAGATATCGTTCCCACGAGGACCGAATAATCAAGCACTAGCCTATCAATTATCAGTAATCTAAGCCTAACGAAGTTATGAGATAAAAAGTAAAGAAAACGGAACAGAACGTATAAAACTGGTTTTGATTATATGAGATTAGTAATTCCAGAATCAGGTTTCACCACGACATACGTTATCAATTAAATCATATAATCAATTCAGTTACAATCACCACTTATGAAGGACATTATCCAATTATACTCATTACCTTCTGTCGAAGCATAACAATTTACCCAAGTTAATTAATCAATTACTTTCGTGATGATTAGACTAAGCTCAGATTCATTAATCTCTATGATAATGTATCGATTCCTCAAAAGACCTAAAACTACTTTCGTGATTTAGGATCTTAGGTTTGAATTCTAGAGTTCCGATTTAGATGTCACCTTTCAGAATTTCCACCTAATATCTATGAACATGTAAATATGTGGCCAGCAAATTCACAAGCATTAACAATCAAGAATTCAAATCATAAGCATATGCGATGTAACGTAAACGAACATATAATTCAGGCTGATAACATATTATCGGGTTATTCCCGATTCTAGAATAAAATAGACTACTCCATAGATACAAGAGCACAATCAACGAAAATCAAAGTAAACATGATAGATAGACGAGAATTAAAAGAGAATAGAAAGATAAACTCGATAAAACCTGTTGTCAAAGATCCTGTTTACAATTAATTGTCGAATCTCGTTCTTGAATCTCTAATCCTTACAATCAATCTCCAAGAAATAAAGTTCGAACCCCAAAATAATGTTTGGAGGGGGTATTTATACCTAATCTAGAACATAAACCCGAAGTTGGGCCGAATATGGGCTTTTTCAGCGTTTAGACTCAACCTAACGCGCGTCTGTACGCCGAGTAAAGCGGCGTACGTACGCAGTACAAATCGGCGTACGTACGCCGTACAAATTGGCGTACGTACGCCGATTTAGCCCCAAACTTTCTGCCTTCGTTGTCTGAACGCCAATTAACACGGCGTACGTACGCCGTTGTTCCTGTCCGAATTTGGCTTTGGGGTATTCTACAAAGTTGTAGCTCTATATCTTAGCTTCAAAACCCCACTGATGTGGATCCAATCCAAGTTGTAGAACTCGAGTTATGATCGTTTTACCAGGACTGCGCCATTTGGTTCGGAACAAAGCGTATTTATAACTTTTGAGTCTTCAAACGTTTGAACCGGATCTTGTCCTCTTCATAAGACTTTTAGGTAATTGTCTTAGCTTTCTAATCATATAAGGCTCATTAATATTGGAGGTTTGTAGCCCAAGATACGATTGTATTTCCAAGCATCGCCAATTTACCTCCTTTCGTACGTTTTTCGCCCTTTTCTCGAAATTAATGATTTTTTCCAACGAACATGTAACAAACCTATTAAACGCATATGGGGTATAAATCATGATATAAAATGATATATAAACGACTAATCTTAGGCTAAAAAACACGTATAATTGAGGTTTATCAACCCCCCCAAACTTACTTTTGTTCGTCCTCGAACAAACGGTAAAGCAAAGAAAACAAAAACATAAACTAAAGATAAACTCATTTTCGTAGAGTACACGATTGCACTTAGCATGTGCAACAAGCCTTTAAACCTTTTTGTTACCCAAAAAGGACGAGTTATAGTCTCGTGAGGGTTTGCAGATGATGTACCCACAAAATCGATGAAATTTGAGCTATGTCCAGATAATACAACTTATAAAAATTAACAAAAGACTAATGGCATAACATCATTAACAATTAAGCTCAAAAGTATGTACATATCTCTCAATTTTGCCACACATTAACACTAAGAGTCGAATTAACTTCCAAAGTGGTGCATGCAATTATAGGCATTATAGTCGAGTGGCATCCTTACCAAATTTTGGATATAATCCCCATTTTTATCAACTTTCAATTATTCAAAAGGCACTAAGTTTTATAGGCATAAGTACACACTTCAAAATCAAAGCTTTTAAGAAATTTTTTGACTTTCTACACATTTTTGTGTGGATTTCTATTTAGCTCATTAGACCATGTGCAATGCTTGTTCCCTTAGGCTTTCTATGGCACCCATGTAACGAGTTTTGGGTCAACGACTCCGAATCTAGATAGCTTTAGGGCGTTGAGTGTTGAGACACTCCTTTTGAACTTAATCACTCGAGTGTCAAAGGCCACGAAACAAGCTAGGTCTTTATTTGAGTTAGCTTCACATTGTCATAATAATCCAACACATCAATATTTTCAAATTTAAAGCACACATTATGAAGTGTAAATGTGACCATGGAACTCTATACCTTATGAGAATTTTAGTTAATATCTTTGGGAATTACTCCTTAAGTGTCTCAAGATGCAACATCCACTCAACTCCTCTCCCATAGATTGTGTGTAAATATCTAAAGAAGCAAATCCTAATCTTAGGTCGACGTGAGCAAAAATCGAGATATGCTTGTTCCATTAGTCCAGATTATATATTGAAGTCATGCCATCTATCTTAAGTTAATTCTAGCAAATTGTACAATTTGACAAGCTAAAACTCATAACAGAAAAAAAATAAAGCATGCCATATGAATAGCTCAAACGCCCCCAAACTTAAGCGAAACAAACCCATATGATGTATATATATGCTAAGTCGAATTCCACCCCCAAATTTGAACTATAGCATTGTCCTCAATGTTATCAATCACACATAAGTAGTGGAAAAGAAAAACTTAACCAAATGGGATGTTGAAAAACATGCCCGAATACCGAAAAAGAATTTTAGTTCCAAGTGAAGGTGGTGTAACATCTTTATCCATCCAACGTGAGCTACTCATGTACCTTGTACGACAAAACAAAAACAAAACATGCAAATATATTTTTTCGTGTGTTAAAGAAAAGAAAAAGAAAAAATAAAAAAAAAAAAAGAAAAAGAACAAAAACAAAAACAAGAAAAAGGAAAACACTTGGGTTGCCTCCCAAGAAGCGCTTGTTTATAGTCATTAGCTTGACTTTACCATGTTAACTCAATTTTGTAGATCCCGAATTGGACCCGACGACTTAGCTACTCTCCAATCAACTTTAGAATCTTGATTTCTAGGTAAAGAACCCTCATGTGCTTGTCGAATAGAAGACTTAAATATCCCCTTTTTGAGTTTTTGTCGAGGGATCTTTTTGTCGTGCAAAGTTTTAATACCTTCCTTTTCAATCCTTGCACTTTCATGCGCATCAAATTTGAACTTATCTGGTTCACGACGTCGAAACTTCCTCTCCTCTCTAGTAATGTTTGAAGTCAACGATGAATTTTTCTCAAACAGTCGAGCAATATCAGCGACAACTTCATCTTCCTCCTCAATCGAGCCACCATTCAACAATCGTGCTTCTAATGGATCCTTATAGTGGTGCCTAGCAAGCTTGTCCGCAGTTATAGCCTTGTCAATCCTGTAACAAGAGTTCTCGATAGAGCAGTTAGCAACAGATTTATATAAACTAAATTCAACTCTCTCATCCCCAATATTCAAGGAAAGCCTTCCATTTTTAACATCAATAATAGCTCCTGCTGTAGCTAGGAATGGCCTACCAAGAAAAATGGGGATTTGAGAATCCTCATCCATATCGAGAACGACAAAGTCTGTAGGAATAAAAAATTTTCCTACTCTAATCGGTACATCTTCTAGCATACCTGCCGGATACTTCACGGATCTATCAGCTAATTGCAGAGTAATCGTGGTAGGTTTTAACTCACCCAATTCTAACTTACGTGAAACAGAAAGTGGCATAAGACTAACGCTAGCACCAAGGTCACACAATGCATGATCAAAACTAACGTTACCTATTACGCATGGAATCGAAAAACTACCGGGGTCTTTAAGCTTAGGAGGTAATTTATTTTGAATTAATGCGCTACACTCCTCAGTTAAAGCCACGGTTTCATAGTCCTCTAGTTTCCGTTTGTTAGAAAGAATTTCCTTCAAAAACTTAGCATAAGAAGGCATTTGTGCAAGTGCATCAGTGAATGGAATATTAATGTAAAGTTTTTTCAAAACTTCTAAAAATTTTCCAAACTGTTTATCTAATTTCGCCTTAGCTAATCTTTGAGGGAAAGGCACGGGTGGTTCATATGGCGGTGGAGGTACATACTCTGGCTCTTTCTCGCTTTTATCAGTTGTTTTGTCAATAGAGTTGTCGGGATGAGACGATTTTTCTTTTTCGACCTTCTCAGTTGACTCAGTTTCACTAATCCTAGTAGGCATCTTTGGACCTTCATAATCGGTTCCACTCTTTAAAGTAATAGCATTACAATGTTCCTTCGGATTTATCTCAGGTTGTCCAGGAAAAGAACCGGAATTTCTATTCGAGTTACTAGCTTGTTGTGCAATTTGAGTTTCTAGCATTTTATTATGAGTTGCTAAAGAATCGACCTTAGTTGCTAGTTGTTTAATTGCATCATTTACTATCTCATTTTGCTTAGTCTAGGCTACTACGAAACTCTCTAGAAGGGACTCTAGGTTCGATTTCTGTTGTGGAACAGGATCGTAAGGCTTCTGTTGGAATCCATGTGGCTGCCTAAAGTTAGGATGTGGAGCTGCGTTTTGGCTTGGGTTATACGAAAAATTAGGGTGATTCCTCCAACCAGGATTAAAAGTATTTGAAAACGGGTCGTTCTTTTGGTTGAAGTTATTCACAAAGTTGGCTTGTTCAATAGAGGGATTGTTAGGTACACTACCTAGTTGACACTCTAATGCAACATGACCAACCATACCACATATTTCGCACATAGGAGGTGTAGTATTGACAGAATTAATATGCACGTTCATGGAATCTAACTTCTTAGACATAGCCTCTACTTGTGCAGAAAGTAAAGTAATGGCATCAATATCATACTTAACTGGTGTCTTCTGTGGAATCGATCTTTCGCTAGACCATTGGTAGTGGTTCAGTGCCATATCCCCGATTAAGTCATATGCTTCATCGATACCCTTATTCATTAAAGCGCCTCCAGCTGCTGCATCGACTGACATCCTCGTGGTGTAAATCAGCCCGTTATAAAATGTATGAACTATGAGCCATTTCTCCAGCCCGTGATGTGGGCACAGTCGGAGAAGATCCTTGAATCGTTCCCAAGCTTCATATAACGATTCACCATCTCTCTGAGCAAAAGTCGTAATTTGATTCCTCAGTTGTGCAGTCTTGCTCGGAGGAAAATATCTCGCTAGAAAGCATTGCATGAGCTGATCCCATGTTCTGATTGAACCCGATGGTAAAGAGTGTAGCCAAGCTCTCGCCTTGTCTCTTAGTGAGAACGGGAATAACCTCAGCCTGATAGCATACTGGGAAACCCCGTTCATCTTTAGAGTGTCACAGTACTCTAAGAACATTGACAAGTGGAGATTCGGCTCTTCAGTAGGTGCACCCCCAAACTGATTCTGCTGAACCATTTGCAGAAGGGATGTCTTGAGCTCGAAATTGTTGGCCTCTACAGTAGGCCTGGCGATGCTGGAGTGAAGTGTCTGCGCATTCGGCGCTGCAAAATCCTTAAGACATCTCGCATTTGCGTTCGCATTCGCATTTGCAGCCGGGTTTGCATTCGCGTTAGCGTTTGCGTTGATGTTTACATTCACATTCTCTTCAGCCATCGTTATTTGTTTCAGCTGAGCTTGTTTCAGTATTTGTTGTCTTCTCCTAGCACGAAAAGTTTGCTCGATTTCTGGATCAGGTTCGAAATCGATCTTACTTCGCATACAAGGAAAAATCGAAAACCTGAACTAAAACAGAAAAATAAAAATTAAAAATTAAAAATAAAATAAAATGGCTTAGTCTCACTAAAATCTGATAAAAACTAATATTGACTATTCAAGTCCTCGGCAACGGCGCCAAAAACTTGATGTGCCTAAACCGCAAGCGCACGGCTTCGGTGTAGTACAAAAGATATCGTTCCCACGAGGACCGAATAATCAAGCACTAGCCTATCAATTATCAGTAATCTAAGCCTAACGAAGTTATGAGATAAAAAGTAAAGAAAACGGAACAGAACGTATAAAACTGGTTTTGATTATATGAGATTAGTAATTCCAGAATCAGGTTTCACCACGACATACGTTATCAATTAAATCATACAATCAATTCAGTTACAATCACCACTTATGAAGGACATTATCCAATTATACTCATTACCTTCTGTCGAAGCATAACAATTTACTCAAGTTAATTAATCAACTACTTTCGTGATGATTAGACTAAGCTCAGATTCATTAATCTCTATGATAATGTATCGATTTCTCAAAAGACCTAAAACTACTTTCGTGATTTAGGATCTTAGGTTTGAATTCTAGAGTTCCGATTTAGATGTCACCTTTCAGAATTTTCACCTAATATCTATGAACATGTAAATATGTGGCCAGCAAATTCACAAGCATTAACAATCAAGAATTCAAATCATAAGCATATGCGATGTAACGTAAACGATCATATAATTCAGGCTGATAACATATTATCGGGTTATTCCCGATTCTAGAATAAAATAGACTACTCCATAGATACAAGAGCACAATCAACGAAAATCAAAGTAAACATGATAGATAGACGAGAATTAAAAGAGAATAGAAAGATAAACTCGATAAAACCCGTTGTCAAAGATCCTGTTTACAATCAATTGTCGAATCTCGTTCTTGAATCTCTAATCCTTACAATCAATCTCCAAGAAATAAAGTTCGAACCCCAAAATAATGTTTGGAGGGGGTATTTATACCTAATCTAGAACATAAACCCGAAGTTGGGCCGAATATGGGCTTTTTCAGCGTTAAGACTCAACCTAACTCGCGTCTGTACGCCGAGTAAAGCGGCGTACGTACGCAGTACAAATTGGCGTACGTACGCCGTACAAATTGGCGTACGTACGCTGATTTAGCCCCAAACTTTCTGTCTTCGTTGTCTGAACGCCAATTAACACGGCGTACGTACGCCGTTGTTCCAGTCCGAATTTGGCTTTGGGGTCTTCTACAAAGTTGTAGCTCTATGTCTTAGCTTCAAACCCCACTGATTTGGATCCAATCCAAGTTGTAGAACTCGAGTTATGATCGTTTTACCAAGACTGCGCCATTTGGTTCGGAACAAAGCGTATTTATAACTTTTGAGTCTTCAAACGTTTGAACCGGATCTTGTCCTCTTCATAAGACTTTTAGGTAATTGTCTTAGCTTTCTAATTATATAAGGCTCATTAATATTGGAGGTTTGTATCCCAAGATACGATTGTATTTCCAAGCATCGCCAATTTACCTCCTTTCGTACGTTTTTCGCCCTTTTCTCGAAATTAATGATTTTTTCCAACGAACATGTAACAAACCTATTAAACGCATATGGGGTATAAATCATGATATAAAATGATATATAAACGACTAATCTTAGGCTAAAAAACACGTATAATTGAGGTTTATCAAACTACTACAAATATTAGGGTTAACCAAACAATTACGGATTTGGGTCCTAATTAGCTTAATACGATTGCAACGATTAATTAATTGACTAGACTAAATAATCAATTGAAATATATATATCAACGGAGCTCGGAGAAAAAGTAATTACAAATAAACAAGGAAATTAAAGCACAATTCGATCTCAAAAATATTAAGAATCAAACCTCGATGAATCCTCGACTAGAATTATGTGTTTAGCAACACATAATTAAAAACGTCAACAATGTATAAAATTCGAAAGCTTGGATTGCAGTAGGGAAAACGTGCGTTGAATTAAAATAAAGCAAAAGATGTCTTGTGAAATAAAATTCCACATATTTAAACCTGATAGAGTTCTAATCCAAGAAGGAAACTAATTAAAATTAGGACTCTCACAAACTTAACAAACAAAACAAACTAGGAATATTCAAAATATGAAAATAAATCATAAAACAAAAATAAGGGAATAAATCCCAAATATCCGATAACTCCTTAACAGCAAAATCCGAATTCAAGAAAATCTTTTAAAATTCCATCCGCATGGTTTCTGGGCAGAAGCGTTCTGACGATTGAGCGTGGGCACGCTCAACTCTGCAAAGTCTTCTGCCTTGTTCTTTTATGCCAATTCTATTTCTTCACATTTTTCTCCTCTTTTCATTCCAATTGGCTCCTTCAAATACATGATTACATAGAATTCAAATATCAACATAATATCACGAAATAAGAAGCGCAAATGTGATAAATGACTCGACATTAAACACGTAAAATATGCACAAAACACAATCTAACAAATACCCCCATACTTATGCCATTGTACGTCCTTGGACAATGCTCAAAAGTTAGCTATGCAAAATAATCAAGATGACATTACTCGGGCTAGTAGACAAATAGAGTTGTGACCAAAAGAACAAGGATCAAACTTGAAAAGATGAAGTATGCAATTAACTAAAATTCTCGATACCACACTAGTTTGATGCTAGCAAAACGATTTCAATTGAACAAATAGAAAAACAAGACTTTAGACGACTTTCTCTCATAATCTCTCCAACACTCGTGTATGGATATATATGTTTCGCTCAAATCTCAAAGTGTTAATATTATCCCATAGGCTTGGTTATACACCAACGTTGTTACTACTTTTGAGAGTGTGCATAAAAGAATCAAAAGGTCTATATTAACGGTTTTAACAGGGCTAAGGTTCAGGGTAGGAGTAAAAAGAAAGGTGGATAAAAGGCTAAGTCCGAAAACTTCGTCTAGTCATCGAGACATCATTGGGTATATGTGGCGATGAGGACCTAAGTACCTTTGTTCCATTCTTTCGAGGGCTCAGGATTTTGTCATTCGTTTTTTATTGAACCTCTTTCTCGGTACCCCTTTATTTCTCTTTTTTCTTTCATTTTTTTTCTTTCTTTTTCGAAATATTTTTTTTTTGTATTTTCCACGAGTTCCCCCACACTTATTCAAAAACATCATCTTCTTGACTTTCGTTCCCAATCAACAATAATCTCAATGCTCGACTCATTTTCTAGATAGGTAAAATGAAGAGATATATAAACAGTAAAGGCTCAAGTTCGGGGTTAATCAAGAAAAGAAGGTTAAAAGGCTTAAAGTGGGCTAACAAATAGAAAAACAAGACTTTAGACGACTTTCTCTCATAATCTCTCCAACATTCGTGTATGGATATATGTGTTTCGCTCAAATCTCAATGTGTTAACGTCATCTCATAGGCTTGGTTATACACCAACGTCGTTACTACTTTTGAGAGTGTGCATAAAATAATCAAAAGGTCTATATTTAGGGTTTAAACGGGGCTAAGGTTCGGGGTAGGAGTAAAAAGAAAGGTGGATAAAGGGCTAAGTCCGAAAACTTCGTCGAGTCACCGAGGCATCATTGGGTATATGTGGCGATGAGGACCCAAGTACCTTTGTTCCATTCATTCGACGGCTCGGGATTTTGTCATTCATTTTTTATCCAACCTCTTTATCGGTACCCCTTTATTTCTCTTTTTTCTTTCATTTTTTTCTTTCTTTTTCGAAATATTTTTTTTGTATTTTCCACGAGTTCCCCCAGACTTATTCAAAAACATCATTTTCTTGACTTTCGTTCCCAATCAACAATAATCTCAATGCTCGACTCATTTTATAGATGGGTAAAATGAAGAGATATATAAACGGTAAAGGCTCAAGTTCGGGGTTAATCAAGAAAATAAGGTTAAAAGGCTTAAAGTGGGCTAACAAATAGAAAAACAAGACTTTAGACGACTTTCTCTCATAATCTCTCCAACACTCGTGTATGGATATATATGTTTCGCTCAAATCTCAAAGTGTTAATATTATCCCATAGGCTTGGTTATACACCAACGTTGTTACTACTTTTGAGAGTGTGCATAAAAGAATCAAAAGGTCTATATTAACGGTTTTAACGGGGCTAAGGTTCAGGGTAGGAGTAAAAAGAAAGGTGGATAAAAGGCTAAGTCCGAAAACTTCGTCTAGTCATCGAGACATCATTGGGTATATGTGGCGATGAGGACCTAAGTACCTTTGTTCCATTCTTTCGAGGGCTCAGGATTTTGTCATTTGTTTTTTATTGAACCTCTTTCTCGGTACCCCTTTATTTCTCTTTTTTCTTTCATTTTTTTTCTTTCTTTTTCGAAATATTTTTTTTTTTGTATTTTCCACGAGTTCCCCCACACTTATTCAAAAACATCATCTTCTTGACTTTCGTTCCCAATCAACAATAATCTCAATGCTCGACTCATTTTCTAGATAAGTAAAATGAAGAGATATATAAACAGTAAAGGCTCAAGTTCGGGGTTAATCAAGAAAAGAAGGTTAAAAGGCTTAAAGTGGGCTAACAAATAGAAAAACAAGACTTTAGACGACTTTCTCTCATAATCTCTCCAACACTCGTGTATGGATATATATGTTTCGCTCAAATCTCAAAGTGTTAATATTATCCCATAGGCTTGGTTATACACCAACGTTGTTACTACTTTTGAGAGTGTGCATAAAAGAATCAAAAGGTCTATATTAACGGTTTTAACGGGGCTAAGGTTCAGGGTAGGAGTAAAAAGAAAGGTGGATAAAAGGCTAAGTCCGAAAACTTCGTCTAGTCATCGAGACATCATTGGGTATATGTGGCGATGAGGACCTAAGTACCTTTGTTCCATTCTTTCGAGGGCTCAGGATTTTGTCATTCGTTTTTTATTGAACCTCTTTCTCGGTACCCCTTTATTTCTCTTTTTTCTTTCATTTTTTTTCTTTCTTTTTCGAAATATTTTTTTTTTGTATTTTCCACGAGTTCCCCCACACTTATTCAAAAACATCATCTTCTTGACTTTCGTTCCCAATCAACAATAATCTCAATGCTCGACTCATTTTCTAGATAGGTAAAATGAAGAGATATATAAACAGTAAAGGCTCAAGTTCGGGGTTAATCAAGAAAAGAAGGTTAAAAGGCTTAAAGTGGGCTAACAAATAGAAAAACAAGACTTTAGACGACTTTCTCTCATAATCTCTCCAACATTCGTGTATGGATATATGTGTTTCGCTCAAATCTCAATGTGTTAACGTCATCTCATAGGCTTGGTTATACACCAACGTCGTTACTACTTTTGAGAGTGTGCATAAAATAATCAAAAGGTCTATATTTAGGGTTTAAACGGGGCTAAGGTTCGGGGTAGGAGTAAAAAGAAAGGTGGATAAAGGGCTAAGTCCGAAAACTTCGTCGAGTCACCGAGGCATCATTGGGTATATGTGGCGATGAGGACCCAAGTACCTTTGTTCCATTCTTTCGACGGCTCGGGATTTTGTCATTCATTTTTTATCCAACCTCTTTATCGGTACCCCTTTATTTCTCTTTTTTCTTTCCTTTTTTTCTTTCTTTTTCGAAATATTTTTTTTGTATTTTCCACGAGTTCCCCCAGACTTATTCAAAAACATCATTTTCTTGACTTTCGTTCCCAATCAACAATAATCTCAATGCTCGACTCATTTTATAGATGGGTAAAATGAAGAGATATATAAACGGTAAAGGCTCAAGTTCGGGGTTAATCAAGAAAATAAGGTTAAAAGGCTTAAAGTGGGCTAACAAATAGAAAAACAAGACTTTAGACGACTTTCTCTCATAATCTCTCCAACACTCGTGTATGGATATATATGTTTCGCTCAAATCTCAAAGTGTTAATATTATCCCATAGGCTTGGTTATACACCAACGTTGTTACTACTTTTGAGAGTGTGCATAAAAGAATCAAAAGGTCTATATTAACGGTTTTAACGGGGCTAAGGTTCAGGGTAGGAGTAAAAAGAAAGGTGGATAAAAGGCTAAGTCCGAAAACTTCGTCTAGTCATCGAGACATCATTGGGTATATGTGGCGATGAGGACCTAAGTACCTTTGTTCCATTCTTTCGAGGGCTCAGGATTTTGTCATTTGTTTTTTATTGAACCTCTTTCTCGGTACCCCTTTATTTCTCTTTTTTCTTTCATTTTTTTTCTTTCTTTTTCGAAATATTTTTTTTTTGTATTTTCCACGAGTTCCCCCACACTTATTCAAAAACATCATCTTCTTGACTTTCGTTCCCAATCAACAATAATCTCAATGCTCGACTCATTTTCTAGATAGGTAAAATGAAGAGATATATAAACAGTAAAGGCTCAAGTTCGGGGTTAATCAAGAAAAGAAGGTTAAAAGGCTTAAAGTGGGCTAACAAATAGAAAAACAAGACTTTAGACGACTTTCTCTCATAATCTCTCCAACATTCGTGTATGGATATATGTGTTTCGCTCAAATCTCAATGTGTTAACGTCATCCCATAGGCTTGGTTATACACCAACGTCGTTACTACTTTTGAGAGTGTGCATAAAATAATCAAAAGGTCTATATTTAGGGTTTAAACGGGGCTAAGGTTCGGGGTAGGAGTAAAAAGAAAGGTGGATAAAGGGCTAAGTCCGAAAACTTCGTCGAGTCACCGAGACATCATTGGGTATATGTGGCGATGAGGACCCAAGTACCTTTGTTCCATTCTTTCGACGGCTCGGGATTTTGTCATTCATTTTTTATCGAACCTCTTTATCGGTACCCCTTTATTTCTCTTTTTTCTTTCATTTTTTTCTTTCTTTTTCGAAATATTTTTTTTGTATTTTCCACGAGTTCCCCCAGACTTATTCAAAAACATCATTTTCTTGACTTTCGTTCCCAATCAACAATAATCTCAATGCTCGACTCATTTTATAGATGGGTAAAATGAAGAGATATATAAACGGTAAAGGCTCAAGTTCGGGGTTAATCAAGAAAATAAGGTTAAAAGGCTTAAAGTGGGCTAACAAATAGAAAAACAAGACTTTAGACGACTTTCTCTCATAATCTCTCCAACACTCGTGTATGGATATATATGTTTCGCTCAAATATCAACGTGTTAACGTTATCCCATAGGCTTGGTTACACCAACGTCGTTACTACTTTTGAGAGTATGCATAAAAGAATCAAAAGGTTTTTATTAAGGGTTTTAACGGTTCTAAAGTTCGGGGTAGGAGTAAAAGAAAGGTGGATAAAAGATAAGTCCGAAAACTTCGTTGAGTCATCGAGACATCATTGGGTATATGTGGCGATGAAGACTCAAGTACCTTTGATACATTCTTTCGACGGCTCGGGATTTTGTCATTCGTTCTTTATCGAATCTTTTTCTCGGTATCCCTTTATTTCTCTTTTTTGTTTCTTTCTTTTTCGAATTTTTTTTTTTGTATTTTGCACAAGTTCCCCCACACTTATTCAAAAACATCACCTTCTTAAGTTTCGTTCCCAATCAATAATAATCTCAATGCTGGACTCGTTTTCTAGACGGCTAAAATGAAGAGATATATAAACGGTAAAGGCTCAAGTTCGGGGTTAATCAAGAAAAGAAGGTTAAAAGCCTCAAAGTGGGCTAACGAGGGGATTCTGCAAAGGTACGGTTATTTGGTAAAGTGGCTGAATTCAAAATGCCTTTATCATATTCGATCACGCACACACTCTTGTAATTTTGACGAGGTTCAAAACAAGATCTAGAATTCCAAAAAGACGCGAGTATCACACAAGAAGGAAGAAGATATTTCGTGAATAGATGATCACAACAAAAGGCACAAATTCTCATAAGGTATGGGTAGTTGTACTAAAAAATGCGGTTCTATGTTCGCTATCAATCGCTATACTAGCACAAATTTCACATAGCACGAAAATTCAATCAAAGCATATTCAAATTGTTCAAGTCTAACCGGTTCGAAAGAAGCACAAACACTAAAATCTAAGATGCCAAAAACGTAAATCGAAAAATTTCACACAACTAAAATTGAACAAAAACACCGAGAAAGTACAATCGCACGAGAAACCGCCCCCCCACACTTAAAACATGCATTTTTCTCAATGTGAATTAAAACGATGAAATAACAAGCAATGCGACAAATTAAAGAACAAGGGAGGGGACTTCCCTATGGTATCACTCGGTCGTGATATGCCGAAGTGATCGGTGAGGTGTTTGAGGTGGGCGGTAATTGTGTGGAGTTGTGTTTCGATGGTGTCGAGTCGGGTATGGGTAGTGTTCGGCTCGGTGGCATCCGCAGTATCATGGGCTTCGGCAAGTTCTTGGACAGGTGTGGAATGGGCAGCAGCCTCGTTCGCTCTTGCGCGTCTTGAGGTCGCGTACGCGGGTGTTCGTTGGCGGGGGTTGGCGAATGCATAGCGACCTCGGTCGAAAATGACGAGGCCCATCCGAAGTACGCATGCGAGGTCCATCGGTTCCATCGCACATGCGACTCGCATGTAAGTAACCTGCACGTCTAACAAACCCAGTGAAACGGCAAAGTGTGCTATGCAAGAGCCTAAAATCAATGGTCATTTTTGGTTAGCCGCGGATTGAAATTGGTGAGCGAACCATGCGCCTAAGTTAATGAAAATTTTGTTTTTCATGCACCAAAAGATAAAAAATTCAGCTTTCGTCAATGTACCCGAGCTGTCCCTACGACCTGAAAAATTAAACGCTAAATAGCTTTGGGCGAGTTTAAGTACCGGGTCCTTCAAATAAGAACTTTTGGACGAGCTCGGGTTATGGGCGAAAGTACAAACAGACTATTCTTGCCAAAGTGCGTGCGGTTGAAATTCATTGCAATAATCGACATTTGAGTTTCAATAATCAGGGGTTTCGGCAAACTCGTCCAAAATAAAACCGAGTGCGATATTAAATTCCATTATTGAAAGTAAATAGTGTTTGCCCATTAAATGGAATTTAATAAGCCCGGGAATGGACAACATTATGTCGGTTTTCTTTTCAAATTTGAACATTGTGTAAAATTCCCATGTGAGTTCAATGTAAGTCGGGCAATGCACATCAAAATATCGAGACAAACCATCACCATCGATTAAATTTAAAAACTCATCACACACATTTAACGTATCTAATGCGGTAAGATCGATATACTTAAAGGATATGATCGAACGAGAAGAGATGTCGGCGTACCGTTGTCAATCCTCGGTTAATTGGAAAGTGACATGGCCTCCGGTGGCAGTGTTGGGTAGCACGTTCCTCCCGAGGCCGAGACGACTTTGCCTCTGAGTGGGCAATCAGGAGGTAGCATCAGCAAGTTCGGGTGGAGTTGGCTCGGGTGAGCTGTCCAAACTCGGGTCAGGGGCTGGAGTAGACTCGGTCAGTTGGTGTGAAGACGTCGGAGTTGCAATAGACGATGGAGGAGAAGTAGTGCGTAAGCGGCGTCGATTAGTTAATGGTAGAGCAGCTAGTGGCGCGGCCAAGGAATGGCGGCGAAGAGTGGATAGTCGTTCGGTCGGAGCAGTGACCGGAGTAGCGGCAAGTGATGGTGTGTGGGCAGTTGGTGGAGGTTCAGTGGCCGGTATGTCGGTCAGGCTTGCGGCAGGCGTCGCCGCATTTGTGCGTGGCGGTGCAGTGGCGACTTCCGAGAATCTTGGTCGGAATGCACCACTGTATCGATTAACGGTCGGTCGTCTCGGAGGACGTGAAGGCTGTGGCGGAGCTCTTTCTTCCGGGGAGGTCTCCGGTGAAGAATCGAGCACGAGTGGTTTGGCAGCAGAGGTGGGCGGAGCCTTAGGTTCGTGCGTCAGACGGCGCATGTAGAGCGTCGGAGGGGTGGGCGTTGAGGTGGAGAGGATAATTGGGAGGCGGAGCTTTCATTTTCAGAGGTGGCGGTGGCGTTAATTGATAAACTTCGATTATATCTATTTTCTAGCCTAAGATTAGTCATTTTTATATCAATTTTTATCATGATTTAGACCCCAAATACGTTTATAGGTTTGTTATAGGGAATATTGCATTTTTGGTACATCAATGTGGCATGCACGTTTATTTGATACACTAAGATGCGGGGGTGGCAATTTGGGTACATTATTGTGGAGTAGGTCTAGCAATTTAGGTACAAATTACGCCGGAAAATTCAATTTTCGTCGGAAAATGACATTTGCTGGTCACGTGCATTCAAATTTGGGGATTTTGACCAATTTTCACCAAAAAGCTAACATGGCCTATTACTGGAGGGAAATTTTCAATTTCATTTTTATAATTTTTTTTTTCTAATTTTAATTTTTTTTTATTTATTTTTTCTCTTCCATTTTTGTCTTCTTCCCCACCCACCATTGTCTTCTTCTTCCTTACACAACCATAGAAACACCACCATAAACCACCATTTTCCACCAACAACCATCTTAAAATCCACCAATTCCCACTTTTCGGTGGCCTTACCTTACTAAAATCTTTACCACCTTCGATTTTATGACCATGTTCGAATTTCACCATTTCCATTCAAGCACCATTAGTGTTGGGGTATGTCATGTTCGAATTTCACCATTAGTGTTGGTATCCCATGTTCGAATTTCACCATTTCCATTCAAATTTCACCATTGTCATTGACAATGTTCAACTTGTGTGAGAAAGCCATTTTTAGGGTTTGGTGGGGAAGAAGATGGTGGTGGGGAAGAAGACAAACTTTTGGGAAATAATTGAGGATTGAGGGGTAATTTGGTAAAACACAATTTAATTAATCCAATTATAAAGTCAAAATTGGTCAATTTCCTAAACAAATAAGTCAATTTATCTTAATTTATGGTCAAAATGATAAAAAAATCCCCAATTTCGGTCAAAATCCCCAATTTTAGTTAAAATTAACTAATAGTCCGGCTGAAATCGAATATTTCGACTGAAATCGGATATTCCAGCGTAACTTGTACCCAAATTGCCAGACCTACCCCACAATAATGTACCCAAATTGCCACCCCCCATATTAGTGTATTAAATAAACGTGCAAGCCACATTGATGTACCAAATATGCAATATTCCCGTTTGTTATATATTTGTAGGGTAAAAATCATTAACTTCGAGAAAATGACAAAAAAAGTATGAAAGGAGGTAAACTGGCAATTTTTGGACATATAATGATATCTTCGGCTATAGACCTCCAATATTGATGATGCTTATATGGTTAGAAAGCTAAGATAATTCACTAAAAGTTTTATGAAGAAGACAAGATCCGATTCAAACGTTTGAAGGCCCGAAAGTTATAAAATATATTCTGTTCCGTACCAAATATGGCAGTTTTGGTACAAAGATCATAACTTGAATTCTACAACTTGGATTTGATCCACAAGTTGGGCTGTAAAGCTAAGACATAGATCTACAACTTTGTAGAAGACACCAAAGTCAAATTTGGATAGGAAGATTGTCAAACAAGTGAATCAAAATAGCAGAAAAACACTATCGTGGGCGTTCAAACGCCCGCATTTGACCGCGGGACGTTTAGACGGACCCTTTCGGATCTTATTTCTTCATTCTTTCTTCATTCTTTTTGGTATAAACACCTCCTCCAAATATTGTATTAGCGTTCAAACTTGATTTTTCTGAAATTGATTGTAAAGATTAGAGATTAAAGAACAAGATTCCAGACTTGATTATAAGCAGATATTTCGACAACGGGTTGAATCGATTCTATTTCTTTAATCCTTGTCAATTTATTATGTGTACTTTTAAGATTGTTGATTATATTTTCGCATATATGGAGTAATACATTTTATTCTGAAATCGGGAATAGCTCGATAATATATTATCGATATAAATTATAGAATCGTTGACGTTGCATGGCTTTCGCTTATGATTTGAATTATTGGTATTTAACGCTTGTGAATTTGCTGGTCACTTATTTGAATGATTATATATATTAGGTGAAAATTTTGAAAGGTGACATCTAAATCAGAACTCTAGTTTTCAAACCTAGGATCCTAAATCACGAAAGTAGTTTTAGGTCTTTTGAGAAATCGATACACTATCACAGAGATCAATGAATCTGAGTTCAGGCTAATCGTCATGAAATTAGGGGATTAATTGACTTAGGTAAATTATTATGCTTCGACAGAAGGTAATAAGTATAATTAGATGGTGTCCTTCATAAGTAGCGATTGTAATTGAATTGATGATATGACTGAATGGATAACGTATGTTGTGGTGAACCCTGATTTCGGAATTGCTAATCCCATATAATCAAAACCAGTTTCCAACATTCTGTTTAGTTTTATTTACTATTTATCTCATATTTTCATTATGCTTGGATTACTGATAATTGATAGACTAGTGCTTGATTATTCGGTCCTCGTGGGAATAATATTTTTTGTACTACATCGAAGCTGTGCGCTTGTGGTAATATATACATCAAGTTTTTGGCACCGTTGTTGGGGACTAGAATAATCGATATTAGTTTTTATCAGCTTTTAGTGAGACTAAGCTATTTTATTTTTAGTTTTTAATTTTTATTTTTTGTTTTATTTTCAGGATTTCCATCATTCTCTGTGTATGCAAAGCAGTATCGATTTCCCTATCGAACTAGATCCAGAAATTGAAACGACTTTTCGTGCAAGGAGAAAGTTACAAAGACTGAAACAAGCAGCAATGGTTGAAGAGAATGCAAACGTGAACGCTAATGCAAGCGTTAACGTGAATGCAAACGGGAACGCGAACGTAAATACGAGATCTCTGAAGGATTTTACAGCACTGAATGCACAGACCCTTCACTTTAGCATCAAGACCTACTGTAGATTCGAATAACTTTGAGCTCAAGCCATCCCTTCTGCAAATGGTTCAGCAGAGTCAGTTTGGGGGTGCACCTACTGAAGAGCCAAATCTCCACTTGTCTATGTTTTTAGAGTACTGCGACACTCTAAAGATGAACGGGGTTTCACAAGATGCTATCAGCTGATATTATTCCCATTCTCATTGAGAGACGAGGCAAGAACGTGGCGACATTCTTTACCATTGGATTCCATCAGAACGTGGGATCAACTTATGCAGTGCATCCTGGCGAAGTACTTTCCCCCGAGCAAGACTACACAACTGAGGAACCAGATAACCACCTTCTCACAACGAGACAGCGAATCACTATATGAAGCTTGGGAGCGATTTAAGGATCTTCTTCGACTGTGCCCACACCATGAGCTGGAGAAGTGGCTTATAGTTCAAACATTTTACAACAGGTTGATCTATAATACGCGGATGTCCGTTGATGCAGTAACAGGAGGAGCTCTGATGAATAAAAGTTTTCATGAAGCTTACGATCTAATTGAGGATATGGCACTGAACCACTACCAATGGTCAAGCGAAAAATCGATTCCACAGAAGACACCAGGTAAGTACGATCTTGACGCTATTAGTTTACTTTCTGCCCAAGTAGAAGCCATGTCTAAAAAATTAGATTTGATGAACATGCATGTTAATTCTGTCAATACTCCAGTTCCTATGTGCGAAATATGTGGTATGGTTGGGCATGTTGCATTAGAGTGTCAACTAGCAATTGTACCTAATGATCCCTCTATGGAACAAGCCAACTTTGTGAATAACTTCAACCAAAAGAACGATCCATTTTTAAATACTTTTAATCCTGGTTGGAGGAATCACCCTAATTTTTCGTACAAGCCTAACTAAAACTCAGCTCCACATCCTAACTTTAGGTAGTCAGCTGGATTCCAACAGAAGTCCTACAATCCCGTTCCACCATAGAAATCGAACCTAGAATCCCTTCTTGAGAGTTTTGTAGTAGCCCAGAATAAATAAAACGAGGTAGTGAATGATGCAATTAAGCAACTAGCAACTAAGGTCGATTCTTTAGCAACTCACAATAAAATGCTAGAAACTCAAATTGCACAACAAGCTAGTAACTCAAGTAGGACTTCCGGTTCTTTTCGCGGAAAACCTGCGACAAACCCAAAAGAACATTGTAATGCTATTACTTTAAGAAGTGGAACCAATTATGAAGGTCCAAAGATACCTACTAGGATGGTGAAACTGAGTCAACTAAGAAGGTCAAAAAGCAAAAATCATTTCATCTTGATAACTCTAATGAAAACGAGTAATGAAAGCGAAAAAGAACTAGCCTATGTACCTCCACCACCATATGAGCCACTTATACCTTTCCCTCAAAGATTAGCTAAGGCAAAATTAGATAAGCAGTTTGAGAAATTTTAGAAGTTCTAAAAAAGCTTTATATTAATATTCCCTTCACTGATGCACTATCACCAATGCCTTCATATACTAAATATTTGAATTTTTTTCTAACAAACGAAAGCTAGAGGAATATGAAAATATCTCTTTAGCTGAGGAGTGTAGCGCTGTAATTCAAAATAAATTACCTTCTAAGCTTAAAGATCTCGGTAGTTTCTCAATTTCTTGTGTAATTGGTAATATGAGTTTTAACAATGTTTTATGTGATCTTGGAGCTAGTGTTAGTCTCATGCCATTGTCTATGGTGAAGAAGTTAGAGATGAATAATTTAAAGCCTACGACCATAATTTTGCAATTAGCCGATCGTTCTGTTAAGTATCCGATAGGTGTGTTAGAGGATGTACCTATCAAGGTCGGTAAGTTCTTTATTCCTACGGGTTTCGTTGTTCTCGATATAGAAGAGGATTCTCAAATTTCCATTATTCTTGCTAGGCGCCATTCCTAGCTACAGCAAGAGCTATCATTGATGTTAAAAATGGAAGGCTTTTCTTGAATGTTGGAGAGGAGAGAGATGAATTTAGTCTATATAAATCTGTTGCTAACCGCTCTATCGAGAACTCTTGTTATAGGATTGACGAAGTTAATCAAATAAGCAAGGAAAATCTTGTTAGGAACCACTATAAGGATCCATTAGAAGCACGACTGATGAGTGGTGGCTCAGTCGAGGAGAAAGATGAAATTATCGCTGATATTGCTCGACTGATTGAGGGGGATTCGCCATTGACAGATGCGCATGAGAGTGGAAGAATTAACAAGAAAGGCATCAAAGTATTGCATGACAAAAAGATCCCTCGCCAAAAATTCAAAAAATGGCGATGTAGGTCTTATATACTGATGCCTGAGTTTTCTTTACCTAAAAATCGAGATCCTAAAGTCGATTTCAGAATTGCCAAGTCGTCGGGTCCAATCCGAGATTTACACTAAGTTAACATGGTAAAGTCAAGCTAATGACTATAAACAAGCGCTTCTTGGGAGGCAACTCAAGTGTTTTTCATTTTATTTTATTTTTCTTTCTTTCTTTCTTTCTTTTTTCATTGCATGCTTAATTTTTGTTTTGTCGCATAGGGTACGTGAATTCTCCTTCGGTTCGGGCATATTTTTCAACATCCCGTAAGGTTAAGTTTTCCTTTCCTACAACTTATGTGTGATAACATTGAGGACAATGTTATGAATTAAATTTGGGGGTGGAATTCGACTTTGCGTATCTATGTTGTATGAGTTTGTTTTGTTGAAGTTTGGGGGCGTTTGAGTTATTCATTTGACATGCATATTTTTTTTTAATGAGTTCTACCTTGTCAATTTCTACAATTTGCTATAATTAACTTAAGAAAGATGGCATGACTTCAATATTTAATCTGGACTAATGAAACAAACATATCTCGGTTTTTGCTCATGTCGACCTAAGATTAAGATTAGCTTCTTTAGATGACACTTTGCACATAATCATATGGTAGAGGAGTTGAGTGGATGTTTCATCTTGAGACACGTAAGAATTAATTCCAAAAGGATATTAACTAAAAATTTCACAAGGTATTGAGTTCAATAGTCACATTTATGCTTCATAATAAATGCTTAGCATTCAAAATATTATTTGATGTGTTGGATTATTATGACATTGTGAATTTAACTCGCATAAAGACCTAGTTTGTTTCGTGGCCTTTGACACACGAGTGATTAAGTCCAAAAGGAGTGTCTCGACACTTAACGCCCTAAAGCTATCTAGATTCGGAGTCGTTGACCCAAAACTTGTTACATGGGTGTTATAGAAAGCCTAAGGGAACAAACATTGCACATGGTCTAATGAGCTAAAAGTTGAAATCCACACGTAATTGTATAGAAAGTTTTAAAAAAATGCTTAAAAGCTTTAATTTTGAAGTATGTATTCCTATCTATAAAGCTTAATGCCTTTTAAATAATTGAAAGTTGATAAAATTGGGATTATATCCAAATTTTGGTAAGGAAGCAACTCGACTATATTGCCTATGATTGCATGCACCACTTTGGAAGTTAATTCGGTTCTTAGTATTAATATATGGCAAAAATGAGTGATATGTATATACTTTTGAGCTTAATTGTTAATGATGTTATGCCATAATTCTTTTGTTAATTTTTATAAATTGTATTATCTGGATTTAGCTTGAATACCATAAATTTTGTGGGTATATCGAAATGCAAACCCACACGAGACCATAACTCGTCCTTTTGGGGTAACTAAAAGGTTTAAAGGCTTGTTGCACATGCTAAGTGCAATCGTGAACTCTACGAAAGTGAGCTAATTAGCTTTTTATTTTTTTAAGATCGTTGACAATAATATCTTGGGCTGTAGAACTCCAATGTTGATGATTCTTATATGGTTAAAAAGCTAAGACATTTCCCCAAAAGTTCTTTGAAGAAGACAAGATCCGATTCAAACGTTTGAAGGCCTGAAAGTTACAAAATATATTCTGTTCCGAACCAAATATGGCGGTTTTGGTACAAGATCATAACTTGAGTTCTACAACTTGGATTGGATCCACAAGTTGGGCTGTAAAGCTAAGACATAGATCTACAACTTTGTAGAAGACACCAAAGTCAAATTCGGATAGAAGATGGTCAAACAAGCGAATCAAAACAGCGGAAAAACACTGGGGCGTTTAAACGCCCACGTTTGAACGCGATGCATTTAAACGGGCCCTTCCGGATCTTTTTTCTTCATTCTTTCTTCATTCTTTTTGGTATAAATACCCCCTCCATATATTGTATTAGAGTTCGAACTTGATTTTTCTGAAATTGATTGTAAAGATTACAGATTAAAGAACAAGATTCCAAACTTGATTGTAAACAGATATTTCGACAACAGGTTTAATCGATTCTATTTCTTTAATCTCTTTTCATCCTTGTCAATTTATTATGTCTACTTTTACGATTGTTCATTGTGTTTTCGCATCTATGGAGTAATCCATTTTATTCTGGAATCGGGAATAGCCCGATAATACGTTATCGATATAAATTATAGAATCGTTCACGTTACATCGTTTTTGCTTATGATTTGAATTCTTGGTATTTAACGCTTTTGAATTTGCTGGCCACTTAATTGCATGATCATAGATATTAGGTGAAAATTCTGAAAGGTGACATCTAAATCGGAACCCTAGTTTTTAAACCTAGGATCCTAAATCATGAAAGTAGTTTTAGGTCTTTTGAGGAATCGATACACTATCACAGAGATCAAAGAATCTAAGTTCATGCTAATCGTCACGAAAGTAGGGGATTAATTGACTTCGGTAAATTATTATGCTTCAACAGAAGGTAATAAGTATAATTGGATGGTGTCTTTCATAAGTATCGATTGTAACTGAATTGATATGATTGAATTGATAACGTATATCGTGGTGAACTCTGATTTCGGAATTGCTAATCTCATATAATCAAAACCTGTTTCCTACATTCTGTTTAATTTTCTTTATTATTTATCTCATATTTTCATTAGGCTTGGATTACTGATAATTGATAGACTAGTGCTTGATTATTCGGTCTTCGTGGGAATGATATTTTTTATACTACACCGAAGTCGTGCGCTTGCAGTAATACATACATCATTAGTGTCGACGGAAGCTTCGGTCAACAGTGTGGGATTTATGGGTGGTGCTGGTTTAGCATTTTGTGGTTGAGGGTTGGTGACTAGTGGTTTGGTGGTTGACGGCGGTGGCGGAGGTGGAGGTGTTTCTTCGATAGAGGCTACGGTCGGATTGGATGGAGCAAGCGGTGGCGATGGCGAATCATCGAGATGCTGGGCGAGAGATGACAGTAGTTCACCCACTGATGCGATGGCGACGGTGAGGGGTGGGGATCGGAGTCCTGCGAATTCCGATGAAAAAAAATGAGAGACGGCGGTGATTTAGGGTTCGAAAATTTGGGGGGAAGGAAATTAGGGTTTATGTTTTGTCTTTTTCTGATTTTTAGGTTTTTATATTTTATATTTTTTTTGTTTTTGTTAAAAAAAATGGATAACAACTTGGTTACCGAAAGGTTTGGGGTTTTAGGCGTGAGCAGGCTTAATTCCTCAAAGTTTTCGGTAAAACGAAAAAAAAAAAAAAAAGAAGAAGAAGAAGAAAGGTTTCACGAATTAGGCGTGGGCACGCTTAATTCTTAAAACATTTCGGTAAAAAAAAAATAGAATTAAAGACAAGAAAATAGAAAAAATAAAACTCATGGGTTGCCTCCCAAGAAGCGCAATTCTTTAACGTCGTCGGCTAGAGGATGCTACAAATTTATGTAGCATTCTTTGGTTGTTCCAACTCCGTTGTTTCGACATCGTATTTTTGAAATCCTTCGTAAAAAAGTTTCAAACGATGCCGGTTACCTTGAAAGTTTTCTCGGTTGTTGGACTTTGAATGTTAACTGCACCATCAAGGAAATTATCAATCACAACAAATGGTCCAATCCAACAAGAATGAAGCTTACCCGAAAATAGTTTAGGCGAGAATGGAAAAGGAGAACATTTTGTCCTACGACAAAGTTCTTTCTCGAAATTGTCTTATCGCGAAAAGCTTTTATTTTCTCTTTGTAAAGCTTTGCGTTCTCATATGCCTCGTTCCGGATTTCTTCTAGTTCTTGTAGTTGCAGTTTTCGATGAATTCCCGAAGTATCCAAATTCATGTTGAGTTGCTTGATTGCCCAGAACGCTTTATGCTCTACCTCAACAGGAAGATGGCATGGTTTTTCGAAAACTATGCGGAACGGAGACATACCTATGGGCGTCTTGTACGCCGTCCGATATGCTCAAAGAGCATCATCGAGCCTCGTACTCGAATCCTTCCTATTCGAATTAATTATTTTCTCAAGTATAGACTTGATTTCTCGATTTGATACCTCGGCTTGCCCATTTGTTTGAGGATGGTAGGCAGTGGAAACTCGATGAGTGACGTACTTTTTCAAAAGAGACTCCAACACTTTATTGCAAAAGTGTGTACCTCGATCGCTGATTATAGTTCTTGGCGTCCCGAACCTAACAAAGATTTGAGACTTGATAAAATTTACAACGTCTTTAGCACAATCGGTTTGTGGCCTTAGCCTCGACCCATTTTGAAACATAATCCACAACGAGTAATATATAATTGAAACCAAAAGAAAGGGAAAAGGGACCCATGAAATCGATACCCCACACATCAAAAATTTCACAAACATGGATAGAATTTAGGGGCATTTGATCTCTATGTCCTTGGTTACCCGTCTTTTGATAATTTTCGCACGTTTAGCAAAATACATGTGAATCGTGAAATATGCTTGGCCAAAATAAACCACTCTCAAGAACTTTGTGAGCGGTATGTTTTGAACCAAAGTGTCATCCACAAGCGTAAGTATGATAAAAATGAAGGATAGAAGGTACCTCGCTTTCTGGAACGCATCTTCGCATAACTTGGTTCGAGCAATGTTTCCATAGGTAGGGCTCGTCCCATACATAATACTTAGACTCACTTTTAATTTTATTCTTTTGAGTTCGAGTTAAGTCATCTGGCAAAGTCTTAGTAACTAGGTAATTAACAATATCTACATACCATGGATATGCCGGTTGTATTGCGAAGAGATGCTCATCGGGAAATTCGTCTCTAAGCGGCATGGATTCTTCACAAGTGATTAGTCGACTTAAGTGGTCCGCCACAAGATTTTCAGGTCCTTTTTTATCTTTAGTTTCCATGTCGACCTCTTGGAGTAGAAGGATCCATCGTATGAGTCGGGGTTTCGCCTCCTTTTTGCTTAGCAAATAACGTAAAGCTGCATGATCGTAATAAACAATAACTTTAGTGCCAAGTAAATAAGAGCAAAATTTTTTTAAAGCAAAAATAATGGCAAAAAGTTCTTTTTCCGTTGTGGAATAATTGCATTGAGCACTATCTAAGGTCCTCGAGGCATAGTATATAACATGCGGCGTGTTATTTACTCGTTGATCGAGAACAGCTCCTACAGCGTAATTGCTTGCGTCGCACATTATTTCGAAAGGTATACTCCAATTAGGCGGCTTTACTATCAGTGCGGAGGTCAAAAGGTTTTTGAGCGTATTGAAAGCGCTTTGACATTCTTCGTCGAACTCAAAAGTGGCGTCTTTATGCAATAAGTTGCACAAGGGTCTACTGATTTTTGCAAAGTCCATGATGAAGCGTCGATAAAAACCTGCATGTCCAAGAAAAGAACGAATCTCCCGCACGTTTGTGGGGTAAGGTAAGGTTTTGATAACGTCAAGTTTTGCTTTGTCTACTTCTAATCCTCTAGACGACACAATATGACCCAAAATATTACCTTGTTCAACCATAAAGTGACATTTTTCATAGTTAAGTACAAGGTTCAATTTAATACATTGTTCTAAAATTTTCCTAAGGTTAGCTAAGCATGAATCGAAAGAATCACTATGTACCATAAAGTCGTCCATAAATACCTCAATGATGTCCTCGACATACTCAAAAAATATGCAAATCATACACCTTTCGAAATTCGCCGGAGCATTGCATAAGCCAAACGACATCCTTCGATAAGCGAATGTACCAAAAGGGCAAGTGAACGTCATTTTTTCTTGATCTTCCGGCGCAACTGAAATTTGGTGAAAACTTGAATAGCCATCTAAACAACAAAAGTAAGCACGATCCGCTAAATATTCTAACATTTGATCAATAAAAGGAAGAGGGAAGTGATCCTTACGAGTTGAAGTATTTAAACTTCGATAATCAATACAAACTCTCCACCCGTTTTGAACACAAGTAGGAATTAATTTACCCTCTGAATTTTTGATCACGGTAATACCGGTCTTCTTAGGAACGATTTGAATAGGACTTACCCAAGCACTATCGGAAATCGGATAGATAATACCTGCGTCGAGAAGTTTTTGTACCTCTTTCTTTACCATTTCCATCAACGGTGGATTAAGTTGTTTTTGGGTTTGAATCTTGGGTTTAGCTCCTTCCTCCGTTAGTATTCGGTGCATGCATATGGAAGGGCTAATTCCCTTGATGTCGGCTATAGTCCAACTGATTACTTCTTTGTAATCTCTTAATGATCGTCTTAATTGTTCTTCTTGCAGAGAGGTTAATTTGTTCGATACAATCATTGGTAGAGTGTTTCCTTCTCCTAGATATAGATACCTAAGATGCTCGGGGAGCTTCTTAAGTTCCAACTTCAGTGCATGTACAATAGAAGGAAGTAGTTTAGAAGTCGAAATCGGTAATGAAATACAAGAAACATTTAGAGGTAAAGATGGAAGAGAATTGAGGGCTAATTTTGCATCTTCTAGCTCTTCATTTAACTCGAATTCTTTCCTTTTCTCCTCAAAATAACTCGTCGCCAAACGACTTGCAAAGGATCCTTGTTCTCTAGCTCGAAGATAACCTGCGCTAAACAATCGTCAATGTCTATACCAAAAACAGAATGAACATCCGGAGGGTACTTTATGGAATCATATATGTTAAATTTTATAATATCTCCATCGAATTCTATAGTGAGAGTACCATCGTCTACATTAATTTTTGTCCTAGACGTTTTCATGAATAGGATTCCAAGTATAATAGGGGCAGAATTACTAGACTCGTTATGACACATATCGACAACATAAAAATCAATAGCGAATACTAGGTCATTAACTTGTACCAAAATGTCTTCAAGAACACCATTGGGACAAACATTAGATCCATCAGCTAATTGAATTACTACACCGATTTCTTTCAATTTTTCTACATTAATTGATTCATATATTGATTGTGGCATAACATTAATCGAAGCTCCTAAGTCTAGCATAGCTTTCTCGATTCGAATATTCTAATTTTTACAAGGAGTTGTAGACATACCTGGATCTTTACACTTAGGAGGTAATTTCTTTTGAAGCACAGTGGATACGTTTTCTCCTACGTGTACCTTCTCGTTGCCTATAAGCTTTCTCTTTGTCGTGCACAATTCCTTAAGAAACTTAGCATAACGAGGTACTTGCTTAATGACATCGAGAAGTGAAATGTTTAACTTAACCTTTCGGAATGTTTCGAGTATCTCTTTTTCTTGCTCTTCTTTCTTTGACTTGTAAAATTGGCCTGGAAAGGGAGGTGGAACCACAAATATCATCGGTTTTTGCTTGGTAGCAGATTCTTCTTCTTTTTCTAGCTCTTTCTCATCCTCATGTTTCGAAGTGTGTTCAGTAGAATGGTTTAGAGTTTTAGGCGTGGGCACGCTTAACTCGTGAAACGGTTCTTCTTCCTTCAATTCTTTTCGACTTCGTAAGGTAACTGCATTGGCATTCTCCTTCGGGTTTATAATGTCCTGGGATGACAGTTTACTAGATTTTTGTGACACCAACTCGTTCATTGTAGTAGCCACTTGACCGATTTGCTTTTTCAAATTCTTGATAGCGTTTTGATATTTTTGTTGAATCTGTTGTACGCCCTGTTGGAATTGTTGAGTATTAGCAACCAATATTTTAATCATATCTTCCAAAGACGTACTTGATGATTGAGTCTGTTGAGGGAACGGAGGTCCTTGAGGTTTTTGGTAGGACGGTCTTGGAGCATAGCTTAGGTTAGGATGATCCCTTCCATCTAGGATTGTATGTATTCGAGAAGGGGTCGTATTTCCTTTGAGTAGGCCAGGAAAACCGGCTGCATTAGCTTGCTCAAGTATCTGATTTTGTGCATTGGGGCATATCTCAGCCATATGTCCGATTCGAGAGCATATACCACACATGTTAGTTTGTTGAGCGTTTCCTAAAGCCATCTTTTGCATGAGGGCAGTTATATCGTTCATCCGCTGATTGAGCAACGCGATGGTTGCTTCATTCGTTTCCTTAGGTGAATGTTCTTGTCGGATGCTAAATTGCTGGGAATTAGATGCCATACTCGAAATCAAGTTCCTCGCTTCAGTTGGGGTTTTATAAATCAGTGCATCACCACTCGCAGCATCTATCAGATTTCTATCCATAATCGTTAGTCCTTCGTAGAAGTACTGTATGAGAAGCTGCTCAGGAATCTGATGTTGTGGGCAACTTGCAACCAACTGTTTGAAGTGTTCCCAATACTCGTATAAAGTTTCACCCGTAAATTGGCGAACTCCACAAATTTCTTTCCTTATGTTTGCGACTCGAGATGCTGGGAAAAACTTTTCTAAGAATTGCTTTTCCATCTCATTCCATGTTTCAATCGAGCCAGAAGGAAGAAAGTATAGCCAATTCCTAGCTTTATCGGCTAAGGAGAAAAGAAAGGCCCTCAATTTAATTTGGTCCTCGGTTACATCCTTTGGTCTCATGGTCGAGCAAACAATATGAAATCCTTTCAGGTGCTTATGTGGGTCCTCTCCTGCAGAGCCATGAAAATTAGGTAGTAAGTGAATAACTCCAGATTTCAATTCAAAACCTACCTCAAGATCGGGATAAAGTATGCAGAGAGGCTGCTGATTCAGATTTGGCATGGCCATATCTTTCAGAGTTCTTTCGTTGCCACTAACATTGGCACCATTAGCAGGTGCAGCGTTAGTGGCATTTGCCATTGGTTTGTATTCTTCCTCCGAATCGCTAAAAGAATCAGAATGTTCGTTTTTCGAAGAGGCGTGCAGAATAGGGCGGTTGCGATGCCTCGTCTTTTTGCGCAGACGGCGAGCTCGTTTTTGGATCTCGGGGTTGTATTCGAGTTCTCCTCCACGAAAGCTCCTAGGCATATAAAAACTAAAACAAAAATATTAGTAGCAAAGGAAATAAATCTATAACACCATTCACCGATAACGGCGCCAAAATTTGATGGGTGTCGAATCCAGCAAAAATAATTCCTACTTAAAAAGATTTGTAAATAGTGATAAGTAGTGTCGATCCGCAGAGAATGGTGTAAACTTAATTCCTAATTTACTAATGTCGATTAAAAAGGGGATTTTGGATTTTTAACAAGAGTAAAAATTAAAAGACGTAAATTAAAACGCAAATAAAGTAGAATTCGAAGTCAATAAGATGAGAAGTTCTAGTCTTCGGATTATCTCGGTGTTGATTCAATAATTTGATCATAGATGCAATGATAATTCAATGTTATTAGATAAATTGGTCGATAACCAAAACAAGCTCTTTGATTACCTCTCTTACTAATTAAATAACCCTAAACAAGCTCTTATGATTTAGCCTATCGATAGCATTCATGTATTAGAAAAACACCAATTCTAGTTAACAAACACATAAGCTCGGTTCATTCTAGATTACTAATTCCCATAGTGACTAATCAAAAAATTGTCCATAATCAACGTCACTAACTGCTACAAATATTAGGGTTAACCAAACAATTACGGTTTGGGTCCTAATTAGCTTAATACGATTGCAACGATTAACTAATTGGCCAGACTAAATAATCAATTGAAATATATTATCAACGGAGCTCGGAGAAAAAGTAAATACCTAATAAACAAAGAAATTAAAGCACAATTCGATATCACAAATATTTAGAATAGTAAAAAACCTAATAAACAAGGAAATTAAAGCACATTCGTTTCGTTTTTTTTTTTTATTTACTTCGTTGGGTTCGTAGAAGCCCATAGTTGGTACGAATTTTTTGTAGAAAAGAAAATATCTGGTAAATTTTGTATGAGTTTTTGCTGAAATTAATGTTGGTACGGTGTAATGATAGCAGCTGATTTGAGATAGCTAGTCTCCCAAGAAAATAAGCAGAGGAAAGACAAATATTGGAGCAATTTTCTGATATTTTCATTCAATGCCAAATTACAATATAAATAGTGAAGAATACAAAAGTGCTAAATTTAAGGAACTAATAGTAAATCATGGGATAGTGGGAATAAACAAATGCATGCAAGCTAACTGATTCTAACGTGCAGTGGAATTCTTCAAAATGCATGTAACAAAAATAAAGTAGTGGCCATGACTAAGTCTTATGTTGACTAGCTTTCATAACGTGAAGGACGACGGGTAACCCGAGTGGGTCGGGTTGAAGTAGGATTCGTATCAATACCCCCCCTGTTAGCTTCGACCTTGTCCACAAGGTCTTGCTTTGCAGTGGCCCCTGGAAGTTGAATATCGTCCTTGTTTTCCCATGTGGCTTCAGATAAATCTCGTCCCACCCATTTGACAAGTACCTGAGGGACAGTGATACCATTTTTCTCGATGTCGCGTTGATCTAGTATGGTTTCGGGCTCGAGAACAGGAAGATCGTCGATGTAAGTAAGTGGAAATGGGAGGTTTGAGGGAATTGGATTTCCATGGCTTGCGCGGAGCAATGAAACATGAAAGACGGGATGAATACGAGTCCCTGTTGGTAATTCCAATCGATACGCGACTTTCCCGATTCTTTCGATTATCTTGAATGGACCAAAGTATCGCTTACTTAGCTTCTGAACATCTCGTTTAGCCACTGATTGTTGACGATAGATGCGTAAACGGAGGTAAACCATATCACCGACTTGAAACTCCCTTTCCAGACGATGCTTGTTAGCTTGTTCAGTCATACATTGGCGAGTGCGTTTTAACGTTTCCTTGAGCAAGGAGATCACGCGTTGATGTTCCATGAGAGTGGTGTCGATGGAAGCCACCTAAGAACTCCCAAGAGTATAATGGGGTATTGATGGTGGTGGACGACCATACAATGCTTGGAAAGGTGACATCTCAATGGCACTGTGATAGCTAGTATTGTACCAAAATTCGGCCAAGTAGAGGTATCTGCTCCAAGTAGTGGGTTCATCACAGGCGAAACAACGGAGATATGACTCTAAACACCGGTTTACCACTTCCGTTTGACCGTCCGTTTGCGGGTGGTAGGCACTTGAGTGTAAGAGTTTAGTGCCAATCTTTCCAAACAGCTCTTTCCAAAAACGGCTTAAGAAAATGGGGTCACGATCTGAAAGTATAGACTTTGGAAGACCATGTAAGCGGTAGATATTGTGTAGGAAGAGTGTAGCGAGGGAAGCGGCTGTGGAGTTAGGTGGAAGTGCGATAAAATGAGCAAATTTGGATAGGCGGTCCACGATAACCCATATAGAAGTTTTTCCATTAGAAAGCGGCAATTTGGTGATGAAATCCATTGATATTTCTTCCCACACCTGGTTGGGGACGGGTAACGCTTGTAATAACCCATATGGTTTGTGAGTGGAATACTTTGTTTGTTGACATGTGGTACATTCCGTGATAAAACGTTTGACATCGTTTCTTAGGTGTGGCCAGAAAAATGAACCATTAAGTCTTCGTATGGTGGCTGTGATTCCAGAGTGTCCACCTATCAGGCTGGAGTGAAATTCGGTTAAGAGTTGTTGACGTAGTGAGGGCAAGGAAGGCATGAATAACCGATTTTGTACATATAAAAGCCCGTCATGAACTGAATAACCAGGAAGAGTGTCGGGTTGGTGTGAGGCCCGATCTATCAATTGCTTGCCTTCGGTGCTATTGTTATAGTAATCGCGTAACTCTTGTAGCCATGGAAAAGTAGGAACCGATAAGGTGAAAATTTGTGGAGTTTCAATGCGGCTTAATGCATCCGCTACTCGATTTTCCTTGCCTGGTTTGTAATAAACATCAAAATCATAACCGAGTAACTTTGCAGCCCATTTATGCTGCTCTGGTGTTTGCAGAACTTGTGTGAGCAGATGCTTTAGACTTCTTTGATCGGTAAAAATGCGAAATTTACGACCCAAGAGATATTGCCTCCACTTTTTTACTGCTTCTGTGATTGCATAGAGCTCGCGAATATAAGTGGTAGCCGAACGCATCCGATATTGGTTTATCGTGTTGAGAGAGGACAGCACCAATACCAATACCCAAAGCATTAGTGGTTACATCAAAAGTAACAGTGAAATCAGGAAGTGCCAGGATAGGAAGAGTGGTCATGGCCGCTTTTAAGCTGTTAAAGGCGTGTTCGGCGGAATCATTCCATGTAATCTGATGTTGTTGCAGAAGATCTGTTAGTGGTGCTGCAATGTGTGCATATCCCTTAACAAAGCGTCTGTAATATCCTGTTAACCCTAAGAACCCACGTAAGCCCGTGATGGATGTGGGCTTGGGCCATTCTTGGATTGACTGAATTTTATCAGGATTAGTGGCCACACCTGCACTAGAAATAATATGACCTAGGTATTGAACCTCAGTTACGGCAAATACACATTTGCTTAACTTGGCATAATACCTATGCTTTGATAAAGTGGTGAATACATAACGCAGATGCTCGTAATGTTCTTCTATTGTTGGACTGTAAATTAATATATCATCGAAGAAAACAAGAACAAACCTGCGTAATACATCACGAAAAATATCATTCATAGCCGATTGGAACGTTGATGGTGCATTAGAGAGGCCAAAAGGCATGACCAGAAATTCATAGTGGCCATCAATAGTACGAAAAGCTGTTTTGTGGGTGTCGGCCTCGTGTAATCTTATTTGGTGATAACCGGCGCGAAGATCAATTTTGGAAAAAATGTGGGCACCATAGAGTTCGTCCAGTAACTCATCAACCGTGGGAATTGGAAAACGGTCCCGAATAGTTATGGAATTCAAGGCTCGGTAGTCAACACAAAACCGCCAAGTGCCATCTTTCTTTCGGACCAATAGAACCGGGGACGAGTAAGGGCTTTTACTAGGTTTAATTAACCCTTCCTTCAGCATCTCGGAGATTAATTCGGTCATGATTTGTTTTTGGTAATGCGGGTAACGATAGGGGCGGACGTTGACAGGAGGTGTGTTGGGTGTGATGGGTATGTGGTGGTCATGGTTTCTTGGTGGTGGTAGGGATGTAGGAGATTGGAAAATGTGATTGTAATCGGTAAGTAGCTTTTGGATGTGAGGATTTGAGTTGGGTGGAGTGTTGGATGTTGGTGAGGGCGATTGGTGTTGGAAAATTAGTGTGTGCATGGATGCAATTGCATCTTTTTGCATGAGGTGGTGAAGGGTGCTAGGGGTGACTGGGGCAGAAAGAGGTTCACCTGAGAGTGTGATAGTATGACCTTCATGTTGGAATGATATTTGTGGTATTGAAAAGTCAGCAAGGATTGGGCCCAACGAACCAAGCCATTGCATTCCCAAGACCGCGTCGGCACCTGCGATAGGGAGAACAAAAAATGGAATAGTAAAGGTGGTGGTGTTAAGGTTTAGTGATACAGTGGGACAAAACCCGTGACACTTAAGGTGAGACCCATTGCCTATCATAACGGAAAAGGATGGTATTGCGGAGATGGAAAGGTTGAGGAAATTGGCGATACGGGGTTGGACAATGTTATGGGTGCTACCGGAATCGACTAAGATGGAGAGAGGGTGTCCGTTAATGTATCCCGTGACTCGAAGTGTTCTTGGGGACGCCGACCCGAGAAGGGCAGCCGGTGACAAGGAAAGAAACTGGGGTGGCAAGGTAGTGGTTATAGCTTGATTTGTTTCATCACTGAGCATGAGGTATTCGTTATCGCTTTGTGGGGAATCGGTTTGAAATGGGAAAGGGGCAGCCGTTTGGTGGTTAGTGTCGGTGTCTTCATTATCCACGATTAATAGAAACTGTGGGGGGTTACATTTGTGTCCCTGATGGTATTTTTCGGGGCAACGAAAACAAAGGCCCGCGGCTCGTCTTTTTTGCAGCGCCTCAGGTGACAAACGAGTAAAAGGGAGGGATACTGGGGATTTCTTTGGGGTGGAGAGTAAGGGTGTTTGGGATGTGTTTGAAGTGATGGCGAGAGGTGTCGTTTGGTGTGATGAGGATGGGGTGTATGGAGGATGGCGGGTAGGGGTGGTGTATTTTGTGCGGGCATGGTTGTCGTTGGTTTTATCTTCAATTAACTTAGCAAGACCGATTGCTTGAGTGATGGTTTGGGGTCGGAGAAGGGACAATTCCTGTTGAATATCTTGTCTAAGGCCCGAAAGAAAACAATTAAGCAAGGCTTCAGGTGGAAGACCAACAACACAATTGCTTAACCGTTCGAATTCGGTTTGGTAGGCCATGACGGAGGAGGTTTGGCGTAACTTAAAAAGTGCGGCTTGGTGATTGTCGTATGTAGATGGACCGAAACGCGTTTCGAGTGCTCGTGTGAACGCCTCCCAAGTTGTGAGCTGGTTGTTGTTATGAAGGTACTTGTACCAGCTTAATGAGAGCACCAAATGATAGCAGCTGATTTGAGATAGCTAGTCTCCCAAGAAAATAAGCAGAGGAAAGACAAATATTGGAGCAATTTTCTGATATTTTCATTCAACGCCAAATTACAATATAAATAGTGAAGAATACAAAAGTGCTAAATTTAAGGAACTAATAGTAAATCATGGGATAGTGGGAATAAACAAATGCATGCAAGCTAACTGATTCTAACGTGCAGTGGAATTCTTCAAAATGCATGTAACAAAAATAAAGTAGTGGCCAAGACTAAATCTTCTGTTGACTAGCTTTCATAACGTGAAGGACGACGGGTAACCCGAGTGGGTCGGGTTGAAGTAGGATTCGTATCATGTAACCAAAAAAAAAAAAATGTTGGTACGACTAATGTAATTGCGAGTAGTAAAAACGGTTATAAACGGTTATTACTAAAATAACTATACCCTATCCTCAGATATCGTAGTTCAATTGATCCAATTAGACATAGATGTTATACATGTATTGATATTTCTATGCATTGGTCGTTGTTATAATATAGAATCGGATGACCTCATTAACCTTATAGAACTGTAAATTATGTCTTTGAAATATTTCATTTATAAGGGGCATCAAAAACATGGTTGTGATATTATGCGTATAAATAGCGAGGTATCATGATTATTTTCTGTAGTCCAAAGCCCCACATTCAAATCTATGGCCAAAGTCATTAACCATATATATGGTATGGGTAATTTAGACTAACATACCCCTCAAACTAATGAAACCCTATTTGATTCAGAACGAAACAAAATTGAGATTAAGGATGTTACATTTAATGTTTTAGCACTAGCATGACGTTCTCAAGAAAATTATTTTCATAATTTTGGGTATTATTGGTCTATGACGTCCTGCTAAATTTTCATAAATGTGTATTTCTTAAAATTAATATCATAAATATTAATTTATGATATTAAGAATATTTATACTTTGACATGAACAATATAATTGTAATTAATACGCCGTTCAGAGTCAATCCCATTACTAAAATATTTAGGCTATTTACACCTTTTTTATTATGTTTGTCATAAAAAATTGATTGTATGATTAACTAAATTAGTTTATCGTAAATAAATTCGATATCAAAATCATAAAAGTATCTTAGTTTTTTTGTTAGACATATTTAGGGTAATTCTGTGATACTTGGTATATCACTTCTGTTTTACGACATTGTAAAACACCCTGAATAACCAAACCAATATAGTATAATCCTTTTGAGGACTTTAAAACAAGTAAACAAAAGAGTGAGTGATAAACATAATAAAAATGCTGTTATTTCATAATGCTTACATATAGTAGTTCTAATCACAGGCCCAATTCGTAATTTTTGGTCTTTTTTTTTTGTTTGTTAGGGTTTTTCCTATCCCTGTAATTTAACGATTGGGATTAACGTGTACTAAAATATTTTTGGTCCTATTTCATGATTATAATATTAGATAGTAAACGTGTAGTGTACCATGGCTATTTATAATCATCAATGCTTTTCCCAAATTTACATAAAACGTGTAAATTTTTCTTTTTGGTATCAAACTATGACTTTACGTCATGCCTGACATCTAAAAAGGCGTGTATTCGTACGCCAAATATTACCCTAATACATCTCTATTTCAAATTATAATAATATGTAAATTCATGACGAAGACTAATTGGATTTTGAAAATTAATCCAATATAAGGTATCTGAAATCAGAATTTTTTTAAGAAATAATACACTTTCCAAACTTAATTTCAAAAATAGAACACATCCAAAACTAATTCAAGAAATAGCACACTTTTCCTTTGAAAAGTCAAACAACCAATAAATAGCATTATTTAAATTTACAAAATACCAAAATACCCATGTGAATAACAAAAGAGGGAAAATTGCACTTATGGTCCCTTACTTCCTTAAATGTTGCAAATTAGTCCATAAAATTTATTATCAGGCCCAACATGCTTCCGTACAAAAATTAAATAATCCCTTAACAATACCATACCTTGTTTTGACCGAAAACAGCACCGGGTGAGATGATTTGCAACACCACCAGTCGGAAAATCAGTGCCCCCAGATCGTTTTACGAATGGCTCCTCACCACCCAACTTCGCACCTTGGGAAGTTGATCTGCAAGTTATCCGACTCCTTCAACAACTGCTCAGCACAGCCTTGGTTCGTTTCCTACTCCAGGCGTGAAAAGTAGAGTATTCCAGGGATTAAATAATAAAAATACTAGAAGAACATATTGAAGCAAAAGCCTTCTTTTATTATGAACTTAGATAAATATTTATTACATAAGTAATCTCCTTTTGGGAGGAGAAAACTTGTTTAGCCTCTCATAGAAAAGAGACGACTCTTGTTACAATACATGCACTTACTACTATTACAAACTGAATATTTAAAACTTCAAATTTTACAATGTTTTTATTTTATGAGAAAACTGAAGAGAATGTTCGATGTCTTCTGCTTCCTCCAAATCTTGTTTATATAGAGGCTGGATGGCTCCATTATTGTGTGAATTATTGCCTCCATTATCAACTTTGAATTATTGGATCCACTTGTGAGTGTGTATCCCTCCATTATTAATCCCACTTAGAATAAAATCGTGGGACTTTCTTTCAGTCACATGCCTTGGTCCTACTTTTGTCTGGCATCCAAGGTAAGTGATAAAGATGCTGACTCACATCTTTCGCCTTTTTCTTCTAGTGGGTGGTCCTGTATAAGATTCCCACTTATTTTTGTCGGGGCATCTTTTGTTTTCGATATGCCCGTGACTTTGGTGGTCCCTGACCACTAACTCCTGTCTTGGTCCCTTTGTCCTTTATTGATTTGGACTTGGTACCAAATTCTGGCTCCTTCTGGTTCGGGCAGTCCGGGCAGATCCGTTCTGACCATCGCCAAACATGGGCCATGTTGCATAGTTTCCGACGAGTTTCTTTGCTCCCCGGCAGCTTGTTTAACCATAGCAGAGTTCTTTTTTGTTCGAATAAGTTTTCTGCAAAGCTTGTGGTGTTTCCTGTCATTGTATTGAGCAGGAATGATCCATTCACCGTATTTTGGTAATACTTGAATGAAAACTTAACCTTGTCCATCTCTGTAAGACAGACCCAAATTCCCCATGCTCTTCTGGTGGAAATATCATCTTCAGTGAATGTTGTAACAAGTTGAATATTTTCTGAAGATGGTGCTTTAATTCTTTTCAAGGCCTCTGTGTCTGGCCTTCTGAGCTTGATAAAGTGGAATGCTTCATGCATCCCTTTTCCTATTGGTTCTGGTGCTGCACTAATGAAGTAAAGCTCCAGTATATCTCCTCGTGCAAGATGAGGGTTGTTCGCCCAAGTTTCATGCACCGATTCTTGTATCCATTTCGGAAGTAGTGAGATTTCCGAAAAGCTAGGTGATCTAGTAGAGATCGAAGCAAGTGCTCCAAAGTCATACCAGTACTTGACATCCTTAGGATTGGATTCTGGGAGCATCCATACCCTCGGATATTTGCCTGAAATATCAACCAAGCATTTAGCTGGATTGATTCCAATTCTTGTGTTCAGTTTCTCCCACTTCTGTTGATACTCCTGAAAGGCAGAAGAAACTAAATTCTGGTTAATATCAACCTTAGATTTGCCGGTCTGTGGCCTAAGATTGATCTCTTCCTCTTTGACCCCAGAGGTGGTGGGTTGACTCGATGACTCGGGATGTGACTCCGGAGTATCGATTTTTGCTTGAGGCAGATCATCGTAAGATGAGACCATCTCAGCACTTGTGCTAGGGGTACTTGAATCCCCTGCTACAGGTATAGAGCCCTGTACTCGAAGTCGCTCATTATGTCTGTTACAAGATATTGCCCTGAGCAAAGGCCTTTGTAATACCGAGAACAGTTGTTCGTCGGCCAATCTGCATCCTCGAATGCGATCAGACACTTTGGTCCGATCAACTTGTTGTAGCCTGCCTGCTACTTCGGCATTAAGTACTAATGCATCGAAATCCTTTTGAAGCATCTCTAGATGATCTCCTAGATGCCTCGACAGCTTGATGAGAGAGTCAATTTCACTTCCCTCCATCTCTTGTTAGAAAATCTGCAAGAACATTTTCATGAGACTTGATTAGAACAATGTCATAGATATAATATTGACACTCAGCCTGCCACATAAGTAGCCTGGCTTTCTCTGGCTTAGACTCTATCTTATTTATAAGAAAAGCCTTAACACTTGAATTATCTATTTTTAAGATAAATTTCTTTGCTAGTAAAAATAGAGGCCATTTTTTAAACGCCTTTCGAACTGCAAAGAATTCTTTTTCGTTAATGTGCCACCGATTTGCTTCGGCTTCTGAAAAGAGGCCGCTGCAATATCTGCATGGAACTTTCCCTGTAGGAGTGATCTTTGCAAGCACTGCTGCCCACCAATAATCACTGGCATCTGTATAGAGGACTAAATTATCCTCGTCATTAGGAATTGCTAGCTTTGGAAGCTTTTTACAGACTTCTTTTAGCTGTTTTATTCCGGCTTGGTGTTCTTCGGTCCATATGAATGATGCATCCTTTTTAAGAAGTGGACTGAAAACCTTTATGTGAAATGCAAGGTTGTTGATGAACATCCCTGCGAAATTAACAACTCCAAGAAAACTTTGAAGCTGCTTCTTGTCTTGTAGGACATCCGGAAATCCTGTAATCTTTTCTACAATATGGCTTTCTAGGATGATTCCAGATTCATCGATCTCAATTCCAAGGAATTCAATCTTTCTTGTGGCGATTACTGCTTTATTTTCTGATAGCACTAATCCTTCTTTGTGGCACACCTCCGAAAAGATTTCCAGGTGTTTCAGGTGTTCTTTCATATTCTTTGATGCTACAAGAATGTCGTCGATGTATACGAACATGAAGGAGAAATAATCTTTGAAGAGATTATCCATTTTCCTTTGGAATATCTGGGGTGCATTTGCTAAACCCATTGGCATAACATTCCAGACATAATGTCCTTGTGGAGTGGAGAAAGCTGTGTACTTCTTGCTTTCTTCTTCCATTTTGATCTGGTAGAATCCAGACTTACAGTCGAACTTTGAGAATATCTTGGCTCCTCTGATACAATTCACCAAATGTTCTCTGCTTGGGATGTAGTATCCGTCGAACTCCAAAATGTTATTAATCCCTTTCTAATTAATAACAAGTCTTGGCTTTCCTCTCTTGATCTCACTATGATTTCTGACCAGAAATCCTGGGCTGCTATATGGTGAGACTCCTGGAGATATCAACTTAAGGTCTAGGTGTTCCTTAAGTATCTTTCTCATATCCTTACAATCTTCCATGTTCATAAGGATTGGCTTGTACCTCACGAACTCGTGTTCCTTTCCAGCTTTAACTTTTAAGGAAGCTTTGAGTTCGTTTTTATTCCACCAGGCTAGAGGATCTTCGTTGTAGTTCCTCTGAATCCTTTTCTTGATGTCCTCAAGCGAGATGTGTTCTTCAAAAGTGACATCAATTTGGGGGGTGTCCATGAGGCTCATAAAAAGATTGTGTATAGCCTCTGGTGGTACTCTTTCTTCTCCATTCACGTTGAAGGAGTAAACGTGATTTTCCCATCTACAGTCTTTTTTCCTATAACCATGTTGTCGATAGGATAACAGAGCAGTGCCAAACCTTCTTTGATCCTTCATTTTTGGATGTCGAAGTTTAGCATCATCACCACGCTGGCTGCGAAAAAACAGTGGCATTTTACGGTGAAATGCCTGGCGTAGTCTCTGAACAATAATCTTATGATCACATTGAGTTGTGAAAATAAGACGCCTTGTTTCATTCTCTTGTGTGAACCGTTTGAATGTTTGAAGGAAATTGTTTCCTAGCAGAATATCAGCTCCTGTATCATGGAAATAGATAGGTGGAGTCTTGACTTTGTACCATGGGGTACCTCCTGCTCCTCCGATCATAATTTCTGCCTGTTTGATTCCTCTTTTGAGAATAAGTATTCTCTTTGAAAAATCTCTCCCAGCAATAGGGGGTAAGTCTTCACAAACGTCTGTAGGGAAAACTTCTTGTTTTGCTGTGCAAATTCCTGCTCCTGAATCAATGTAGGCAGCAAAGTATTCTGCACGGTATTTTTCATATAACATTCCGATTGAAATGTATATGGAAAATGGGCTGGTAGTCATCGGATCCGATAACGCTTCTCTCCTACCGTGAATTCCATTCCATCCGGCAGTCTTTCCCAAGGCTTATGTGCCTCAAGGAATTCAAGTCCTAAAACCACTTGTTCTGCGGTCCTTCCTGCTTTTCCCGTAATCATTGTTTCAATTTCTCCTATTTTAAGGAGTCCTTGATACCTGCCTACTGTAGGCTGCTGTAAATAATATAGGACATCACATGGAAATAGATTTTCCGTTTGAGTGATATCAAATATTATTTTCACCTCTCGCCATCCTTCTGGGCATTTAAGTTCTCCGTGCGTAGTGATCACATTAAGAACTTGAGCTTGCTGTATAGCCTTTGGTTCTTCCCAACGATGGCTACTCATTATCCTTTCTTGTTGAAAGGACATTCTTCTTGGTTCGATCATGAGACTCTTGCTTCTGTTTAACACTGGAAGATTCTGAATTCTCATATCGATGTCTTGTATTGTCGGAAGTTCAATAATGTCCGGCAATACCGCTCTTGCAAAGTCTTCGAAGATCCTTGGAACTTCGATGAAATCTTTTCTGAGAAACACATCCGAATGGTGTGTATTCGAGAGTGCATAAAAAATCTTGTAAGTGATCGAGTAGGGTCTGTTTCCTTCCATCATCAGTTCACTCCTTTTAAAATCTTGATGAAGGGTAAGAACCTTATTGAAATCTCGATCATTTAAGTTGTATGCAATGCGGGGATAGACATTGAACGCTAGTTTTCCTGCATACAAATTTCCTGTAATGGCTCCGAGACACGAATCTTTGAGGTTTGAGATTCTTTTGTCGAATAGGGCCAGGTTTAGTGGTGAATCAATCCCTTCTTTGAAGGTTGACTTAACTACAACTCTAATGGCTCCAATATGGATCCATGAAAGTGTATTCGCCACTTCTCTTTTGAGCTTGCTCTTAATCTCTTGGATTTCTCGGTATGGGATTAATTGCATCTCGATCTGATTTCCTGTGAGTTCCATAGCAATACCAAACTCTCCATTTGAAACTCGATGGATAATCTGGTGCTTTCTGTTTCTTAGCCCCAATTTATCCATTGCTTTCTCCAATGTTCCGATAGTAAACCCATCATACATCTGGAGCTTGGCTTCGTCCTTCATAATCCTCATTAGAGTTTTATGAGACACAGTCGTGTGAGAGAAGAATCCTGACATATCCTCTCGGACTAGATTTTGAAGGAATTCTCCTTCACCCTGATTCTGATTCTGAGCTTCCTGAGTTATTTCCATACTCAGAATCGATTTCTTCTTCTTCATAGATGCTTTCATCTGAGGGGATGTCCTCAAACTGATACACCTGAATTAGGTCTTGGTAGTAGACAGCTTCGTCGAATTCTGCCGTGGCCTCGAACTGTCTGACTCCTCGTCTTTCATTGTTTGGACAGTCCGTAGAGATATGTCCTCTTGCACCGCATGTCCAACAATTACAGTCTTTGAAACTTTCATTAGACCTTGCTTGTGTTCTTCTAAACGTCCTTTTCATAGGTGGTCGTCTAGAGCCTCTGTTCGAGTCTGTGGTGATAACTCGGCTTCTTCTTGGTCCCGGTCTTTGCCCTGATTTGTAGCTTCGGGCCTTATGTTTAGACCAGAATCTCCTTGGTTTCCAAGAAGATTTTCTTTCTCCTTTTCTGGAATAAGGATGACTCTTGTGGAATCTCCTCTTTTCTTTCTTTGGTGCTCTTCCAACAACTGTTGGAATATCATTCTCTACACAACATAGAGGAACTGATTTATTGATTCCTCGTAGTCTTTTGTAGTTCTTGTATAAAGTTGCTTGGTGACACCATTCAGATAATTTGGCTTTCAGGAAAGACATCCTTCTTGCCACTGTGTCCATCTCGTCTACAACTTTGTACTCCCTGATGAGCATTTCTCTCCAGGGACTTGGTATTTTCGCAAAGAAAAGTTGCGAAGCTTCGCCGTTATCCACCTTAGACTTCCATCTGTATTTAGTGAATAGCTTGATATACTCGTCTATGTGACAAATATCATGTAATTCGAGGCAATAGAGAGCTTGTCTGTATTTTTCTCTCTTCTCATTTTCCATGCCTTCGAAGTATCCTGTGCCGATAAAATGGATTTTGAATAGTTTTGCCATGTTATCGACAATTCCTTTTAGGGATTCTCCTGTTGTAACATCTTGTTTGATGTTTGGCGGTGTCAGATCCCACGCAATTTTCACCGATCCTTCGAGACTCATCTCAAGGAGCATGATGAAACCATCCTTTTCTATTCCGAGCGTTCCTGCTGCAATTCTCATGGCTGAGGCCCACTCATCAATTAGGATTTCTCGATTTTTGAAGTCAACAATATCCAAATTGAGCATTAGTCCATACGGATGTATGGGGTCGAGCTGAGACTTTCCATACGGCGTATTGTATAATTTTGGCCGTTTGGAGCGCTGTCTGGTTCCTACGATGTCTCGTAGTTGTGCATCTTTTGCCACAAAATCTTCGACATGTGGCATCGGCATATCTTGTGTAACTCCTGAGGATTCCGCCATCATTGGAGGTGGTTGTGGTGGTTGTGGCGCCGTATAAACCGGTGGTGGTCCGTCTCTAGGCACCAATGCTGAGGATTCGTCTCCAGCATTCATCTTTAGGTCTACAAGTCCTAGTCCTGAAAAGGAATCGGCAAGATCTTGTAGGTCCTGCATGTTGATTTTATCCATTATTTGGCAATGGATTTTCCTCTGATTAGAGCACTAAGCTTTTCATCGTCGGTCAATTTTCTTGTAACTTCGGTTGGTTTTCCGTCTTGGTGTAGATACGGTACCTTCCCAAAATCAATCTTTCTTCTACCACTGGTTGCTGTTTCCAAGGTAGTAACTCTTTTTTGAACATCTATAAGGACGTTGTGGATATCCTTTTGATGTTTGAACATTTCGTCCAACATACTTTGTATCTGCTGGACTTTCGTCGGAACCATGTATTGGTGTTCTCCATAGTTCTGAATCGTCTTTTGGATTTTTCGTAAATCAAGAAATAACTTGCTTGAATCTGAAATTATTTCATTCCAGGTAATCCTTCCTTCTCTGTTCATCGCAATATGGTGGTTATTGCTTTTGAACTCCTTTTATTGCTCGGCTTCATGATTGTTGTTATAATGAGTCTCTCTTTGATAATAAATGACTCTTTCCTTTCTCATCTGGATTTCTATAAGGGAAACCCGATGATTCGTCTTTTGATCCCTGCAGTATTGTAAGGTTGTATCGCTTACTCCTGCTAGAACTTGTTCAACATATCGGTTTTGCCAATATGTTACCATCTCTTGATGGGTTTGTTCTTGTGAATTCAAAATTTGAAGACAAGTCATGAAATACAAACATCTTGGACATTCGTCCAGATCCATGTTTGGAGATAGTTTCTCCTCCACAAAAGTTAACTTATCTAATATAATAAATATTTAATCCAAGTTCATAATAGACCTAGGCTCTGATACCATTTTTGGTCCCGATTTGCATTCATTTAGAGTTAGGGATTTAACTAGCAATTTTCCACTTCTTTAATACTTCCAAAATAAAATTTTGTCATAAAGGGCATTTTTGGTAAAACAAAGTTTTGCTATATTGGCTTTTTATGTGAAAAAACAAAAGTGTGTTAGTTTTTGAATTAAATAGTAGGTGGGTACATTTTTGTAATTAAAATCCCAAAATATATTATTTTTTGAAATCTTTCCTGAAATCACCTCACTAAATTTTTTGAAATTTATAATATCATGGGCTTCTAATCAAGATATGGGTTAGTAACGACCAAACTTACATGTTGTATAGTTCCTAATTATGGAAACTAATTTTTCTTTTCTCATAATCAATGAGAATTGTGGAGTGAATTTGTGAATTACCTATCGTAACCCTAAAAATTAGATTAAGGTTACGTATATCTTATTGGGATATACCCGAGTATTTTAAAACGTGTAATTCTCTCAATTTTGGGTTCTTTTTAGGAACCATAGAACTAGTTTGCGTGGAATTTAATTATTTTTTTCTGTATTAGGGTTGTTATTCAGAGCTATAGTTTAGACTGAATTATTTGCTATCTGAAATTTTTTTTTTCTTTGTCGTCGTTTCTATGGTTCTATTCTTAACCTAATTAGGGGGCGTGAGCCATAAATTTACCTATTAGGGTAACAATATAAAGTAGCATTGTATTGATTATAACCAAAAAATGAAAACTATACATGTTCGTGACCTAGCTAATTGACGGGTTCCATAGGGTTTATTCCTATTTCGAAATAATATTTGGAATGATAGGGTTCAATGTATCTTTTTACTCCAAAAAATAGGGTTTAGAGTTAGTTTCTATGGAAAAGAATCCTAGTTTAATCAAATTAATGACAAATGCCTTAAAATAGTCGAGAAAGAAACAAGTTTAGGCTAACTCGGGATATACCCTATTTTCTACCGATTATTAAGTAAGATAGTTTCCTGTTTCACTTATCTATGACTTGATTATGTTGTATTTTTCGGGCTGTAACTCAATATTTCATAACCTAAATATATGTCCAAGTTAGTGAGGGGTAAATATGTCATATGCCAAATATGTTTAAATTATTCTAGTCATCTTCGTTTTACCTAATCATTTTTAAGGAATTTACCAAGTCTAACCGATCATATTCATCATAAACCTTAACTAACAATAATTTTAGTCTTTTTTCTGAAAATTAAGAAAAAACAAAAAGAAGCTCAATGACTACATTAAAATACCGTAAATTATCAAAAAAAATAGAGCCGTGTATTGGTATGACTAGGTAAAACATGTAATTAGGTTATAGGATTTTCCCGCCACTACTTGAGTATACAATTACTACGTTTCCATGTAGAATCAAGGTCAGCCATAAAAGGGTTAATAAAAATTAGTTTTTAAACCGTATTGATAGGTATCATAATCTAAAATTGCAGTAATTAGGTTATCAATGAGCTTAAATACACGCCTCATTGAGACACGGAATTTTAATGAAACAAATGGTATTTTCGTGGAAAAACCAGAACCATAATTTTAATATTATGGTAATGATACGATCTAATTCGATGGGGAGAAGAATCTAGAAATTTCCCGAGGATCGAGGCGTTGAATCGATCCTGGAGGAGAATTTCTCATATACTAACACAAGAGAGAATAAAGGGGAGAAGAACAATTTCAATCCAATTCAAATTCTACATACATTCAAATGAATGATATCAAGCCTACTTATAGAAGATGGGAAGATAGGAAAATACTAAACTACCCTCACAACTAATCAAGAACTAATTACTAACCCTAACTAACTCACTAACTAATACTCAACGAATTGGGCACGTAACAACACCTTCCCCCTTAAAAGTGTCCTTGTCCTCAAGGACACAATGTAGCAAAGTTCTGGAGAAGATGGTGGTGGCTCAGGTGGCGGCAATGGCAGGTCTAGCCACTTGGTCCAAGAAAAGTTATGCACATTTTTACCCTCATGCGATATGCCGAAATCAAAAGTGAACTTGTACACTTCAATCATAACGGCCACTATTCTCGACTCTTCAACATTGTATATCCTCAACCAGTTAAGTGGTACATTTAACGATGTGAAATTAATATTGTTGAGCGAATAATTTCCCGATTGAGTTCCTAGAAACTTCACTGTTGGCATATTCTCAAACACTTGGGGCACTATCAGCTTTCTTTTAGGCATTTTATCAAACACATCACATCTAATTTCAACTAGGCCTTCTTTACATGAATGTGCATTACTCCTTGCCAAATCAATACTCTCTCCCACAATATGCAATTTATGAACCACATCATCTCTACTCAAAACAGATTGTTTATTGGTGGTGTTCAATTGTTGCGAAGAAAGGAGAGTGAACTTACTATCTTCATGAGAAAAGTGAGCTGGTTCTTCATCAACAGATAGGTTGAAAGTTCTTCCCAGTAGTATAGAAACCCGATCACAAAATGATCACACACCTCATGAGAAAAATCATTTTCGAGTGTCCGAGACCTATTGAGATGTCCATGAACCATAACTGTTATGCTATCAACCGACTTAAGAGTGACATCATGTCTCTCTACTATAGGTGCAGAGAGGAAACTCCTTATTCCATAGTTGTCTTTAGAAGTGAAATCCCCAATTCCTAGTCGGCAGCCATGAGGATCAGATGGCAAACCTTCATCATGAGAAGAATGTTGTGATTTGAACTTCACTACTTCTTCTTCTACAGACCTCTTCTTACTTGTAAGAGCAATTGCTTGTTCTTGCAATTCCGCGAGAGAAACAACTAGTCGAAAGGTCTTAGGATTGAATTTCCGAACTATCGATTGAATTTCTTCTCGTAACCTGACCAAGAACAACTCTATTTTGAATTCTTCCGAAAGCTCGACTTCATGAAAAGACTTGGAAAATTGATTGCAATAATCCTTGACCGAACCTCGTTGTTTTAAGGCACATTTTGCGCCAATTGAATTTCTTCGATCGGTGCCTATGAATCGATTTTGTGAAAACAACATTCCGATCAACAATCCGCGTATCTCATCCACCGTTTCTGAAATTTGATCAACCGATATATCAATGGAGTTTTTCGAACTCAAATCATCGACTTGAAGTTCCCGAAATTTGATATCTTCTGCCATCCTAATGGATCAAGCCGCCTATCCGAGGATCGACGGCTCTGATACCACTTGATACGATCTAATTCGATGGGGAGAAGAATCTAGAAATTTCCCGAGGATCGAGGCGTTGAATCGATCCCGGAGGAGAATTTCTCATATACTAACACAAGAGAGAATAAAGGGGAGAAAAACAATTTCAATCCAATTCAAATTCTACATACATTCAAATGAGTGATATCAAGCCTACTTATAGAAGATGGGAAGATAGGAAAATACTAAACTACCCTCACAACTAATCAAAAACTAATTACTAACCCTAACTAGCTCACTAACTAATACTCAACGAATTGGGCACAACTAATCAAGAACTAATTACTAACCCTAACTAACTCACTAACTAATACTCAACGAATTGGGCACGTAACAGGTAACTACTTGATCTTAGCATATACTGGTATTCATACGGTAATCGTTTAAGGGTAAAGTATTTACTAAGAAGATGAGTTAAAAAATTGGTATTTCTAAAATTAGATTAACGTCTGTAAATCATGGTTAGATTTACTATAAAAATATTAACCTAACCATGATATCTACCCCTATTTAGGGTCGTAATAGGCGTTAATTATTGGTATTAATAATTACCATTTGGTCGGGTAGACATACATTAAAATTGGTACCTGTTTTTATTACCGCAATAACGATGAATTGAATAATATTCGATACCGTTTATAATCACTAACGTAAATGGTAATTGGTATTAATAATTACCATTTGGTCGGGTAGACATACATTAATTTGTACTAGATGTAATTTTCACACGAAACAAAATAATAGTTTACCGATGTCATATAAAAACATTGCTTCATTAATATGTATGTGTTACATTTTTTAATGCTTGCCAAAATATTTAAAATAGGTGAAAATATTTTGTAAATTTCGGTTTCAATATAATCCGTAAATGGAAAAACGGCATGTCAAATAAATTGGTTTGAAAATGCACAAATTTACGATAAAACCCTAATATCACTATCGAGCAAGCATGCTACAAAAAGTCCATATATGTTTGACGTATCAAGGCTATTTCTGAAATTGCTAATTACTAACAGTTATGTATTTATAATAACCATACATATTATATTACATGCCCAATATGGGAAAATCAATAGTTTGGGTGGTATGCCCAAACGACCTGTTTTTTTCTCTTTACATCTCGACACAAAATTTTGGTCGTTTCCTTACTATCACATGGTGTTAGGGAAACGATATGTAAGATCAAAATGTTACATATACAAAATTCGGGATATTCATGGAAATTAACCATAGACATGAATTTATTTGTTTCGTATGACAAAGCGAAAATGTGTATTATCAAAAACCTATATTACTCACTAACTAAGGGAATAGTGTTCATTTCGTCGTAATTCTAACAAAAAAAGGAAAGCCATATTCTGATTTGATGCTCTGATTATTCTTATCAATCGCATCTTGACAAAGCTTATTTTACTAGAGAATTACGATTAAAAAATTATCTTATGAATGAAGGGGTACGTCTCAAAAAAATTTCACTTAGCCATACACTAATTTTATGCATTTAATTGGAAAATGGGTCATTATGTTTGATGCCATATTTAAGAGTTTATCAAATGTTAAATTAGGCCATTACAAACAAAACCAATAAATGGACCTTAATAATATTGATTCTTAAAATTATTAACATACTATTAGTGATTACTCGAATCAATCACCCAACGAATGATAATTACTTTATCGATGGACCATAAACATACCAAACGATATCCATTTAATACTAGGAAATGTTAAATCTAATACCCCACATAAAAAGTTTTGCTTTATGAATATATTCGATACCCCAATTACCTTATTGATATATTTCCTTTTTACAAAATTATAACGATGTAACAGAACAAGTTAGCTTAGTTGATCATACATTAGTTTATAAGTACCGATATATTTACTTACCTAATTGGCGTATAATCAGTAATCAAAATTTTATGCATTGGGGTAAACTTATTCGTAGTCAATTAAACTAAATAATTCTTTTCTACGCCAAACCATCTTGGCGTAGAAAATGTGTATTAGATCACGTGTACATTTTCCCTTTTTTTTATATGTTAAGCAATTAGGTGATGTGATGAAATATTAACTCTATAACCTGGGGCCCTGGGCTAGGGTTATAGGGGCTTTACCAAAAGATAATTACTAATACATGCCCTAATATGTACTACCAATTGCTTAACTAAATCACCTAATTTCAAATATCTAGTGTTACTGGATTCTACCATCATCTTAATATTAACAACAAATTTATAAAATTAGGGAGAAAAATATAATTTTATTGGTGTAATTCTTACGACCCTCAATATATGAATACCAATTATCCTTTTGGGATAAGTTATTCAACGAAGTTGGTAACTATGGGCACCAAAGCATGCATTATAACTATGAGGTTTAAACACAATATACAAAATATGTATAGTAAAAAAGTACTCGAATCAATAAGAAGATCATCTAATTACCAGGTTCGCGTAATTATTATGTAATTAGAATTTTTGGAATTGTAATTACCTAGTATTACCTTTTAAAATTTCAAGTAATTATACATGGTATATTAGGTGATCAGTATTGGTATGACTAAATAAAACAAGTAATAAGGTTATAAGGTTTATTTTATTACTCACATTATATCCTAAGAAGAATATTAGGATATAATATTACCCCATAAAACTAATTGGACAAATAATTGTTACCCTATGTAAAGAATTCATCCTGAAATTTTATACATTGATCTGAAACGGTTGAAAACTAGGTGTTAACAACAAAGAAATATCAGATGATCTTTATTAATTCTGAAAGTATATTCAAAAACTACAGGAGAGTATATAATTTTGAGAGAAGAGAAAATAGTGGCGGCTAGGGTTGAAGGGAAAGAACACATATATGAACAATGAATATACAAACCCTAACAAAACTATATAAGTTGAAACCCTAGAAAAGAATTATTAAACAAGTCCCTCCGTGTTTTTATGTTTGCAAACAAGTCCTCCCGCCGCTGGGCTTTCCTTTGAATACGGACCTAGGTGAGATAGAGCTGGGCCTCGGTCAGTTGGGTTGTCAGCTTGGAGCCCATTAGAACTATGGGCTTTAATACCCTCCCACAAGTTGACAGTGGGCAAGAAGATGTCTATCATACCAAGAGACTTCACCAACTCTTCATGTTTGCCTCGGCCCAGTGCCTTTGTAAACAGATTAGCAATTTGTTCACCTGTATGAATGAAAGAAGTATTAACAATTTTATTCTTTACATAATTGCGAACAATATGACAGTCTATCTCGATATGTTTCGTTCGTTGGTGAAAAATCGGATTTGACGAAATGTGAACAGCCGCCTGATTATCACAAAATTGTTCAACTGGCGTTAAACTTTCAATCCCAAGATCTTTGAAAATTCCTATTATCCAAACTATTTCACTACATGTAACAGCCATAGCTCGATATTCAGCCTCAGCTGAAGATTTTGACACAGTTGACTGTTTTTTACTTTTCCAAGACAGTAAGGAATTTCCCATAAAAATGCAGAACCCAGTAACAGACTTTCGGGTCATAGGACATGCTGCCCAGTCAGAATCACAATAAGCTTTTAAACTAAACGAGGAATGCTTTGGAAAAAACAGCCCTTTACTAGGAGCTGATTTCAGGTATCGCAAAACACGGAAAGCAGTTTTCAAATGGGATTCCTTGGGCTGATGCATAAATTGACTTAGAATGTGTACCGAAAAAGAAATGTCTGGTCTACAGTTGGTTAGGTAAATAATCTTTCCAATAAGTTTCTAATACAAAGTAAAATCAGACAGATAACAATCATTACAATCCTTTTCTGTAGTTAACTTCAAATTCTGCTCCATCGGTACTAAAGAAGGTTTTGAGCCTAATTTTCCAAAATATGTTAAAAGATCAAGAGTGTATTTTCGTTGACAAAAAAATATGCCCTGAGAGGATCTAGCGAATTCTATGCCTAGAAAATATTTCAGCTCGCCTAAATCCTTAACATGGAAATTCGAATTAAGGAAGTTTTTTACATTTTGTATATGCTCAATCGAATTACCTATTAACACAATATCATCAACGTATATTAATAAGATGATACAAACAGATTTCAGATTTTTAACGAACAAAGAATAATCATGCAAGCTTTGTCTAAAACCACAGGTTTCTAAACACCGAGTAAACTTTTCATTCCACTGTCGTGGAGCCTGTTTTAACCCATATAACGATTTATTCAACTTGCACACTCTAGTATCAAACGGAGTAAAATAACCTGGGGGAGGTATCATATACACTTCTTCATTCAAGTCACCATTCAAAAAAGCATTACTGATATCAAGGTGAAAAATAGGCCAGTCACGACAAACAGCTAAAGTCAAAAGAGATCTAACCGTAACCATTTTTACAACTAGAGAGAAGGTTTCAAAAAAGTCAATACCCTCCCGTTGGCTATACCCTTTTGCAACTAACCTTGCCTTATAGAGTTCTATAGAGCCATTCGAATGATATTTGACTTTGTTGATTTTCGACCAGGGGGTAAGTTTGTGAGGGTCCAAGTCTTATTTTTAACTAGAGCAGCCATTTCTAAATCCATGGCTGCTTTCCAATGTTCATTTTGAATGGCTTCAAAGAAAGAGGTTGGTTATTTAATTTTGTCAATAGTAGATAAAAAAGCACGATGCGTACTATTGACATTATCATAACTAATACACTTATTCAAAGGGTATAGGCAACATGAATTAGAAACAGAAATATCATAGTCTTTTAATCTCTCGGGCAGCTTATGGGGACGATTAGATTTACGACGAATATCACTAACAACAGAGTCAGTAGTATTCTCTAAACTCGGTTGCTGTGCAGTATCAGATGAGGATGGCAGGGGAGGTGGAAGATTTGTTGGTATAGTCTCAGTCCTCGGGCAGATGTTAGGGGTCCCTAACTGATCCGAAAAAGAAGAAATAGCATCATTACCGAGAAAAATATCGCCAGTTCTTCTCTCGGGGTTGGGGAGCCCTAACATATCCGGAAGATTATTGACAGCTTCATTACCGAGAGAACTATCCCGAGTTCGGCTGTCAAAAGTACTTCTAGACTCAGCCTTTTCATCATCGACAACCATACCGAAAGACGGTTGAGTCCCCTGCCCCCTCCTATCAAAAAAAGTGCTCCGGCCTGCAAAATCAGAATTGTCAGATTTCAAAGGAAACACATCTTCGAAGAATTTAACATCACGCGAAATAATAATAGTGTTATTTTCAAGATCAAACAACTTATACGCTTTCTTGTTTTCACAATATCCTAAGAACATGCACTTTGTTGATCGAGGGGCAAACTTATCTCTTTTCGAGAAATTTGAGGCATAGCATAAGCACCCGAAAGATCGTAAAACAGAAAAATTTGGCAGAAAACCAAACAGTATTTCAAAAGGGATTTTGCCTCCCAACACAGAGCTTGCAGTTCTATTAATCAGAAAAACAGCCGTAAGAATGCACTCAGACCATAGTTCAATCGGACAGTTGCTTTGGAATAACAATGAATGTGCAACATTTAACAAATGGCGATGCTTACGTTCTACTACCCCATTTTGCTGCGGGGTGTCAACACATGTAAAACGTTGTTTAATGCCCAAGTCAGATAAAAAACCACGTAATTCATTGTTTGTAAATTCAGTTCCATTATCAGATTGAACAAATTAAATCGTTTTGGAAAGCTGATTTTTAATCATAGCAACAAATAACTTCAGAACAGAAACCGTATCAGATTTGTACTTAAGCATGTAAACCCATGTGGCTCTTGAGAAATAATCAACAATCGTTAGAAAAAATCGAAACCCATCATGACTCTCAACCATTTAAGGACCCCATAAATCTAAATGAATTAACTCAAAGACAGATTTGCATACATGCTTACTTAAAGGAAACGGTTCACGAGATTGTTTGGCATGATGACATATATCACAAGGCATAGTTTCGATGGAACCATTTAGATTAATGTTATGTATTAGAACATGTAAAACAGTATCAGAAGGGTGGCCTAGCCTATTGTGCCATAAGTGACATGAGCCACAAAGGGGAGAATCATAAGAACCTGCAGAATTGTGAAACAAATAAAGTCCACCGTCCAGTTTACCAATCCTCAGAAGTTTTCCACTTTGAGGGGCCTGGAATATGCAACACATGACAATGGCAATCCTTAACAAGTTTAGAAACCGAAAGTAAATTGTAATGAAAATCTGGAACAACTAGGACATCACGAAGGATAATGTCCGGAAGTAGTTCTAGATGTGAGTAATCTTAGCACAGGTTCCATTAGGTAAGTTTATTGTCATGTTATTGTCAATACATTTAACAGATGATAAAAATTTTTTTGAGGACACCATATGATCAGTGGCACCCGAGTCAATAATCCAGCCATTTACTGGAAAATGAGCAGAGGTGGAATTTGATGATATACCTGCCATAGAGGCCCGAATATCATCAGATTCCCTTTGGCTGTTCAAAAGTTTTAAAAGCTTGTCACGCTGTTCGGAAGTAAACGAGACATCATCTGTTTTTGCACAATCATCTTTCTCAAGAGTAGTAGAGTTGGACATTTTATTTGACTGCTGATTTTGACCAGATTTTTTCTTTTTAAAGTTCTTAAGGAAACCAATAAGTTGGAAACACCTATCAATGGTATGACCAGTTTTACCACAATGATCACATAGTCTAGCAGGGTTTTTATTGGTGGTGTTATTGTTAACCAAATCAGTGGTCTGAGATAAAAAAGCAGATGCATGCTTGACAAAATGAGTGAGAGCAGATATATGTCTGTGAGATTCTTCTTGAGACACAATGTTAAATGCACTCATCACATCAGGCAGAGGGTCACGGAGAATAATATTGCTACGCACAGCAAAGAAAAACTCATTTAATCCCATAAGAAATTGCACAAGTTTCATGTTTTGAGCATGCTTTTTTGTATTATCAGACGCAGCACAAGTGCAAGGAGGAATATTAATAAGAGCAGCATATTCATCCCAAAGCATCTTTAATTTGCAATAATACGCAGAGACAGAATCAGAGCCTTGACGGATCTGGGAGATTTCTTGATGTATAGAGAAAATCCTAGATCCGTCAACTTTATTGTATGTACAACTTAGTTGTGACCAAACTTCTGAAGCAGTAATAGCAAACACAAGACCAGCATACAATTGTTTACTCACCGAGTTCAAAAGCCAAGATAAAACTACGGCATTACACCTATCCCATTGATTCTTAAGAGCAGGTTCAGTGGGATATGGTATGGTGTCTAAGGCAAACCCCAATTTATTTTTACCAGTTAATGCAATGGTCATAGCCCTACTCCAAATGGCATAATTGTCACAACCAGTAAACACATAAGAAATAATGGATAAGTTCGTATAGTCTGATGCATGCAAATGTAAGGGGTCATTCGGATCAAAATTGACTACAGATGTGGTATTGGGTAAAGCAGGGGCAACAGTGATATCAACCATGTTAAGGTTTTAACACAGAACAAGAAGACTAAAAACAGGCAGATAAACACTTTACACGAAAAACCAGCACACACAAGAACCAAGAAACAGAAATAACAACCAGCCGTTGATAATCACAGATCAACAAAAAACACGGAATAAACCAACAACAGCACACACCAGAGGCCACAAAACACCAAACAACTGTTGATAACCACAAATCAACAGAAACCAAAAAAAGAAACAACAATACCCCTGTATTTTCAAAAAAATACAGAAAACAGAGATAACGAAGCAGCGGAAACAGGTCGGGCTAACAGTGGTCTTCCCAGAGTCTGTAAAGAAAGAATAACATGTTATACATCATTCAAATGAAAGAAATGACATAAACCATAATAAAGCAAAACCGATAAAAGAGGAGAATGATACAGTTGGTGGATCGAACCAAGATACCACCAAGAGATGATTGCACTGGTGGGTATACTTTTGAACACGACAGCTCAAGAGCATACAGACAAGTGGTCAGATCTGAGAAAAAATGCTCAAACAAAATGGAGATCCACTAGATCTGGTAAACGAAGCACCGATCTGCCCTTTATTAGGCAAAAAACGAAGAGATCGGTTCAAGAAAGCCACTTATCCGCTCTTTGACAAAAAATCAACCTGTACAGCTGCTCAGCACCCACACAGGCTCATCCGTTTACGACTGATTTATGTTGATACAAGGACTGAAAAAGACAGCAGTAGGTAGTGCTCCGGCGAGATGTCGAAACTAAACGAAAAACTGATATATAACAGAAAGTAGCGAGAGGGGGAAATCAAAAAACGAACCCAAGAGATTTAGGCTCCTGATGCCATATTGAAAACTAGGTGTTAACAACAAAGAAACACCAGATGATCTTTATTAATTCTGAAAGTATATTCAAAAACTACAGGAGAGTATATAATTTTGAGAGAAGAGAAAATAGTGGCGGCTAGGGTTGAAGGGAAAGAACACATATATGAAAAATGAATATACAAACCCAAACAAAACTATATAAGCTGAAACCCTAGAAAAGAATTATTAAACAAGTCCCTCCGTGTTTTTATGTTTACAAACAAGTCCTCCCGCAGATGGGCTTTCCTTTGAATACGGACCTATGTGAGATAGAGTTGGGCCTCGGTCAGTTGGGCTGTCAGCTTGGAGCCCATTAGAACTATGGGCTTTAATAGAAACCATTGTTATTAGGTCACGACCCTAATTGATAGTTACTATGTAATAAACAGACAATACTCCATAAATTTTGATCACCCCAAAGGGTTATAAGGTATACCACAAAATATGAAATTAGTTTATAAACCCTAAGGAACTTCGTTTAGGCCCAATAATCATATACTAGTAAAAACCCAAGTTTAAATAATAATCCCATCTTTCATTGTCATTAGAATTTGTAAGAAGAAAATATTCAATTAAACGTGTAATGAAAATTGTTTGTTGTCGTTTCTTTTCCAAGTTAGTGAGAAAAAAAAGGAAAAAGGCGGGAATTTACACGTAGTGATCAGGATTTTGAGATATTTTTGAATGATTATTTTTGTTTACTTCGTTGGGTTTGGAGTAAAAAAAATGCAGTATTTTCACGCCCTATAGACTATTGTACCTCATTCCAAAATATATTCAGGGATTTTTACTATCAATCAGAAAGATGACAAGTAATGGTAATGAATATACTAGTCGGAATCATTTTTACTTATAACTAATTTTCTATAAGGTATTTAACCCTTATAGTCTAAAATCGCGACCAAAAATTATGGTATCAATTTCATGCTCGATCGCCCAAAAATAGACTATAGGATTTTCCAAACAGTCCCTCAAAATATTAGGTTTCAACCAAAACCTAATATTATCTTCAGGGGTAATATCGATTCTCAATTTTTAGCATATGATGGGCCCCAATATATTCTGGGCTAAATCCCTAATAATACTTGGGCCATATGGCGCCCATATGTTGGAGGCCCATGGTGTGTGAGGAAGGATCGTGGGCTAGGTTTGTCTTACTTAGACCCAAGTCTGGGTAATCGATCGAGCCCAAGGCCCGTCTAAGGGTCTATAAATATCACCTCCATTAATTCATCAATCACGTTCTGATCATTTGGAGAATTACCTAATCTCTCTGAATATCCCCAGCTCTCAGTTATTCGAGAAACTCATTACCTTGAACTACGAAGAGGCTTGATCCTATCTGACTAGGTACGTAGGCAGCTTGAATCATTCGAGTTCAGCCCACAATCCGAGAACACTTCATTTGGTCTATCGTGAGATGGGTCGGATCCCATCTCCACGTGTCTCTCCATGACATCACTATTTGATCTCGTATCATTTTGGCGCCGTCTGTGGGAAAGTCAATTCACTCACTGAGAATGTAGACCAGATCTCGGGCACGTACTACTAAAGACAGGACGGGCAGTAGTCCCTCACCCGGAGGGGTTAGGAGAAGTGCTCCTGCCCTAGCACCTCAGCCAAACCCTACTACTCTTGGGGAGGCTCCAAATCCACATCCCCTACCAGCTGCTCCGAATGTGGTCCCTCCCCCCACGAGGGTGATTGAGATCACTCAGGAGGCACTTATGGCACTGGTAGAGGACACCTTTATCACAGCAGCATCACAAGCAGTTCAGCAGTATGCTTTGACCCACCCTCCTCGGGTGGAGCCTCAGCCCGCTGCTAAAACTACCGCCTCCCTCCGAGGGGGAGGCCGCGAGATGCCCATTGCGCGCCTGTCCCTCGAGGGCCCTCGTCCCAAAGAAATGAGGCGTTGCGATCACGCACGGCGTTTGAGCGCAGCAACAGTGATCGCGCCTCTCGGCACCAAACCCTCTCGCCTCCGCGTCGAGATCAGAGATCTTCGACCCTCGCAGAAATGGCTTTGAGGCACTTAAGTGCTCCAAGTGTGGAGAAGACCGGTGGCCCGCCGAACATTAGCATCGGCTCGTCTCAAGAGCGACCCCCCAGGGGTCGGGGCAGGGAGCGTGATCCTCAGAGGGCCCCTCGCCGAGGTAGGAGGACCCCGACCCCCAAGGAGGCCCAATCAAGGTGCGAGCCTCGGTCCCCCCGCCGAGCTCGTGGGTCTCACATTTTCGAGGAGGTTCATTCCGAGCAGTAGTCTTGTAGGTCCCCTCGCAGAGGACGGAGGTCCCCGGCTCCCGAGAGAAGTCGCCCTAGGTGAGCTCCTAACCAACCACCCTACCTTCAGGGGGACGCAGATCTACCGCGGGGTACATATTAAGAGTTGTGGATGGTACTGTTGGTGGTGGCGCCTCCCAGGAGGAGTCTCTTCTGCCCCGCTATACTAGCTGAGGCTATCCCACAAGGGATGAAAATCCCTCACCTCAGCGAGTCTGACGGCACTAGGGATCCTCAAGAACATTTAGACAAATTCAGCGCGAAGGCCGACATGTACAACCTTAACGACGCAGCTTATTTCAAAATCTTTAGGACTACGCTCGCGGGTAGAGCCCTATCTTGGTTCAATCAGTAGCCATTCAGTACCATTATCGGATTCGAGCAACTGACCTGAAGTTTCTTGCACCACTTCTCCATGAATAAGAAATACCCCAAGACGGCTTCATACCTGTTAACCATCGTGCAACAAGATGTAGAGCCACTTTGGGACTTCGTGCGACGCTTCTCGACGGCGGTCTCGAAAGTGCCTCAAGTCAACCTTGAGCTGCTATCTGTCATCATGCAACAGAACCTCCGCTTGGGCAGGTTCATGGAGTCCATAGTTGGAAAGCCCCCATCCACTCTGGACGAACAGTTGGCTTGTGGCGAGAAGTACATTCGGATCGAAGAAGCGGTTGGCCCCAACAAGGCTGAGACGGGCAATAACAAGAGGAAGGCACGAGAGGATGATAGACTTCCTGAACCCAAAGAGCGCAAATCGATGCATCCCCAAGGTTTCTCTAAGTACACTCCACTCACACTATCCCACGAGCAGGTGCTCGACATAGCGGGGCAACATGGGTTGGTTAGTTGGCCTAAGAAATTGAAGGACAATCCAAGCCGCCTGAAGTCGAACAAGTACTGTCGTTTTCACCGCGACAAGGGGCACACGACGGAGGAGTGTCATCACCTCAAAAATGAGATAGAGAAACTAATACAACGTGGTCACCTACAGGAGGTGGTCTCGGGCCAACCGGGAGTGGACGTGAGCCCAGAAACCCGCGAGGGCACAGAGAGGAAGGTCCTCCACGGGACGACCGCAAGGACAAGGTTAGCCTGGCTCCCCTGGCAGACAAGGACATGGACAATCTCCCTCTCAATGGGATTATCGGGGTGATCTCCGGAGGCTCAGCAGGGGGGACTCGAGTAATTCGAGAAAAACCATGCTTCGAGCCGCCATGGTTTGCACGCCCTGTCTCAAGCTGATCCTGTGTTCCAAGTGAACCAAGGACCCCCATCTATTGGTTTCGGGGATGAGGATTTGCAAACACAAGTCTCAATCCATAATGATGCGCTGGTGATCTCTGCCATGATTTCAAACTTTTGGGTCAAAAAGATTTTGATAGACAGCGGTAGCTCAGGCGATATCATGTTCTACAGTGCATCGTCCAACTCGGCATTGACAATGCACAACTATAAAAGGTGAATACCCCTCTCACGGGCTTTACCGGAGAAGTAGTTGAGGCGCTAGCGGAGATGACTTTGCCCATTTCGTTGGGTTCATACCCGACTCGGGTCACCAAGGTGACCAACTTCCTGGTGGTGAAAGCCCCCTCCTCATATAATGTGATCTTGGGGAGGCCGAGCCTAAATCTCTTCAAGACAATTGTGTCTACTTAACACTTGAAGATAAAGTTCCCTACCCGAATGGGGGTGGGAGAAGCTGTGGGTGACGTGAGAATAGCCCGGGAGTGTTACGCTAACACCCTACGGAAGCCAGTAGGAGTGGGAGGCGTAATACTAAAAGAAAAGGACAAAGATGCGATGATCAACACCATTTCTCATTCCCATAAGGGAACTGACGTCGAACGTCAAGTGGAGGGAGTGGACGATGACCCCGCGAAGAAACTCGTGCTGAGGCCATCGAAGCATTCAAAGAGATAGAATTGTCACCCGGGGAACCCGATAAAGTCACCAAAATCGGGGGCTCTCTAGGCAAAGACTTCGAAAAGGAGCTCGTGACCTTCCTTAGGCGGAACCTCGACGTTTTCTCATGGAGCGTCGAGGACATCGATGGGGTAAACCCCTAAGTCATTACCCACCGATTGAACGTCTATCCTGAGGCCCGGCCTATCAGGCAACGAAAGAGAATGGTTGAAAGGGAAAGGAGTCTAGCCATCAAGGAGGAAGTGAGTAAGCTGTTGGCGGCCAAGCACATCCGCCCGGTGCATTACCCGGAGTGGATAGCCAATGTGATCCTCGTTCGGAAGTCGAGTGACGCATGGAGGATGTGCATTGACTTCATGGATCTAGAACCCACTTCCGAGGATTGATGACTTAGACTCAACGGCGGGATGCGAGATGCTCTCTTTCTTAGATGCCTGCCAAGGGTACAATCAAATTCGTTTGCAGCCCTCCGACCAGGAGAAGACGAGCTTTATTACGGACCTGGGTACTTTCTGTTACAACGTCATGCCCTTCGGGCTCAAGAACGCGGGAGCAACCTATCAACGCTTGGTTAACAGCATGTTTAAGAACCAACTGGGAAGGAACATGGAAGCTTACATTGATGACATGCTCGTCAAGAGCCATAAGCAAGAATAGCACGTCATGGACTTGCAAGAATGTTTCGAAGTCCTTAGACGATATAACATTAAACTCAACCCGACAAAGTGCGCCTTTGGCGTTGGGGGGAGTTTCTGGGGTTTGTGGTAAGCAAACGTGGGATCGAAGCCAACTCCGAAAAGATAAAAGTGATATTAGATATGCCACCCCCAAAAATAAGGAGGTTCAAGAGTTAATGGGGCGAGTGGCAGCCGTAAATTGCTTCGTGTCGAGGTCAGCCGACAAGGACCATCCTTTTTTCAAGACGATTCGAAAGGTCAAAGACTTCGAACAGGACGAGTCGTGTCAGCGTGCGTTCGAGAAACTAAAAGAGTATTTGGTTTCCCCGCTGCTGCTCACTAAGCCCATCGAAGGGGAAACCCTCTACCTTTACCTCTTAACCACTCGTGCCGCAGTGAGCGCTGTTATCGTCTGCGAGGAAGAGGGGGAGCACAAGCCCATATACTATGTTAGCAAGTTGTTGCTGGGAGCTGAACCTAAATACCCGCCGATTGAGAGGTTGGCCCTTGCCTTAGTAGTGGCGGCCAGGAAATTGAGGCCATATTTTCAATCTCATCCAATCGCGGTGCTTACCAGCCATCCCCTCAAGCGAGTACTCTCCAACTTAGAAAGTTCGGGGAGACTGGCCAAGTGGGCGATTGAGTTGAGTGAGCATGGCATAGAGTTCCGTCGAAGACCAGCTATCAAAGCACAAGTCCTCACCGACTTCATCGTCGAACTGATGGAAGACGAAGAGGGCTGCTCTTCTACGGCTTGGAGCCTATACGTAGATAGGTCATCCACCCAAACGAGCAGCGGGCCAGGGGTCATACTCGAAAGCCCCCAAGGGGACAAGTTCGAGTATGCCCTTAAATTTGATTTCAAGGCCTCAAATAACGAAGCTGAGTATGAAGCCCAGATAGCAGGGGCAAAGCTGGCGTTAGCGGCGGGGGCGAGGAAATTGGTCGCCTTTAGCGATTTCCAACTAGTGACAAACCAAGTGCAGGGGACCAATGAAGCTAGAGGACAGAGGATGGTCCGCTACCTTGCGCGAATACACTATCTGAGAAGGGAGTTTGTGGAATTTTATGTGATACAAGTACCTAGAGCTAAAAACGAGGCGGTCGACCAATTGGCCAAATTGGCTAACTCCATGGCCTCCATAACAAATAGAAAAATCACGTTCCTAGCCCGCGACAAGCCAGAGATAGAAGGGGATGCCGTGGAGGTACTTTGCGGAGATCAACACGACCTTCCTGGAAAGACGAGATTGTGAAGTACCTTACCTTACCAAAGACTAGAGGCATCAAGGTGCTTGCTTCTAGGTTCATGCTTGTTGATGGGGATCTCTACAAAATAGGCTTCTCCCAACCCTTACTCAAATGCTTGACTGCTGACCGAGCCGAATACGTCTTGCGCGAGGTACACGAGAGCTGTTGTGGTAATCACTTGGGGGGCAAGGCCCTCGCGGGTAAAGTATTGAGGTAAGGATACTTCTGGCCAACCATGCTCCGTGACGCATGCGAATTAGTCAAGTGTTGTCGCAAGTGTCAAGAGCACGGCCAATCAACCACACCCCGAGAGCACTCTTACAACCTTTGGAGAGCCCTTGTTCGTTCGCTCTATGGGGGTTGGACATAGTCGGCCCCTTCCCTATTGCGACGGGGCAAAGAAAGTTCCTCTTGGTAGCAGTCGACTACTTCACCAAGTGGGTGGAAGTTGAACCCTTGGCCAAGATTACCAAAAAAGAGGTCATGAAATTCCTATGAAAAAATATTTTTACACGCTTTGGGATTCCAAGAGCCTTGGTCTCAGACAACGGAACCCGATTTTGAGGTACTAAACTGAGAGAATAGTGAGAAGAGTTAAAGGATAAGCAGTTCTTTACTTCAGTGGCAAACCCACAATCGAATGGGCAAACGGAGGTCGCCAACCGCACACTACTACAACACTTGAAGACGTGACTGAGAGGCGCAAAGGGAAATTGGGCGGATGAGGTTCCCGTTGTGCTCTGGTCATACAGGACCACCCCCTGCAGTAGCACGGGAGAGACATCCTTCAACTTAGTCTATGGTATAGAGGCGATCACCCCAGTTGAGATTGGAGAGCTCAGTTATAGGGTGAGCAAGCACAAGTTTGGTACAGACGAGGCAAACTTATGGGTCAACATCGATCTGCCCTCGGAGGTTCACCTTCGAGCGTCAACTAGGATGGAGAACTATCGTTCGAGGATGGCCTGAGCTTATAATGCTCAAGTCCCCTCCCCCCCCCCCCCGAAATTTCCAAGTTGGTAACTTTGTGTGGAGGAAGAAGGAGGCGTCAGGACCCCTGGGAAAACTGGATGCCAAGTGGAAAACTCCATATCATATCAAGTGGAAACAGTCATTAACCAAGGAGCTTATAAGCTGAAGACGTGACAAGGCACGGAAGTACCTCGTACTTGGAACATCGCCAACCTCAAGCGATATTACGCATAGTCATTTTTTACTTAGTTGGTCTTACCCTTATTCGAACTCCGTATTATTTTAAGATTCTGTTTTCCCTTTGTTGATTAAAATTAGAGTTGGCCTTCGAGCTAAGCGTAAAATAAAATGATCTTTGCAGCACATTTTTGCTTACTTTGATTATTCCAATGCGTTTACTATGCGAATTAGGATAGAGACTTCCTATCATAGAAGCCCCCCATACCCCAAATACACGAGGGAAAAGGCTTCCCAAACTTGGGAAACCCCCGCAAGTAAACGAGGGAATAGGCTTCCATAACTTGAGAGCCCCAACCCCCCATCCCCCAAGTAAACGAGTAATGAAGAGGCTTCCATAACTTGAGAGCCCCAACCCTTGGCCACTGACGATCCGTCATCGTCCTTTATTGTGGGATACATCCAAGTGAAAATTGTCTCCAGGATAACGCCCACTGCGGCGAAGGAACTCCCGCGAAAATTGTGTCCGGAAAATGGTCGATGCGACATACCTCTCAGCCTTCTCCTTAGCCTTGCAGTGGACCTCCCCAGCGAAGCCGCCCCACGTCTGAAGCTCTCAACCGCAGTGCGATCAGCATCTGCAATGGCTTTCTTCTCAGTTTTTGAATCAAGGAAGCCCTTACCTCACCTGACCTCAACTTGCAACTCTTTCACGGCTGCTTGGCGTCTCTCCTCACTCTCTTAGGCCCTTCGGGTGGCCTCCTCAGCTCGCTGAGCGGCCTCGCTAGCCTGCCGGGTGATCTCCTCAACCCAGGGCAAGTTCACTCCTCTCCTTCTTCGCATGCTCGTAGCTCCGAAGAAGCTGCGTAGTGAGTTGCACATTCTGTTGACAAGTGAAAAGTAACTAATGAGATAAGGTAGAAGGGGAGGTGGGGGATTCGATGCACATAAAGAAAAGTAAGACTCACCCGCCCGGAGTTGGCGCTCATCTGACGATCTGCCTCCTAGGACGTGAGATAGGAGAGGCGCGTGGCATCGAAGCTGGTGTTGGCCACTCGCATAATCTTTCAAGGGGTCTCGGCAACTTGTGGATCCTAGAAGGACTGGACACTAGGGTCGCGGTTGGCTTCAAAGAAAAATAACCCTTTACCATAACCATATGAACTGCCACTCCTGGGAGTATGCTCGCAGAGGTGCCCCGAAGGGGCTCCCGAGGATCCGAGTAACGAATGATCGCCGCCCCAGGAGGATGGCCAACGACCTCGGTGGCAGCAGCCAAAGTAAGGCCCTCCTCGTCTGAGCCCACCGTGTTAGCTAAGACATCCTCAAACTCATCTTCTAGGAGTGCCTCGTCCTCCCCGAGCCCCAATACGTCTTCTCTCGGGCCGACATCTATGGGATCGCCTGAGGCGTCGCCAGTCGATGGGTCCGCGCCTTCTGACGTGCCGAAGGGCCTCCCATCACCGCCCGCAGAGTTCCCGCGGCCCAAAGATTTGGGTAGCGGAGGAACCCGCAGAGGCGCCACCCCCTGGGGCACTGGCTGCGGAGGCTCGGCTGGGCAAGGGTCTGACGGAAGCCCTCCGACTAAGATCCCCAGGGGCGGGGAGCACCAGATCACCTGAAAAATCACCAATACAATGTCAGAAATGGCGGCAAATGAGTGATGCGTCAAAGGGCGGTAAAAACTCAATAAGCCTTCTTAGGTAGATTTGCTGGATGTCGTATTCTGAGGCGAACAGCCCCGCCTTATCGAATTTGCGCCTCAGCGTCTTCATGGAAGACGTGAGAGGGGTAGGAAGCACCTCCTCGCACTACAGCATCGAGGTGGGAATCCCCAACTGTGCAGCAAGCAAATAAAAAAACTTAGTCTTCCAAACACCCTTGGAGCTAGCACTCCCGTACAGAAAATGCCCTAGAGACTGGGGCAAAAAGTAAGCGTACAACACCAGTTTGCTTAACCATGAAGAGGGCTTGGAAGGCCTCCAAGTTCGCTTCCAATCCAACCTCCTCAAAATGTCGGAGAAACCACTCAAAAAAAGGGAAGCAGTTCGGGGTCAGTTGACTGATGCAAAGCCAATAGTGCATTAGGATCTTCCCGAACAAAGGAGGGTACTGCAAGGTGAACCCCGCTCAGAAATAGTCCAAGTATAAAGTGACACAACCCTCTCCAGGGCACTGGATTTGCCCAAACTTCTGAGGTAAGCACCACACGACGTCTATGTTGCTATAGTTCCGGAACAAGGTAGTTAGTTCATTCTCCGTGATGATACTGCGGCAAGCCTCGATATCCACAGATCGGTCGCGAGGTCGCCTCTGAGAAGAAAGGCCATCATTCCCGGCCACAACCCCAAGCGGGTCTGAAGCCTCCCCGGCTGAGGAATGCATGGGACTCCCGCTATCTGCAACGGCGAAAAAGAAAATCATCAATATTTTGCAGAACGAATCAAATCAAGAAAAACCGAGCGGGACGCGACAAAGCCCCGTGATGCCCGAGAAAGAGCATCGTCCGAAACTGAGAGATCCCGTTTTGCCGAAGTTGTGCGACCCCCCGGTGCGCGCCTACCTAGGTACGTGCCACCGTAAGACGAAATGACAATTTCATGAAAATGTATTATATCAATAATTTGTTTCGTATATATCTTATGAAAAAAAAATAGAGTCGTTATACAAATAATTGCATGGATATAATATACCTAACAAATTTCAAGGTACTGTTTATAATTTTCATAAATATTGTTTTCATCGTATGATTTACCCTCAATATATATAGGAAATTGTCAACCCTATTACACGTTTCCTTACCATTTGTCATTACGTAATTTTTTTTACTCACTAACTCGGGAGAGAACGACAACAAAGAAAAGAAAATTTCAGAAAGATGATAAGGAAACACAAAAAAAACTATGGGCTTCTACAAACCCAACGAAGTAAACAAAAACAAATGAAACGACCAACACTACAAGAAAACAGGGCATCAGCTACAAATAAAATTGCTACGAATTTGAATTCGTATCTAAAGACATAACTTAGCTATAAATTTTCCATAGGTAAATGTATTTTCAGAATAAATAAACATATACGAATAAGTCAGCGACAAAATTGTATTGGATCAGCAACAAATCGTATTTTCGTTGCAAGTTCCATTTCTAGCGCGACAGATTAGCTACTAATTATTCATTGTACAAATTATTTTAAGAATTTAAAAATAAATAAAATATGCTAGATACATAATAATTGTGACACTTGTTATGAACTTCAAATCCGTAGTTAATTTGTTCGTAGCTGTTGCAACAAAAAACACATTCATTGCAATTTTCGTTGCTGGTGCAATGACAAAAATAGCTAGAAAATAGCATCAATTCACTTTACTACATAATATTTGTAGTTCTTGCTATGTATTTAAAATTCATAGTTACCTTGTTGCTAGGTATTGCAACGATATATACATTTGTTGCAATTTTCGTCGCTAGCGCAACGACAAAAATAGCTAGAAAATAGCATCAGATTCACTTTACTACATAATATTTGTAGTTCTTGCTATGTATTTAAAATTCATAGTTACTTTGTTGTTAGGTATTGCAACGATATATACATTTGCTGCAACTTTTGTTATTAACGCAACGACGAATAGCTACAAATTATGCATTGGAAAAAACATTTGGAAAAAGTAACAATTATTCAACACCGGGAATAAAGTGTTTAAATTATCATAAAAATTAATGTAAAATAGCATTTTAAGTCTATTTGTTGTGTCAATGTAATTTAAACAAAACTAGAATAGCTATAAATATTATGAGACCACTTAATCCATTATTCTTACTTTTACTAATTAGTTAATATATAATTAATTTCTAATTACAAGATTTTTATGTATAATTATTAAATAAAAATTCAAAATTTCCAACTTTTGTAATGATGTTGCAAATTAGATGTGATTCAGAAAAATGTTGGAGCTAAACTTCTATATTCAATTTCCTAATTAGATTCAGGGTTTAGGGTTTAAGTTTAGGGTTTAGGGTTTAAGTTTAGGGTTTAACACTATACAAATTTTATATTAATCCGTCATTATGTCAATATATTATATTAACACAGAGTCTTACAAAAAATAAATAAATTAATATACAATCATTTATTCTAATATATATATATAAGGATTACTTAAAATTGCTCGTTTTGATTTATCTATAATGTCGAACCAATTTAGTCATACTATTTCTACAAGATTATAATTTTGTAACTATAATAAGTGAAAGATCACTGTTAATAGAATTGAATCAAGTCGAACAAATCAAGATTATATAGGTTGAAGTTTAGCAATTGATATTAAACGTTTTTTTGCATCCAATGCTTAATAATACTTGACGAGCTTCAAGTTGAACCCGTTAAACTTGACATTTTTATATTTTTTATCTTTTCAGTGTAAATCATATAATTAATTCATAAGTTAGTATTTTACATTTTGGATTAATTCATGTTTGACTTAAATTTGAACTCAAGCCCCTAACTCACAGCTCAATCAAAAATTTAAATCGAGCTTGCAAGCTTTAAATCAATTTACTCATATCGATACCTTAAATTGATATTCTAAATATGATAATGTTAGAGAATATGTTATAAAAATATATTATATGCTTCCAAATCAACTAAAATATATAATATCAACTTTATAATAATAAGAATAAGAAGAAATTAATATCAAATATTTAAATTAAAGTTTCAAATCAAACAGACTCGTTATAGTTTTTTTTAGAAAACAAATTATAAAACAATTATGACATATTATAATTTGTGATTAAATTAAGTGTTATCCGAATTATTATGACAATTTTATACAATATACTATAAAATATTATGGTATAATAACAAATTTATTATATATATATATATATATATTACACATACTTATTAGAAAGAATTTAATAAAACTAATTATTTTTTATTAATTTTAAAATTTCAAATATTGTCGCCAAAACTATTCATAATATGGAAGGAAATTTTTATTAATTTTAAAATTTCAAATATTGGCGCCAAAACTATTCGTATTACTGAAAGTTTCCTTCCCGATTTTTTTGCCAATTTTATTGTTAGTTTCCTATTGGATTCTCCAATATTCCTTTTCCCGATCCACATTCCCCACATACCTCATTCCCAAAAACCCTATTCTTCAATCTAAATCTCTCACCAAGATTGAAGCCTCCAACACACAAACAAAAAATCTTTAAAGTTCTTCACCGAGCACAAAGAGGTATTGTGATTCTATTTGATGGTGAATCATAAACAAAAGAGGTATTTACTTTTCCGGGGTTCTAATGTTGTTGTAGATTGCTTGGGGTATTCATAGGTTGGTTGTCCCCTACGGCACGTCTTCACGCTTTTCATGAATGTGTCTCCCCTCCGCTTATGTGAGTTTAAATCCAATTTGCTTTTTCTTTGGACTCTAAAGCCACAATCGTAGAATTACCTACCATGACTCTTCAAGTTTAATAAATTTTTGTTTTTGATTGGTTTGTAATGTGTGGAAAAAGAAAAATTTTGAGAAAATGGTGATGAATTTTATGTGATAGTTTCTTGAATTTTTATGTTTCTACTGATGGATCAATTGCCTTCAATTTGATAGTTTCTCATAAATTCAATTTGATGCTTTGGAAATTTTTAAATCTAGACTATTGGAATTATTTTGAGCAATGTTGAAAATAAATGTTGTTTTTTTTTTTTTTTTTTTTTTTTTTTTTTTTTGATAACCCAGGAACCCACAGCCGCCACTGGCGGAGCCCGACCACTCTTAGAGCGGAGCCCGACCACCAGTGCGCACAGGGTAAACCTGGGGGGTGGCACAAGACCCGCAACCACACCAACCAGGTAAATCTCCCCAAAGGGGAGGCGGATGTCTCCAGTGGGATTTGAACCCTTGTGGAAGCAAACCTGTAAATTTCAGGCCATGCCCTTAACCACTCGGCCACACACCTTTTGACAAAATAAATGTTGGTTTGAATTTATGAGATGTGGAGTATTTAGTTTTCGTTTGTAAACTAAGGCTGTAATGCAAATATGAACTTGAGGACACTGGACACCATATTAATATGGTCTAATAAACTAATATCTATGTTTAAACTCAATTACACTGTTTTGTAGTTGATAGATTGGTAGGAAAATTATTTTCAAATTTATCATCTCAACCTATGTTTGACTCTATTGTTAGGATTGACGCAATGGCAATCGATGGTTTGCCTCAATGTCGGGTATATGAATTCGGAAGTTAGCCTCCTTATCTAATTCTTGGAGATATTGCATATCATGAAGATATTGCACATGATGAAGGCTTTAAATCCAAATATAGAGATACAACGAGATGAGCTATTTGCCAAATTGCAAATACAAATGAAATAACTAAAAGGTGCGATTTGTACAATTTTGAATAAGGTCTACCACAACATGTCTTTGATAGTGTCCGCAGAATGTTAGAAGAAATTCAATGGACGAACCACACTTGACGGGTGAAGATTGCGAGATCAAGAGTTTGTTGATAATTTTCGTGGAAATAGAAGGAGCAAAGTTGATATGTATAATGCAAATGAGGAAGATAATGACAACGAGAGTTAAAATATTAAGAATAGCAATTAGGGATTGTGTTTAAATTATTTTGATGCTTAAGTATTTAGATTAGTTTTTCTTGATGCTTAAACTAATTTAAATATTTAATATTGAATATTTGATTTGTCTAAATATTCATTGTATTTGTAGTTGTTTGAATTTCTATTGGATTTATATTTTTCTAGATGTTTATCTTGATAATTATATTTGTGGTTGTTGCCACAAAATTGTTATTGAGTTTCAGTGTTATTTAATTTGTAATTAATAACATGTTTGATATAAATATAGCTACAATAATTCATATTCATGGTTTCAAAAGCAACGAAATTTTTGTACATTCTTCGTTGCTATAACAGTAAAACTGCTATAATAATTTATAGCTATTACATTAAACTTTGCTACAAATTTCTTGTCACGATGGTGATGACAATTGCTACAGGAATATTATAGCAATGGTGATAAATGTTGTTCGTTGGCCTGGCATCGAAATTTGTTATGGGCTTTTGTAACCTTTGCTACGAAATTTATTATTGAATTTGCAACGATCATTCCACCACTCTAGCTACACAAATAGGTACGAGAATTGCATACTAAACATAGCTACGGGAATTGCTAGAGAATTGCGTAGCTAAGGGATAGCTACAAAATTTTAATTCCGTTGCAAATAATTTAGCTAAGGAGGTATCCGCTACGAAAGCACGCGACGGACATTAGGTAGCTATAGCTACGAATTCATGAGCAACAACTACGAAATAGCCCGAAGCGGATGTCATGTTTTCTTGTAGTGCAATTAGGAAAAATTTACTTCTAAAAATGAAAATATCGGGTAAATTGTGCCAATACATTAGATTAGATTATGACCTCTAAACCCTAAACCCCAAATTTTTAACTAAAACTGATAATACACGCACACAAGGTGCTTAATTTTTGGTATTATAAATGCTCAATTTGGAAGAGATCTGTGTTTTCATTAGTATTTTTTGTTAGGGGACAAGATAATTATGATGAATGACTGATTACAAAAAAATAATCTAATATATATACAAGAAAATACCCCTCATCATTAGGGTTATTTCCCTTCACGTAATTAATTCTTTACGTGATCTAATCATAATGTTTGTTAAATGACGTTTAGATTAAAACAATTAATATTGGCTTATGATTACGTGGTTTATATACAACTATCATGTGTATTGGCGTGTATTGGTATGGCTAGGTAATTATATTTAGTAAGTTAAACGACATATTTTTATTTCCCTTGTAGACACTGAGTACTATAAAACTAGAATGTGAATTAGGGTTCATATATGTGTTAAGGAAAACACAACTTGTATTAAAATGACCCATTTGTTCGGTTACCCAATATCCATAACAAGGTTACCTTATATAAATTTCCAACAAACCTAATTTTGTGATAGACTACACGAAAATTGTCTAGTTAGGGTAATTTTTTCCCGAGGGCATAAGCTAATTTGGAATAAATACACTCAAATATCACTTTTTCCTATTATTGGTATATACGAAACCATAAACCAATTAATTTATTCGACTGGTAAATTTACTAATCAAAATTCTCATGTTAGGAGCAATGATAAACCTTAATGTGTTCGTATTTTTTACGTAATATTGCTATAAATATTATTTTGCACGAGGTAATGCATTTATGAATAATTGAAGTACCCTTAATCAGATACTATAATTTGAGATATTACAGCATGTGCTATGCAGGGTGAAATATCACTTTAATTTTTTTATCGATTGAGGGTGTAATAGGGGCGTGAGTAATATGGATGCTATGCAGGGTTAATCAATTCGATTGGACATGAAAGACTAAATTTCAGATAGTAATCGAAACCTAAGTTTTACACTTTAATGGTCATAATAAATGGGGATTTACTAAAATAATTTTCTTGAGAACGTCATGCTCAGTCTTAAAACATTAAATGTAACATCCTTAATTGAGATTAAATTGGGTGCCCCTAATTTCTGAAATTATCCCAAACTTGGAAAAGAATTAGCTATTTATAATATTTTTCCTCACTAACTCGGGGGAGAACGAAAATAAAGAAAAGAAAATTTCAAAAAGATGGTAAGAAAAAAGGCAGATGAAAGCGATCCTAAAAAAGGCGGTAAAACCCTATAACCTAAACCGGAATAGATACGTAATTAGAAGCTTCGCACTACAAGAAAACAGGGCTTCTGAGACGGATTATTTCGTCTCAGAAGCCCTAATTTTCGTGGCTGATGCTCAATTGAGACGAAAATATACCATCTCAAATTCTGATGTTGATAGTCTCGTGGCAATTCTGAGACGGATTTTGAGACTAATATGGTTGTGACAAATTTATTCGTCTCAAATTCTGTCTCAGAATTTTGACATTTTCCGTCTCAAATTCTGAATTTTGACATTTTCTGTCTCAAATTCCGTCTCAGAATTTTGACATTTTCTGTCTCAAATTCTGTCTCAGAATTTTGACATTTTCTGTCTCAAATTCCGTCTCAAATTCTGTAGAGTTTTGACATATTCTTATATCATTATACCTGCTCGTTCTATTCTATTATTCATTACAAACAACAAAACCAAAAAACTCTTCAAAATAGCTAAAACAATTAATTATCTCTAATCACAAAGATCTAATAAACAAAACAGTCAATTTTCTAAAATGAACAATTAACATCGTAAAAAACGCCTACTAACATTGTAATAACCCAAACAAAAAAAACACAATACGAAATCCAAATTAATATTTGCCTCCAAAGTCATGAAATCCATCTAACTAATAAAACTAATGTATGCCTCCAAAGTCATTGTGCATCCTATGTCTCGATCGGTGTTTAGTATCCCCAACTTCTTCAATCATTTTTCGAACCAACTCTTGAAGTTTATCCTCCCTAATTCGAGCTTCCTCTTCCCTTTTTCGTGCTTGGTCTTTCCTCTTTTTAGACCCCTCGAGTTCAAGTAACACCCTCTTATAAACTTCCTCTAGCTTTGTTGATTTAGCTTGCACGTCATCCAATACAAAAAAACCTCCACACAAAAGAAAAGGATAAACGAAATTTGTGTTACAAACTATCAAATTTGTAGTGATTCTAAAGAACTTCATGACTACATATTTTGATACGATCTTTCAATCTTTATAGAGCAAAATAACCAGAATTCATCCTTCAACTATTGAAAGGGACAGTAATTCCAAATCCCCTGTTCTAGCTACAAAGAATCATTGAAACAAAGCAAAATAATAAATGTATCTATTATTAAGAAACCCCACTATAATACAGGGGTTGCTCCATATTCAACTACTTCATGTCTATCTATATACATATTAAAGATGAAATTTCAAGAGCAGCATAGCAACAAACTAGATTCAGTAAAACTAGATTAGGGACAGGCAATACTAGATAGACTTACTCTTGTTAATCGGGCTCGAAGAGACTTTTCAAAAGCACTACAAGTCAGAAATGATAGAAACTTGTATTGATTAAATTCAGCTAGATTACTTACATATGAGGGGTTGTGAGAACATTAAGGTTCTAACGCTTTCATCAGTGATCAGGATACATATAGCCATTGCTAATTACTATATTTCATAGACAGTATAAGACATTAACTTACTCTCTAACAGTATTGATTTTGATGCCATTGCAATTAACAACAAGCCTTATCGTCATGTTGATATCTTCCCTATAGCAAAAGTGGACAGTTCAATATGAATGCCTTATTCCAAGTTCGATTCGATTCACAATAAGTTCATGAATACAATAAAAACATGTTGTCTAGTAATCTGAATTTAATGCAGAAGTAAATCTGTAAGTCTAGAGATGCATAGATATGCAGACAACTAAGAGGTGATTTATGAATATGTGTCGTATTCGTTCTTGTTACACCTTCCGCTGTTCTCAACCAAAGCAAGGGGAATAGCGAAATTCTAAGAACATCAATTAACACAATAGTTAGGACCCGAAGCTCATTTTCCACTTCGCCAAACAAATCAAAAGTACAAAATTTGGAAAAAGAAACAAAAGAGTAACACATTCACAGGTAAAGGGTATAAAATGGAAGCATACCTTAACATCCTTTTTGTTAATTCGAGCTCCTTGACGCAGACATTTCAACAGAGATTCGGATCTTTTAGAAAAAAACTCCTCATTGCTCAAAGCATCTGGAGGTGAGAGTTGAGCATGTGTAAGGACAACCATAGCCTTGTGCCATATTTCTTTGCCAAAACTTTCAGTAATGGTTTTCACAACCTGTTTGTCCAAATTATCCACTCTATATGCATCCAAACGGTCCACATAAAGCAAAACATCTATAGTCTTGTTCAAAAGGAACCTGCCCAGAAAGCTACAAACAACTTTATTATAACACATATGGCACACTTTTGCTCGAGACGTAAGATATCATCGACAATTGGAGAACACTATGAAAATTGAGAAAACTACATGCACACCCCTCACTTAGTACTCGAAAAAAGTGCATGAAATTGTATTTTGTTTTAATTGACGAAAAGTTATGGTAATTTTTCGAACCTCAGATTGTTTTTTGTGATTAGAGTCTCATGTAGGGGGTATCAATGTAATTTACTGTTCAAACTTTAATTCGATATAAATGAAGCCAAAATTGTGTAACTAACGCAAACCTTTAATGGTCTCATGAACCTGATAACTGACATATCCTCCTTCAACAAGCCCCGGGGTGTCGATTACATTAAGTGTAAAACCTGATCGTGATCGTGAAACCATAACTGGTCTTGGAGTTTCAGACTGGTACAAAATGCAAAACTATCATTAAAGATCAAATGCAACAAGGTTTTAGGGATTTATCTTAAATCGCAGCTCAGAGCACAATATACCTGAAAAGCACTGACTTCCAATCTCAACTATTTCTCTTATGTTTCAACTCTACACAACAAGCACATTTCATACACGCGATCCGTTCGCTAGATCACTATATACTTCCGAAATGTTTAATAAAGAAAAACAATGAAAACATCTAAACCTAACATGCAAAACAAACAAAACACAGATACATAAAAAAGCGAGCGAGAGAGAAAAGTAAGAAAATTACGCTGAGAATCGCTTCGAAACTCTACTCCGTTGGTGCCTTGAAACTCTACTCCGGCGATGCTTCGAAACGCGCCGACGGCAGAGGTTGAGACCGAGGGTTTGAGTTTTTTTCCTTGGTTGGGCTTTTCTGATTTTTAATGAGAAATTGAAAAAGTCCTTTTAATTTTGCACAGGAACGTAATATTCAATTGTTTAATTTTGATAAATATTTTAAAATGGACACTTATAGTTAATAATGAGATATAATTATTCTATTCTATTCATTAATTAATTCATTTTTATAATATTAAGGAATATAAATTAAATCAAAAATTACTTCTCCAATTTTAGATTATTTGATTTTTATAGTTGATTGTGTTTTGAATTCAATTTGATATGATAGAGAAAGCAATTTTTCCTAGGAACTAAAGTGGGACTAGTCAAGTATGAGAAAAAACAATAAAAATATTATATATCACAAATAAGATTATGTTTGATGATATTTACTGGTCAAAAAATAGGATTATTGGAAGGTTCAATCTAGTTGATGATATTTATGCACAAGATAGCTAAAGATTGACTTGCCTCTATGACTATGTTCTTACGGGCATAAGTAAGAAATGAGGAGGTTGTTGACCAAGAGTATTAAAGAGCCAGCCAAGCAATGACTTTTTAAGATTATATTACTAACATATATTGTCTCTAAATCCGTCTCAAATATTGTCTCAAGTAAGACTCTTTTTTCGTCTCAGTATTTTTAGTCAATATTAGAGACGAATTTGAGACGAATTTTGACGTCTCTAAATCTGTCTCAGATATTGTCTCAACTAAGACGATTTTTTTCGTCTCAGTATTTTTAGACGAAATTAGAGATGGATTTAGAGACGTAATTATTCCGTTTCTATTTATGTCTCTATTTTGTTTCAATAATATGATAGAGACGAAAATATGTTTCGTAGTAAATTTGTCTCCAATTTGAGACAAAAATGCTATCGGTCTCTGAATCCGTCTCAAAATAGAGACGAAAATCTATCTGTCTCAAATTTTCGTCTCAAAAGCCTTGTTTTCTTGTAGTGTCCTACCATGGTAGTATTAATTTTTTGACATTGAAAAATATTTTTCTTTTTGGCAATTTAAAATTATGCAATGAACATAATCATAGTATATTACCAACGGAGCCCCTTTTATGGCTGACATCAAAAACGGGTTGTCGGATATTTTTAAAATAAATTAAAAAATGACCAAAGAGATAATTGTTAAAACATAATTTGTAATTCTTGAAATATCCTAGAAGAATCAAGAAAAATTGGCACAAGAAGAAAGTTTCAAACTTGGAAATCAAAGCTTCATATTTTGGAAATCAAAGTTTCAAACTTGGAAATCAAAGCTTCACATTTTGGAAATCAAAGTTTCAAACTTGAAAATCAAAGTTTTACATTTTGGAAAATCATTGGTTCACATTGTATTTTGTAGTCTAGAACTATCCATGGTGCATTATAAATAGAAGGGTTCTCATTTGTATTGTTACTACAAAAAGCACAAGAAATAAAAAAATAGAATATAAAGCTTAGTGCAAAGCTTCTCATTTTAAAGAATCAATTCATTCTTGTCAATATCCTCCAAATACAATTTATCTTATCAAAATCCCAACATATTTGTGGTATCAGAGCCACCCTTGGTTCTGATTACTCCTCAAATATTTATCGATGGCATCAACAAGCAATCAAGAGTTTGCATTTAAATACTCTCAACAAGGTGTTCCAATTTTTGTTGGACAAGACTACGAACTATGGAGTGTTCACATGAAGACCACGTTCGTATCTCATGAACTTTGGGAGATTATAGAAGATGGGTTTAATTCCCACACATCGGAGAAAGTAGACACATTTACAAATGCGCAAAAAAAAGAGCATAAGGAGAACAAGACGAAAGATGCGAAAGCCTTGTCCTTTATGCACCAAGGGGTGAGCCGATCTATACTTCCGCGTATTACGAGTGCCAAGACTGCAAAGGAGGCATGGAAAATTCTAAAAAATCAATTCGGAGGATACGAGAAGGTGGTCACGATCAAGCTGCAAAATCTATGGCGAGATTTTGACAATATTGCCATGAAAGATTCAGAGAATGTGCAAGAGTTTCTCTCTAGAGTTTCTTTTATAGTTAACCAAATCAGAGGCTATGGAGATACTCTAGAAGAAAAGAAAATTATAGAGAAAGTTCTACGATGTTTACTGGCAAAATTTGAGCATATTGTTGCAGCGATTGAAGAATCCAAAGATTTATCAAAATTGACTTTGGATGAACTTATGGGCTCTCTTGAAGCTCGTGAAAAGAGGATGAGCCGATTCTCGACTCAAAATTTGGAACAAGCTTTCCAAGGAAAAATGTCTATGTCACATCCAAAGAAAGAAGAAGACGAGAAGAATATGTCAACACAATCACCAGGAAAAGGTCGTGGAAGATTTCAAAATTCCCGTGTGCGTGGTCGTGGTCGAGGTCGAGGAGGAAGATGTGGTTTTAAACCGAGACCATTTAATCAAAATTCAGATTCTTATTGTCGTATATGTCGAAAAAATGGCCACGACATCGAGAACTGTTGGAATAAATGCAAAAGGTGCCGAAATGCGAATCACTCACAAAGAAATTGTTGGTACAAAGATGATCGTGAGGGAAAGGAGGCAAATTATGCTGAAAATGATGAAGGAGATCAAGTATTTTATTCATGCTTGAATTCTCAACAACAACTTGAGAATATTTGGTACGTGGACAGTGGGTGTAGCAACCACATGTCCGGAAACAAAAATATGTTCGTGACTCTCGACGAGTCTTATTCGTCCGAAGTAAAACTTGGAAATAGCAAGTCCCTCAAAATCAGTGGCAAAGGAGCGATATCGGTCCAGACAAAGAAAGGAGAAACGAATATCATCAAAGACGTTTTTTATGTGCCCGAATTGACACAAAATCTATTGAGTGTCGGTCAATTGCTGAAGAAAGATTACAAGGTGGAATTTAATAATGATCTTTGCATCATTATTGACAAACAAAAGAAACAGACGGTTGCAAAAGTGAAGATGAGTACAAATAAAGTGTTTCCTCTCAATTTGCCATTATCACAGAAAATTGCGCTGAACACAATGGATGAAGATCATAAGCTTCGGCATTTGAGGTATGGACATTTGAGTTACAAAGGCTTAAATTCACTGAAGAAGAAGAAGAACATGGTGTTTGGGCTTCCAAATTTCCCAAACCAAGATGAGCCGTGTGAAGGATGCATTTTTGGAAAAATGCACCGCATACCATTTCCAAAGATTTCATATCGAGCAAAAGTCCCTCTCGAGTTGGTACATGCTGATATTTACGGTCCAACGCAAACACTATCACTCAATGGATATAGATATTTTCTATTATTCGTGGATGACTACACAAGAATGATGTGGGTCTACATTCTCAATCAGAAGTTAGAAGCATTTCCCAAATTTATGGAGTTCAAGAAATTTGTGGAGAATCAATCGAGCCAAAAAATTAAAATTCTTCGCACTGATCGTGGAGGAGAATTTGTTGGAAAGGCCTTTATGGATTATTGCAAAGAAAGAGGAATTCAAAGGCAATTAACTGTTCGTTACAGCCCACAACAAAATGGCGTTGCTGAACGAAAAAATCGCACTATTGTGGAAATGGCTGGAAGCATGATGGCAGGAAAGAGTTTACCAAAATCTTTTTGGGCAAAAGCTGTAAATGCAGCGGTGTATATTTTGAACCGATCTCCAACAAAGGCGGTTCCAAATAAAACTCCATATGAGGCGTGGCATCGGAGAAAGCCTCAGGTAAACCATTTTAAAATATTTGGTTGCATTGCTTACTCACATATTCCATCCCAACAAAGAGAAAAGTTTGATGAAAATGGAGAAAAACTTATTTTTCCCGGATATAGCAATGAGTCAAAAGGGTATCGACTGTTGGACCCAAAGACCAATAAACTCACAATTTCCAGAGATGTGATATTTAATGAAATGCAAGCATGGAGCTGGGGAGGTGACGAAAATAGTGCAACTCAACCATCATCATCTATAATTCCACCAAAGCCGAGTGATAAACCGAGCTCAAGTAGAGAAACAAATGGAGATTCTGATCCAGAATCAGAGAGTCCCATAAGAAAAACTCGAAGTTTGAGAGACATCTACACTTCATGTGATGTCGAATTGATTGCAAGTGAACCGCAAATTTTTGAAGAAGCTGCAAAAGAAGAAATTTGGCAAAGCGCAATGAACGAAGAAATTGCAAGTATTGAGAAAAATAATACATGGGATCTTGTAGACCTTCTAGAAGGAAAAAATGTAATCGGGGTCAAGTGGATTTACAAGAAAAAATACAAAGAAGACGGTTCAATCCATAAGCACAAGCCCGTCTAGTCGCAAAAGGCTATTCTCAACAACCGGGAGTCGATTTCACAGAGACATTTGCACCAGTGGCACGAATGGAGACAATTCGCATTGTTCTAGCTGTGGCTGCACAGTTGGAGCTACCAGTTTATCAGTTAGATGTTAAATTCGCGTTTCTCAATGGCGAACTAGAAGAAGAAGTATACGTGGAGAAGCCACATGGCTACATTGCTCAAGGAAACGAAGAAAAAGTCTACCGACTTAGGAAAGCATTGTACGGGCTCAAGCAAGCACCGCGAGCATGGAATAGCAAGATTGATGGTTATTTTCGATCATATGGATTCGAACAAAGTCCCAATGAGCCTTCATTGTGTGTCAAGAAACGTACTGGAGATTTTCTTATCATTTGTCTTTACGTCGACGACTTAATTTATACAGGAACGAATCCAATTATGGTGCAAGAATTCAAAAATTCTATGATGGTTGAATTTGAGATGACAGACTTGGGACTAATGAAGTATTTTCTTGGAATTCAAGTCCGACAATCAAAAGAAGAAATATTTATCTCTCAAGAGAAATATCTTGAAGGAGTGTTAACAAAATTTCAAATGCAAAATTGCAAGCCAATTTCAACACCTATTGCAGTCAACGAAAAATTGCAATTGAATGATGGCGCAGATAAAGTGGACGCCAAAATTTATCGAAGTCTTGTAGGATCATTGATCTACTTAACAAACACAAGGCTTGATATAATCTATCCAGTTAGTCTAATATCAAGGTACATGCATGATCCGAGCAAGCTATATTATGCTGCCGCCAAGAGAATTCTACGATACCTTCAAGGTACAAAGAAACTTGGCATTAAATATGTCAAAGAAAAAGAGAATATACTCATTGGATATACTGACAGTGATTGGGATGGATCAGTTGATGATAGAAAAAGTACTTCCGGGTACATTTTTTGCCTAGGTTCAAAAATTATTTCGTGGGCATCAAAGAAGCAAAAAACAATTGCATTGTCATCAGCAGAAGCAGAATATATTGCCGCCACCAACGCATCATGTGAAGCAATTTGGCTAAGAAGAATTCTAAGTGATGTTAAGCAAAAGCAAGAAGTTGCTACAACAATCCTATGCGACAACATGTCTACTATTGCAATGACGAAGAATCCCATCTTTCATGCAAGATCAAAACACATTGAACTTCGTCATCATTTCATAAGAAAGTTGGTTGATGATCAAGAAATTGAATTGAAGTTCATTAATACAAAAGACCAACTAGCCGATAGCTTCACCAAAGCCGTGAGTTTCGAGAAATTCGAGCAACTACGAAATCAAGTTGGAATTACAAATTAAGAGGGGGTGTTAAAACATAATTTGTAATTCTTGAAATATCCTAGAAGAATCAAGAAAAATTGGCACAAGAAGAAAGTTTCAAACTTGGAAATCAAAGCTTCGCATTTTGAAAATCAAAGTTTCAAACTTGAAAATCAAAGTTTTACATTTTGGAAAATCATAGGTTCACATTGTATTTTGTAGTCTAGAACTATTCATGGTGCATTATAAATAGAAGGGTTCTCATTTGTATTGTTACTACAACAAGCACAAGAAATAAAAAAAAAAAAAGAATATAAAGCTTAGTGCAAAGCTTCTCATTTTAAAGAATCAATTCATTTTTGTCAATATCCTCCAAATACAATTTATCTTATCAAAATCCCAACAATAATATGCAAAAAGCATAAGATGTTTGGTAAGGTAATTGATGAGATACTATAAAGATACTATTCCAAAAGGCGGGAAAACCCTATCACAAGATGCCCCATAATTAGAGCTATCCATATTCTTGTATATCTGCCCCTAAATACATCAATTACCTGAATTTTCCTTAATCTTGAGAATTAATTTTAGTGATTTTAATTTATTATGCAAAACCATCGTATTTTAACATTTTCCCAAGTGTTAGAATCAATGTTCTATAGTACAAGATTACGACAAATGATTTTAGTGCCATAAGCAACAATCTAATGTTTATAGATGTTACATTTGTCCTATAGTACCAGTTCAAAGTAATTTTCCCGAGTTAGTGAGTAGTAAAAAAACGCGAGAAACCCTATAACCTAATTACACGTTTTACCTTGGTAAGAAGATGACGTAAAAAAAGTAAAAATCTTAGACTTTTCTTTTTTTATAGGGTAATTTTTAGCTGACATTAACATAAATATTATAGGGTTATTGTTACCATTAATAAGCTTAAAACCCATCTTAGTTATTATCAATACAATGTTACTCGATACACTTCATTACAGTATCGAGTAGCTTGATTCAATAATATATAGAATGATACATCTTGAGGTATATAATTAAGCATACTGGATTAAAACTATGGTAAAAATTATAATTTACACCTTACTTTTAGCATAATTTTTATTCATTTTTTTTTATGATTCATCGATTTTGATAAATGAATTAATATAACTTTAATTTGTACTTTAATACTTACCATCATTCAAAACCTATTAGGCTTGAATTTTTTAGTTACTTACCTCACAATCGACGTTTAATGATAATCATATGGTTAAGTTGAAATTAAGGCAAAAAAATTTATGCGTAATGTGGAGTGAATTAGGGTAACATCTTGTATTAAAAAATATTAGAGGTAGTGAATACAAATGAATTTCATCAAAAATTTCCCGACCAATATACGTTACATGCAGAACCCTATAACCATTAACCCACAGGCATCTCTAACTTAAACAAACTACGTCTTATAATATTGTCTCAATACATTAATTATGTGTATTAGTTTAAGTTACAGTAATGATAAGAAACAATCATATGTATGGTTATTATAAATAGGAACAAATTTGAGCTAAATTAGCTTAAGGAGAAAAAACGATTTACCTTAAATGCTCCTGTTTCCTCAAAATATTGTATTTTTTTCTATTTCCCGACAATTCATTTAAATTGTCGTTTAAATTAACGAATTAGAAAATACCTAGACCCAATATTGCTTTTTTTTTTGTGTTAGCCAGATCGATACCTATATTTTGGTCGTAATATACGATAGGACCAAAAAAAACGCAACAAATAAAATTATAGGCTTCTATGAACCCAACGCTAGCTAACACAAAAAAAAAAAGGCGGTGGGCTTTAGGGTAATGACAACAACGACTAGATCGTTTCTTTCGTTGGGTTCTACGAAAGAAACGATCGTTTGACTGGATAGGAACGTGTATTGGTATACTATAAATTTCGTGTATTCAGATTTATTTTGAATTCGTATGACCCTTAAGGAATTAAGTTGTGTTCGTAGAAATATATAGGAAACAGATTAAGGGAAATAGGTGGCCTTTTCCACTAACAAAAAAAAATACCTCTTAAATTAAAGGTAAGGAAACAAAAAAATACGAATGAAAAAAAAGGCTAGGTAAAATTTGTTGAATGAATATACGCCCTTAACCCCACAATCACTCATTATTATAACGACCATTTGGACCCTATGGGAACAATTTGAAGTTTAGGCCTGTATATTTTAGACTGAATACCAGTCTAAAAGTGATATGAAAAGAAATAGACAAGTAACATTTTGAAAAGAAATAGACAAATAACATTTTGAAAAGAATTAATTGATCTTGCTATGACCGTATCTTACTAATTACACAGCTAATATGGTAAATATGATGTAATCATAGGCATATCACGGCCCCATAGTTTTGGGGTTAATAGTAATTTTAGTCTCATATTTGTATTATGTCGTTCTCTCCCGAGTTAGTGACTAAAAAGAAGAAAAAAAAAGGCGATAAAACCCTATAACCTAAATTGTTAGGAATTTGATCGACTATTGTGAATAAACGCAAGAAAGAAAACACACGAAATTGTTTACCCAGTTCGTCAAAAGAATTTGACTACGTCTGGGGGCACTGCCAAGCCAGGATATTTTCACTATTTTCGAATAATGAGATTACAATGAGATTCTTAGGGTTACAATGATATTAGGGTTATTTATAATACAATATACCTAACCCTAATAGGAGAATGACATAAGCCCATCAAAATACTTTTGGGCCTATTTACAGTCTTTCAGGCTCCATAACTCAACAATCTCCCACTTGCAGACTGAACTCAACAGTAACCATCTCTCGACCTTTTTATCCAATAGCTCATAATGGTCCCGGCAGTGCCAAGCCTCGCTTCTTAGTTACTGAGGCCAATTGAAGCCATGCATAGCTTCAATTTCTCAAATGTGACACTCTTAGTCAACATATCAGCAGGATTCTCATCACCTCGAATCTTCATCAGTTGCAAGATTTTCCTTTTCAAGAGATATCTTATGTAATGATACTTCAATTCAATGTGCTTAGTTCTCGAATGAAACGCTGGATTCTTTGCTAAGTGGATAGCACTCATACTATCACTGTATAGAATACTATTCTTTTGCTCCTTACCCAATTCACTCAAAAAACCTTGCAACCATACCATCTCTTTACTAGCCTCAGTCACTGCTACATACTCAGCTTCTGCAGTAGACAAAGCCACGACCTTTTGCAACTTTGAAGTCCAAGAAATCGTTGTACCACCCAAAGTAAACACATACCCCGTAGTACTTCTTCTTTTATCAAGATCACTTCCCGCTAAATCAGCATCGACAAATCCTTCTAATTCGATACTTTTGCCTTCAAAACATAAGGCTTTCTCCGTAGTACCTCGCAAGTATCTTAGGATCCACTTCACCGCTTCCCAATGTTGCTTACCCGGATTTCCCATAAATCTACTAACTACTCCCACTGCATGCGCAATATCAGGTCTAGTGCACACCATCGCATACATTATGCTACCAATTGCCGAAGCATAAGGAGTCTTCTTCATGTAGGCCCGATCCTCATGACTACTAGGCGAGTCCTTGTTGGATAGCTTAAATTGGCTACCCAACGGAGTATTTACCGGCTTTGCATCATGCATACTGAACCTCTTCAAAATCTTTTCGATATACTCAGCCTGCGAAAGATACAACTTTCCTGCCAACTTATCCCGATTAATTTGCATACCCAAAATTTGATTTGCCTCTCCTAGATCCTTCATAGCAAATCGCTCAGACAATTGCTTCTTCAGCTTGCTCAATTCTCGAGCACATGATCCTGCTATTAACATGTCATCAACATACAATAGCAAAATAATATAACTATTGTCAAACCTCTTGAAGTAGCAACAATGATCGGCATTGCAACGCACAAAATCAATCTCATGCATGAATCCATCAAACTTCTTGTACCACTGTCTAGGAGCTTGTTTCAAACCATACAAGCTCTTCTTGAGCTTACACACTAGCTCAATGTTACCTTCAGACGAGTACCCTTCTGGTTGCATCATATAAATATCTTCTTCAAGATCACCATGAAGGAAGGCCGTTTTTATATCCATCTGCTCTAACAACAAGTTTTCTGCAGCCACCATACTCAACACCAATCGAATAGTGGTTAATTTCACAATGGGAGTAAAAACATCAGTATAATCGATACCATATTTCTGCTGAAATCCCTTCACAACCAGTCTCGCCTTGTAACGTTTGCTTCCATCCGCCTCTTCTTTAATTCTGTAAACCCACTTGTTATGCAAAGCTTTCTTTCCTTTTGGAAGCTCAACAAGTTCCCAAGTATCATTGGACTTTAGAGAGTTCATCTCGTCATCCATCGCAAGTTTCCACTTGCCCCCATGCTCACATTGACTAGCCTCTGCATAACATTCAGGTTCACCACTATCAGTCAATAATACATAATGTAAAGATGGCGAATACCTCTCCGGGGCATGACGCTGTCTGCTAGATCTCCGCAGCGGAAGTGTCGGAGTACTCGGTTCTGCCTCAATAGCTACCTCATCATTCTGCGTAACTTTACTCCCACCCGGGTTAGAGATATCCAACTCAATAACCTCAGAACTTTTAGCCTGAGTACCCGTATCATCAATTTTTGGTGCTTCCAACCTATCCTTGTACAAAACCTGTTCATTGAATATAACATCTCGACTACGAATAATCTTACGATTCTGTTCATCCCAAAACCTATAACCGAATTCGTCACCACCATATCCAATGAATGTACACTTAACAGATTTAGCATCTAACTTACTTCTAGCAGTAGCATCAATGTGAACGTATGAGACACACCCAAATACACGAAGAAACGACAGATTTACCTCCTTACCACTCCAAGCCTCCTCCGGTATGCCATTACCCAACGGAATTGATGGTCCTCTATTAATCAGAAAAGCAGCAGTGTTAACTACATCAGCCCAAAACATCTTCGGCAACCTGCATTTCAATCGCATACACCTAGCACGTTCATTCAATGTTCTGTTCATACGTTCTGCAACCCCATTCTGTTGAGGGGTTCCTCTCACAGTCTTTTCCATGCGAATACCGTTCAGATCACAGTATTCCTTAAACTCAGCAAGTTCATACTCTCCACCATTGTCAGATCTCAAGCACTTCACTTTCAGACCTGTTTCGTTTTCTACAAGGGCTTTCCATTTTCTAAAAGCGTCAAAAGCATCAGATTTATGCTTTAGAAAATAAACCCATACCTTTCTCGTGGAGTCATCGATGAAAGTCATGTAGTATGACGCACCACCAAGAGATGTAACCGGTGCAGGTCCCCATAAGTCACTATGCACCAACTCTAACTTCTCGTTCTTCAAGGTCCTACCTCCTTTCGAAAAACTCACCCGTTTCTGTTTTCCGAATATACAGTCCTCACATAAACCAACATCAACTGTTTTGAGGCCTGGCAGTTTTTCTTTCGAACAAAGCTCCTTCATCCCCTTCTCGCTCATGTGACCAAGTCGGCAATGCCACAAATCTGCATCACTGTTTTCTCCTGCGAGAGAAATACAATCTTTAGTATTGGATGTCATATATAATGTACTCTCTTTCTTACCTCGAGCCAGTATCATGGCTCCTTTGGTTATCTTCCAGGTGCTACAACCAAAGGTCACAACGTATCCAGCATCATCTAGTTGCCCTACAGAGTTCAAATTCCTCTTCAAACCAGGAATGTGCCTCACATCACGTAACTGCAATACGCTGCCATTCGAGGTTTTGATTCGAACATCTCCCTTCCCCACGATTTTCAAAGGCTCATCATCAGCAAGATAAACCTTCCCGAAATCCCCAGAAGTATAACGTTCTATTATATCAGCATCACTGCAAGAATGGAACGATGCTCCAGAATCCAAAACCCACGATTCCAATGGGCTACTCACGCTCAATATCAGAGCATCACTAATGTCTTCGATTGCTGCATTAGCTGATTTTCCATCCCTTTTGGGTGCTGTGCACTTGCTCCTGTAATGTCCAAGTTGCTCACAGTTCCAACACTTTATCGAACTCAGGTCCTTCCTCGACTTACTTTTACCTCTCGATCTTGACCTACCTCTGTTCGATTTCCTTGATTCCGATCTGCCTCTATTTTCCGTATTCAGAACTGAACCCGAAGTTATACCCGATTCTCTCCTACGAATTTCTTCACTTATAATCAGATCTCTAACCTCGTCAAATTTCAGCTTCTCTTTCCCTGCTGAAGCACTAACAGCGGTAACCGTTCCGCCCCAACTTTCAGGCAGAGAAGACAACAGAATTAGGGCTCTAACCTCGTCATCAAAATCAATCTTAACTGAGCTCAATTGGGCTGTAATTAAATTAAACTCATTAAGATGCTGAGCCACCACAGAACCCTCTGACATCTTTAGGTTAAAGAGACGTCGCATCAGATGAACCTTGTTCGCCGCTGATGGCTTCTCGAACATGTCTGCTAAAACCTTCAGAATACCTTTGGTGGTTGTCTCTTTCGTCGTATGGAACGCAACGTTCCGTGATAGAGACAAACGAATCACACTCATAGCTTTCCTGTCAAGTACCTTCCACTCTTCGTCTTTCATGTCCGACGGCTTATCACCAAGGGGCTGATACAAATCTTTACCATACAGGTAATCTTCGATTTGCATCTTCCAGAACCCAAAATCCGTCCCGTCAAACTTTTCAATCGGCGTTTTTCCTTCACCCATCATATTCACTCCCACTCGACCTGGAGCTCTCGATACCAGTTGTTAGGAATATGATCGACTATTGTGAATAAACGCAAGAAAGAAAACACACGAAATTGTTTACCCAGTTCGTCAAAAGAATTTGACTACGTCTGGGGGCACTGCCAAGCCAGGATATTTTCACTATTTTCGAATAATGAGATTACAATGAGATTCTTAGGGTTACAATGATATTAGGGTTATTTATAATACAATATACCTAACCCTAATAGGAGAATGACATAAGCCCATCAAAATACTTTTGGGCCTATTTACAGTCTTTCAGGCTCCATAACTCAACATAAATTAGGCACATCAAAGAAATTTTGGTCGTTTTAATATATAGGGTTTTACCTTTAAATGCAAGACGTAGTTATAAATAGCAAAATGATAATAATATCCCACTATATTAGTACTCATAAGTTCGTTGGAATAGATTACCCTTGGGATTTCACGTGTACATTTTCTTACACGAATATACTGCTTTCTAAGATAGCTTAAATCGGGGTAACCCTAAAATGGTGTAAACGAATAACGTGAGACAAATTTTTTTACCAATTAATTCTTTTCAAAGAGTGTTTAAATAAATAGGTATGGCTCCAAACTAAATTATAATAACTCGAGAGAAAATTAGTTTATATATTAGGTATGTAACGAATTTGATTACTAAACGATAATTATATTAGAGTTAAAGCAATTACCAACTGACATAGGAAATAGCCACAAAAAAACTATGGGCTTCATCGTTTTTGAGGTAATACAAAATACAAAAAATTTATGAAATTTTTAAGGTTTACAATCCTTGAAAATCGAATTTAGGCCACGTAGTTATACTACTATATCTTTTTTAGGGTTAACAAGTGATAGGACCACTTAACATATAGCAATTTGATGTCTGAAAATGGAAACTATATGAATTTTAATTTAGAAATGTATTTCTACTGGCCAACTAATGGAAAATTTCCACTTAGCTAACAACTAATGTAATAACACATTGCGTTGTGTTTCTAATACACTATCGTATCTTGTCAACCCAAATGTAATTTTTAGTTAATATTAACATAAATATTATAGGGTTATCGTTACCCTATATAAACCCTAATTACTAGTGTACATACATTATGTACATAGTGAACGTTGGGTGATTGTTTCACTAAATATTTGATGCTTAATCTATCTGAAATTAGGGTTTTTTTTAAATCATCGTAGATTCTTTTCAAATATTCTATATTAACTTGTGTAGTAAAAAAAGTCAAGATACGTAACTCTTTGTAATAATTATTTGGTATTCACAAAAAAACTATGGACTAAATATACTTTAGGATTGGTAAAACAAAATTTGAATAATCAAGTGGCTAAAGATATGGTAATCATTCGTAGTGACCCTAAATTAGGGACTTAATTAACATACACGTTTCTGAGATGACACTATGCCTAAAATGTAATGGTATTGAACAGATAATCCAAGGGTTAATTATCAGTATATGCATCTACAAATAATTATTATTGCTGGGTTTTGTGAATTTGGTCATTTTAGTCCTGGATAGTCTTATCCTTATATTTGTATTTTAGGAATACTTTACTTCCAAACTTAATTTTTTAAATTACCTAATTACCCTAATTATAAGCAAATAGGGGTACCCATCAACATGCCGATTAGGTGCTAACCACGTAACTATGGATTGCTCCCTATAACAGTACTGAAATATACGATTAGGGTAATTAGTCTAATTTACTAACCGTTTTTTTGTGATACCAATATTCATATAATACCCCTAAAACCCAAAGATAAATATTAATGTGAAATATATTTACCAAAATTTAAGGTATACGTAATTAGTTTGATCAGTTAAGGTCACGACCGTAATCCATGGCAAATTTGGTCGTTTTAAAATATTGGTTGGTAAATCAATATTTTTCACTAGTAATTTGAACAAATAGTATTCTTATAATACATAGTTTTGTTCTTTATAGGTAAAATTATTTGGATGCTATCTCACATACCAACTGTTTAAATGTTGATAGATTGTATATATGGACTAAGTAATATCATTTACATAATGTGATAGGGAAAATTGACTCGTTTAAGAATCACTTTTTTTGCACAGATAGTGAGATAGCATCCAAACTAATTTTCTGAAGAAAGCGATGATGAGGACTTGAGTGATTCAACACTCACATGCCTCATGGCTAAGAATTGAAGAAGAAAATTTTTGGGATATTAAAACCTAAAAACAACTATTAGGGAAAAATACCAATTAGGGTTAATATTACGTTTAAGGGTTATAACCCTAAAACATAATATTAAAAAATATCTGTTTATTTACCCATGGTTAAACTCATACTTCTTGACAACAATAACTTGGATAAGTAAAAATATTGTTGATTTTTATAATCTAATGTGTTATAAATACCAACGATGGCAAGTGTGTATTTAGGATATAAATTATACAAAAAATTAAACTCAACCATAAATAGGGCCCTAACTATACCAACGACGCCTGTTAAATAATTGTTTAACATATGGTGACCCAGTATTATATGGGGTATCAATAAATATGTACCATAAATTGTGAACAGCCATAGGGTTTTTCACCTCATGTATAAATAGGGACCCTCGGGGGGCAACCTCCAGTAGAGTTGGTAGGGCATCTGAATGTTGTGGCCTAGGTCACGGGTTCGAATCCTGATGAGAGAATGTCTATTTGCCTTCTCTATTGTGAGCCTGTCAGCTATGGGCAACCTATGCTGGTTTATCTCTCTTGTGTGGTTTGCATGCTATTACACAAGAGCGAAGTTTACCCAGTGCGCACCTAACGGCAGCGGCTGCGGGTTTTCCCGTCATCCAAAAAAAAAAAAATAGGGACCCTCGGTAAATTATGTTTGAGGGGTATGTTAATACCATATAAATTACTATAAATTACTAATGAAGGTATAATAACATTTGTACATTGTCGACATCAGAGGTAAATTTTAACAAGTTGGTTTTTAAATGGTAAATAATATTGGAAATAGGGGTATAAGAAACGATACCCATCATCATATGTATTGGTATGGCTTTGCGTTCAATGTAAAATTAATTATTGGTATAAAAATATTGTGAATAAATAGATATTGTATGCACGTTTTACACATAGACAGACTTACTTACTCAGATTGTCATGGTATATTTGGTGGAAAAATCACCTAAATTTAATTAAAAAATTACAAAGAATTGGGTTTGACCTAAATATTCCAAATTAAGGAATTTTTGGAAAAATTCTCAAAAATTTGATAGTTAATCTACTTTTCCATGAGAAATTACTTTGGACGGATTAAAGATGGTAAGTTCTTATACCTATGTTAGTCTTTACGTAATTCGTGTAAATATTTAGGGTTTCGTACACTTTATATTACGTAATGTATGATTCAATTAATTTTGAGTTTTTCTCAGACATCTTTCAGATAATTGGTATTCATATATTGTTAATTACGGCAATTCAAATTGGTACATAAGTTTTTGCTAATTATTATTACTGAAATGTTTGTGAATATTTCAGTTAAGGTAATTTACCTTATTTCCAAATATACTGAGTTTAATGTACCAGTTCAAAATCAGCAGGGTATTTTTGGATTTCCAAGAACATGTATACTTTATAGTTTATACCAGTAATATTGTGGTCGTAACAGTGAAAATACCTTAACTCACTCAAAACCTTTTTGTCAACAATGCGAAATGTACAGCAAGAATAATCGATTATAACTTAGATATGTATTAAAAATATGTCGTTTATCTTATTGGTAATTATTATAATCCGTGTATACCTAACGCATCACTATTATAGTCAAATACCTAGGTAAATCAAAACTTATGGAATAATACTAAGGTTACAGGGCCGTTTTACCATATATTTTGTTTATAAATGACGGTAGATACTGACACCTTTACCATTAATGATAAAGACCATTATGGAATAATGGTAAAGGTGTCAGTATTCTACCTAAATTACTAAGGAAATTATTAACCAAGTTTAATATTACTTTATTAATGTTTATAAATTAATAACATATGTTATCTAATAGGTTTACCTAATTTATTCGTTTTTAAGTATAAATACCATAGCAATGCAAAATAAACTATGTTTATACAGTTTATATAGTTTTCATAGATAATAGTGACTAATTTTAGGTTAAAAAATAGACATGAAAAGAATTTGTTTGTGGGAGTTATAGGTTAAAATACATGGAATCATTCGCAGTGGCGGAGCCAGGAACTAAAAGTGAGTGGGGCCAAAGTACAATAGACGTGGATCGATTTATTTTGGGTGTGGCGGCAATATTAAAAAAATTAAAATATGCATATGTTTTAAAAAAATTGGGTGGGGCGGCCGCCTGCCCGCCCCACCCTGTCACCGCCACTGATTATTCGAGTCTTAGTAATTCATAATAAATAGGGACCCTCGGTAAATTAATTACATAATGTGAAACTTTCTATGGTCAAGATTATTAGTCGGGAAAATTTTGATTATAAGATTAAAACAAATAGTTATAAGGAAAAGAATAACTGCTTTCTTGACCATAGAAAGTTTCAAATTATGTAATTAATTTACGGAGGGTCCCTGTTTATTATTTCATAACCCCATAGGTTAAAAACTATGGGGTATAAATATAATACAACAATATATTAGGAGGAAACAAAAAAACTTCACCCAAAACCAATTCGATTAATTAAACATAATAAATACACTTTGTCGATTAGAAGGGAAGATTAGATTTTTGCTGATGTTTTAATCGAAAGACACTTTGTCGAAATTTATGACAAGAATTAGACATATATGTTTAGTTATTGATGATAATAATGTAATTTTGTATATGAGACACTTGAAATTACATAAACTGAAGGATGAAAATTTTCCTAATAAAGGTACAATGTGAAATTGCATAAATTGATTATATTAACATCAATGTTATTTTTCTTATACATGTGATTTTGTAAACAAATAAATTATACAAAGGTTTCAAAATGCTGGTCATAATAATGGAATTGTGTATATGGAGCACTTGAATTGACATAAATTTAAGATGCAAAGTTCCCTAATAAAAGTACCGCACAAATGTTATGAAATAGTACATTGATGGCTTGAATTTCATAGCAAAGTGTTGTTTCAACTTTTATGAAATTTTAGTTTTGATTTTATGTTTTTGATACATGTAAATGTAATAATTATAAGTTTACTAAGAAATTAATTACACAAATGCTTCGAAATTGTCATATTTTGATTTCTATTATTGTGAAAAAGTAATTGACTCCATTTATTTTTAGGGAAAAAATTTCTATATTAATGAAAGAATCACATCATATTCAAAATGTAATACCTGGATCATAATATTTGTTATACTTTTTATTTAATATTTTATAATGATGTGTCGTGCATAGCACGGAGCACATGCTAATATTTACATATATTAGGGCTATTTTTGACATCATCTTACAAACCCTAATTCATATATTAGTAAATGAAACCCAAAATTGACTGATTACAAAGGGAAATAGCCCTAATTAGGGTTTCGAATTTTATATTTAAACGTCAATGACCCGCCTTTTTTTAATTATTTAATTTCCCTATGGATATTCTTGGACAACTATCAAATTTTGGGATTCCTTAGTATCGTTTTATCCACAAGATTTGACCTAATTTTGTATTTGTTGACAAAGGTGAAATTTCAGAAACCTTGTGTAATTTTAAATTTATCTGCAAAAAATTCAAATTTGTAATATTGGGAAAAGAATTTCAGCCTCAAAATATTAGGTAATTTTTACCTAATATCTCAGGTATTAGCGGGAAAACTCGTAAACACAAAAAATTAACGTTTCAGCCGTGATAGGGTTTATAACGTTGGAGATTAAGAATAATAAGAAAGTCTGAGGGTAGTTTTGTAATTATATTAGTTGGAGGGAAAGTTAGTTTTCTGTTAAGCGTGTATATATACTTTCCATCTCTTCCTTATGCCGTAACACATTATTCTGATCAATATCAATTCTCCTTCTTTCTTTAATTCATGATTCTCTCAATTTCTACAATGTGAACTAGCTTGGGGCCCTTAATGATTTTTTTGGTGAAATTTGAGGATTTTGGTGGCCTATTAGCCCACCCGACAAGGTTGTTTTGCAACGACAACAACTAAAGAGCGTGAATTTCACACGAAATTTCCATCCATTTTTTAACTAGAATCGTGATGATGAAAAAAGTATAAATAAATACTTACAAATTTATATCAAAAGATTTTATAATATTTCAAATAACAACAAATGAAATTAAGTAGTAACTTATTGGTTCAGAAGGTTATTTTTAATATTTCAAATAATAGCAAATAAAAATTAATTAGTAGTTTGTTGCTAGTTATTTTAAGTTGTTATTGTAATAAAATTTGATGACGAAAAATTAGTATACCATAATTAATTTTTTATTTAAATTTTATAGTCATTAAATATCAATATATTGCATCCTTAAGTTGATATATATGAATGCAAAATAACAAAATTTACCATCAACTTTTAGAATGAAGACTAACTGATGGTAATGTAGAAAATACCCACTTTAATAAATTGATATATCTACTAATCTGCAAGACATAAATTAAACCTCCTGATACTGCTGGCTTCAATGAGCTTTTCTAGTAGCCATTTCAATAACTGTGTAACCAACACTCAATATATCTGCTCAGCTGCATAGAGAAAAATAAACAAAGGCTGAGTTCAAGTCATCAGTGTTATAAGTACATATGAAAATTTTCCGGAAAATGGGTGCTTCTTAGATGGGCAGAAGCAACATGCAATGAGCAAGAAAAATTTAGAAAGAACACAGTTCAAAAGGTCAAGAGCAAATATGTTAGTAAAATCTACATAAGAATAGCATTCTACAACACATTTTACAAACCTTTACTTTCTAAATTTTACATCTTATATCACAAATATCAACTTTTAAAACTAGGAGGTTCTAGCAGATAACCAGTACTGCATAATCTATGGAAAATAGTGTCATGTCCAATTTGAATCAACTCGAGCCACAAACATAATAAACACAAAATTAAGTATATGAAAAATCAACTCAAAACCATGATATTACTTGTGTTTTTTTCGAAGTACTATTCGCCGCAATTGCAACCTGTATTCACCAAATATCAAAAGAACACAACAAACCAATCAACAAAATAAACCTTAAAAATCACAAAAAATTCTACAAAAGAAGCACCTCTTTCACAGCAAGCAACTCTCCTAAATCCAAATTCATCCCCATGTGAACCCTCCCAAACGCACCACACCCAATCGATTCCTTATTCCTCCACCGGATCGGAGGCGGCAACGCAACCTCCTTCTTCCTCGATTCTTCCTATTTTCCAGCTTTCGACATCACAATCATGCCATATCTGTCCCTAGTTACCTTCGGATCATCTTCCGATGCTTCTTCCATAGGCGGCAATGGCTCATCCTCCACCAGCTTCATCCTATCCGACGGCGGCGTGGCAATCGAAGGCAATGCATGGACAAGAGGCTTAGTGAAGATCCCAATTAACGATTTTCTAATGCTCGACCCGATTTTCTCCACGAAACCCCCAAATACGTCGGTTTCTTGTTCGAGCCGTTCGAGCCACATTCTAAATTAGGTCGAATTGTGTTGAATTTATAATTTTATTAATATATATTATTAATTTTATTAATTTAGAATTTCTGCAACACATTTTACAAACCTTTACTTTCTACATTATCATCTTATATCACAAATACCAACAGTTAAAATTAGGAGGTTCAAGCAGATAACTAGTACTGCAGAATCTATGGAAAATAGTGTCATATCCAGTTTGAATCAACTCGAGCCACAAACATAATAAACACAAAATTAAGTATATGAAAAATCAGCTCAAAGTATTATTAAATTTTAGCTAAAAGTAAATTATATAGGAGTGTTTTCAAACTCAACTCTACCAATCAATTCTTCAAAATTAAGTGATAAATTGAATATCTAAAAAACTCTTAGTACTAATTAAGAAGGTACTTCAAACTAATTTTGACCTTTTGTTATTAAATAAAAATTGTTTTAGATATATTTGTTTTTCATTAAAGAAACATTTTCTTAGTCAAGGGCCAATATTGTTTTATTTAAAAGAATAAACTAACTTTAGTTAAAACTTAGGCAAATTTTATCAAATAACTTTATTCATCTAATTTATTTGCAGATACTACTTAATTTTAATTGATTTTTTCTTACTTTTGATTATTTCACAAAATTATGACAAAATACTCCTAAAAGTACATTAACCTCTCTATTTCTCTAACTCAAAAATTAATACTATAGCATATTTTATTTTTGCTAAAGGTTAAAATGGAAGACCCCCAAAAAATTGATGGACACAATTAAATTTGGATAATGTACAGGGCCAATTTTTCCAATAGCCATGCATCCCAAGTAACCACAAACCATAATACCTTCTTTCAAACTTCATACCAAACAAACGTGCAGTCCACATTAATGTACCAATAATGCAATTTTATCCCCTTTAATCTCTAAAACAAAAGTTAAATTTATTCATTTAAATGAGTTGGTCTTACAATAATTAACGAATGGGCATTTTTCAGAATTAATGAATGGGCTTTTCTTCCTTAATTACTAAATGGGTTGGACTACTATTAACAATTGGGTTTTTCTCCATAATTGATAAATGTGCTTTCCTTTCTTATATAAGTACTATATGGGTTGGGCTTACAATAGTAATGGGCTTTTTTCCTTAATTACTAAATGGGTTGGGCTTACCATCATAAGAAATGTTATTTGAAAAGTAAGTTTGGATGAGATTTTTAAGAGAAAAATAGGTAATGATTATGGTTGATGTGATATATTTTTTGTTGTCGAAAATTTGTTTAGGTTGATATTTAAATAATTTTTTTTATTAAATGTGTTTGATTGTAATTTATTACATATTCTGAGTTATGTACAATCTAATTTATTTAATTCTCTTATATAATTTACATATTATTTTAAAGAACGAATTTTACTTAGTACGCATTTTAAAAATAACGAATGTGAATTTGATTCATAATCCAAAAAATAATTATAAACTTTAACAAATATGGCAACTTGTAGTAGCGTAGTGCACACGTTAGACCAGAGATTGGTACATGATTAACATCTTTCCCTTCTCTCTTTCCAAGAATCCATTTTCTTGCAGCGTTGAAACCCACCTACGCGGGGATCTGCGTTTCTTGATTATTGCGACCCGACAACATATTTCACTAATTTGTGCGTATACGTTTATTTTTCATTGTTGTTGTTTTTTTAATTTACTCGGACAGGACCCTTTAGTCGGAAAAACCATTTTAATTGATTGTATTAACTGTCAAATTATAAATAGTAAAATCCAATTTACTAATTTGTGCAAGAATTTTTTTTTCAAATTATTCATAATTTTGAGAGATTTTTCTTGTAAGAAAATTTTTCTCCATATACCAAGCAAATGAATTTTTCGCAATTTTTTTACTCTGAAATACTTTTTTGAGGGTATAGGTACCCATCCAATTGAGCCCAAATATGTTGTGAGATGTGTGTTTGAAAGAAATTTTTAGGAGAAAAATACGTAATGATTATGGTTGATGTGATATGATTTTTGTTATGAAAAAATTATTGAGATTTTTATTTGGATATAATTTATAATAAATTATTTAGTCAAAATCATCGATTTAGATGTCAAATAATAGTCACAATGAATCTTATTTTAAACGTGCATTATTTTACATTAGAATATGTGGTTAATTTGATTTTTGGAGTTGAAAAATAGTCGGAAAAAATCTTATAAATCGATTGTGTGAATTGTCAAATCATAAATAGTAAGAGTAATTTTTTTTTTTTCTTGCAAAAATTTCTTCAAAACTATCTAAAATTTTGAGATATTTTATTGAAGAATTTTTTTGTAACATACCAAACAATTGAAATTTTTTGCAATTTTTTACTCCCAATAATTTTTTTTGGGATGAAGTTACCATCCAATTGGGCCCTTAATGTTAGAGCTAAGTTTTTATATATTAGCGTTCACGTTTACGAGTCGATCTTTCAAATAAACTTTTTGTATATATAAGAATTTAGATTCGAAACCTCATATTTATTGAATCAAATAAACATTTTGCATATATAAGAATTCAAATTCAAGACTTTATATGTGTTGAATCACGATTTTCTGAAAACGTAAAATATCAATTTAAAAGTAATTTAAGGGTACATTATGCGAACAGATATTAATTCAAGGGGCCAATTTGTCAATAACCCACACAACTTCTCAACAATGAACGTCGTCGCGTTTATTTAAGTCCTCAGTCTTGGCCCTAATTCAATTTACAAACCTAATTTTTGCTCCCAATTTCCTTGTTCTTCCAGTTTCATTAAACCCTAGCCCTAGTTTGAACACCGAAACATCGATTTCTCGATTGTCCTATTATCTTGGTGTTATTTACCCCGAATGCGCATGTCCGAAAATTCAGTTTGAGAGATGGAGGTCTCGAAGCAGGCTCCATCAATGGAACTCGAAAGTCAGATCGAAATTATTGCAGGCGCAGAAGGATCTTTTCGAAAGTCAGATCGGAAAGCTCCAAAACGTCGTCGCTCTCCAGTGCAAGCTCACCGGAGTCATTCCCCTCACCGGAGTTATTTTCGACTTTTTTGGCCTGATTTGAAATTCAATTCAAGTTTGTGGATCTTTTTATTATTCTGATTATTTTAAATTAATTGATGCAGGCTGCTGGGGCTTTATCTATCAAGATTAGTGAGTTTTTTTTGTTATATATAATTGTGCAAGGTCCATCCATAGTTCTGAAGCTAATATTGGTTCAATTGTATTCCAAACTGTGATTCTATGTATAGATTAATTATGCTCGAGGGCTTCTATTCTTTACAGTTTATGAAATTTGTTGTTAATGTCTGTCGCGAATTGTACTATCAATGTTCAAATGTATCTTGTGCATTTTCTTGTTATAGGAAAGAGGCCTAGATATTTGCTAAATCCTAAGGCTGTAAAGTACATGCAATCTGTATCTTGTATCAAAGATGGTATTAGCAAGAAAGAAACTCTGCTCTTTTTGGAGTTACAGCTACCCAGGTTCTCTTTGTTATCCTGTTAATATCCTTTTTAGTTGTTATGGATTTCCACCTGAGGCATAGTGCACACATAGAACTCTGTTTGTTATTTCTTGAATGGGGCTATTGGTTATGGAAAAGTGTCTTAGATGACAAACACACATAACTAAAAAGTTATAAAAGAAAACAGAAATTATGGTGATCCCAAAAATTACTACATTTGAATGGGAAGTTATACAGAAAGCAAAAATACGTGCTCAATTTAAGCAGAGTAAATTCGGGAAAGCAATTACAATTTCTGTGATCAATTAAAGCCTGAAAGTCAGAATAGATGTAGTACCTCTTCACAGGTCACTGAGCCCATTGCCTTGCCACCAGTTTCCAAATATGTTATTCAGCATGAAGTTGAGGAAGTACTTAAACTTGACAGTGTAGTAGAGCCTCCGTTGAGGAAGTACAAGAGAATTGAGATCCCATGGCGGATACCTCCAGGTATTCTTTTATTTAGAATACTTCTTGTTTTTGGTTGTTTAGATGTTTTTCTTATCGGTCCAGTTTTGTGACAATAGCAGATGGTAAAGTAAATAAATAAGTTGTTTTTTCTTTTTAGTTCCGGTTTAAGAGTTTGACAATTTTATGCGCTAAAATATTACTACTTTTTAAGCTGAAAGACAACTTTTCTTAAAAAAGTTGTACTGCTAAATTTTTATGATATATAGTTAGAGGATAGTGATGGCAAAGTAGATGAATTAGTTTGTACTATTTTTATCCTGAAAATTTAGCTTTGATTTCGAGCTTAAGATCATTGGATGTTTTAAGGAATTAGATGACATTTTTTATCCGTAAGGGTATTTTTGGATTGGGGATTTGGTTTTGAGAAGTGGATTTGGAGGAATGATTTCAAATGACTCTAATGGAGTCATTGGCGATGGAGGGAATAACTCAAAATGAGTGTTAAGTGATTTAAAATCCATTACGACTTTAATTCATCCAAACAAACTTAATGAACGGATTTGTTGGTGAATTTGAAATCATGACCTTCAAATTCATCCATCCAAACATAATAACTTGATTTGCTTGTGTAGGTTCTGATTATGAATGGTCAATGGATCTTTTTGCTTCTTTCCAAGACAAAACTTATTAGATGTATAGAGTACCTTCGAAGGAGATTGATTGAAATATAACCAATGCATATGCTGCTTCTCAAACATGAATCCTGTCGCGAGATTGTCTTTACCATTCCCGTAAATTAAAAATTTTGATTCAGGCGAAAAGAGTTCTTTAGAACTAATCTGAAAAACAAGAATCGTATGAAGGAATAAAAATAGAAAATGATTTTTCTCACATATATGGCACGCTACAATAGCTTTTACAATATATACATACTCTAATAAGATAGAACAAAAATATGTATATATGTACTATGATATTCTCTTCTACATAATTTCTATTTTTTTATTTTTATTTCTTTTGAGCTTGGACCAATTTCTTAACTAGTTTTTGGTTATAAAACACTGGTATAAAATACCAATTTCTTCCTCAAAGCACTCATTCTTCCTCAAAGCAAATCAATGGGATATAGGAAACTATGATGAGTACGAAGGTGATTTCTTATTCTTTTTATATTTTTTCTCTCCTGTCATGTGTATTTATGGAGAAACTTGTAAGTTGTAAATAAGAACTTGTTGTGGGTTGAGGACATGTGGGTGGATGAGAGGTTGGTGGGCTACATTATTAGATAAAGGATTGTGGGCTGAATTTAATAAAGGATTGTGGGATATGTTTGGTAGATTTATAGGCCCAAATAATGAGGTAGGCCGTGGCCTGAATATAATAAAATATGATATAGTTTTTTTCTTGTGTACTTATTGTTGTTTCTATTTTGCAGACCTCAATCCCGGCCGGCGGGATTAGTGAGTTTGGGAAGGTTTGGGTGGTATTATAGATAGAAATCTAGACGATTTGGGTGATGATATTTGGGAAGGGTTGGGTGATATTATAGATGGAAATTTAGACGGTTTGGCTGATGATATTTGTGAAGGTTTGGGTGATATTATTAGATGGAAATCTAGACTGTTTGGGTGATGATATTTGGGAAGGTTTGAGTGATATTATAGATGGAATTTTAGACGAAAACTTCTCAATGTCGTTGATCAGCTTCCAAATTGGATTGGAATTATAATATTAACGTCGAAAAAGATTACGTCAATACCATTTTGTAGAAGACTTGGAGCCTACCAATTATGTGGAGACTATGATTTGGACGCTCCAAATTTTTGGATTCACCGTTGGATAACAACATCCAATCAGAAGATTATCTGATGATCTGTTGGACTTGGATGAGGAAAGCCAACCTACATGTCTTAGATAGTGGTAATATCAACCCTCCTAGTGAGGATGTGAACATAAATAGTCCAACAACAAATAATCTTCTGGTTGGATGTTATCCAACGGCGAATCCCAAAAATTTGGAGGCTCTAATCCAAAGTCCAACAGATAATTTGAGGGTCCAAGTCTTTTACAAAATTACCAGGCTTGGGCAGAATAGGCGAGCAAGTACAAGTATTAGTAGCATAACAAAAATGCCTTCCTCGTCATTAATATGTTTGCTCGCGGCAATTGTGAACTCTCGGGAGAATCGATGACTGCATCAAAGATGCAGTGCTAGTACATCTGAGAATTCTTAATTGGCTAGTTGGAAATAGCCCCAGGGCTATGGAGCAAAGGATTATCCCGGACCTACACCGAGGTATTGACTCAAATCTCGCAGAAGAGAATGGGATACGATGAGATAGAAACAAAGACAGGGAACAGGTTCCCTACTCTTAACGGTCAAAGTGAGCCCCTTTATTCGGAATTCGTTAGTATTGTTCGATGTTAATATTATAATTCCAATCCCAATTTGGAAGGTGATCATCGGGAGGGTTCTTGTCTAGAATTCCATTTATAATATCACCCAAACCTTCCCAAATATCATCACCGTCTACATTTCCATCTATAATATCACCTAAACCTTTCCAAATATCATCACCCAAACCATCTAGATTTCCATCTATAATATCACCCAAACCTTCCCAAATATCATCACCCAAACCGTCTAGATTTCCATCTATAATATCAGCCAAACCTTCCCAAACTCGTTAATCCTGCCGGGATTGAGGTCTGCAAAATAGAAACAACAATAAGTACACAAGAAAAACTATATCATATTTTATTAAAATTAGTCCAAGGCCTACTCATTATTTGAGCTTATAAATCTACCAAACATAGCCCACAATCCTTTATTAAATTCAACCTACAATCCTTTATCTAATAATCTAGCCCACCAACCTCTCATCCACCCACATGGCCTCAAGTTCTTATTTACAAGTCCATAAATACCCATGAGAGGGAGAGAAAAAATATAAAAAGAATAAGAAATCGACTTCGTACTCATCATAGTTTCCTATTTCCCTCATTGATTTGCATTGAGTAAGAATGATTGATTTGCTTTGAGGAAGAATGAGTGCTTTGAGGAAGAAATTGGTGTTTTATACCAGTGTTTTACAACCAAAACTAGTTAAGAAATTGGTCCAAGCTCAAAAGAAATAAAAATAAAAAAATAGAAATTATGTAGAAGAGAAATATCATAGTACATATATACATCTTTTTGTTCTATCTTATTAGAGTATATATATATGTTGTAAAAGCTATTGTAGCGTGCCATAAATGTGAGAAAAATCATTTTCTATTTTTATGCCTTCATACGATTGTTGTTTTTCAGATTGGTTCTGAAGAACTCTTTTTGCGTGAATCAAAGTTTCTAATTTACGGGAATGGTAAAGACAATCTCGCGACAGGATTCATGTTTGAGAAGCCGCATATACATGGGTTATATTTCAATCAATCTCCTTCGAAGGTACTCTATACATCTAATAAGCTGTGTTTTTATTCTGAGCCTTTAGCAATGTATGGGTTTTTACGATGTAATTTTTCTGTGCTTGTATGGGTTTTTACGATGTAATATTTGAATTTGTTATTAGAGGATTTATGGAGTATTGTTCTCAAGTGATGAGCTTTTGTTAGATGCAAATTGAGCTTTTTCCTTCTTTTTTTTTTTAATGTTAAACTAAGAAACTGAAGATCGAAATGTTTGGTTTTAATTTTGTCTTATGTCATTTGTAATGTTGAAACTGAAAGCAATTCAGTTCTCCATGAAGCTGTATGATGCAAATATTTACATGTGCAGTATTAATTGAATTTGGGGAGGGAAGTTGGATTAGTTTTATCCAAATTTACCAGAAATGATTTTGATGGCGCTTCTCATGTTTCGTCGTATTTCTCAATTGTTGTTTGGTCATATTTTTTTGATGGGAAATCTTGGTATCGCACACTCGATACGTATACAGAAATAGATCTTGATTAGAAGATTTGTGAATCAACATTAAAATGAAAATTCAGGAGAACATTTCTCTATTTCGGATTCACTGAGCTAGTTGTCATTTAGTCACCTCATGACAGCATATGAGGTAGTTGTATAACAGTTACTTGGTGTATGAACAACCGATACATCAAAAACTGCTCGACAGTCCGAAACGTTTCTCTAAGCACCTCTGCTATTCTTAAATCTTAATAGTACTGATTGATTGATGTTTGGTTTATTACATATAGATACGAAATAATATTGGGATTTTTTGGGTTGTCAATTTGATTTATTTTAATCATGGATTGTCTACAATGTGTGCTTTATCTGTTATTGAGCAAATTCCACTACCATATAAATAAGGGATAATCACATGTACAACCCTTCGCTTATTGGATAATTTACCACGAGCGTCTTGTAGACTTGCAAATTGTTATGGCAACAGTCAACCCTTGTTAGATCATGACAGCTCATACTCGAATAATAGTAGGTGAAACTCTAATATGCCATTACTGGTAGGGGTGTAAATGTTACTTGTTTTTACGACATGAAAAGTTTTGTTATTTTCATGATGGACTCGCTGAAAGCAACTGTTACATTGAAATCGGGATGAGAGAATGGATCAATAAACACAGTTAATATGTCAAATTCAATGTTCCAGACGGGCTCTGGTAAAACTGTCAACATATCTTCGGCTGACCTACTTAGAGCAAAAATTTTGCTAATTCATTACATATAAACAAGACATTTAGGCTCCGTTTGTTTGTCAATGGAATGGAATCAAAATGGAAAATATGATTCCCAAAAATCAAATAACCTTGTTTGATATTTTTTATTTGATATTATGGAATGCAATCTAATTCCCAAAATATGGGAATTATCATCTCAAATAAGGGAATTACATTACCTTGTTTTATGGAGGTAATGTGATTACCATATCAAGGTAATCATAAATACACTACTTTAATGTCATTACTACCCTTATATCAAATATAATACAAAATCAACAAAATATTTATTTATTTTTTCATTTCATTTAAGTTATTATTTATGAAGAAATAGTTTCGTATTTTTAATTTATTTAGAATATTTTCATTGTCAAAATAGATCTTTCATTTTATTTGATATTCATTTATTGAATGAAATTAAAAAATTGCTATGTTGTTTTTGCGATAGTACTTTTGAAATGGTTGTTGGTCACATATGATTAATATATTTTATTTATTAATAGTAATATGTTTTCGACTTAAAATAATTATCAATGCATTGGTATATGAAAAATGCATACATGTAATTTTTTTAAAAGTCGAATAATATGTAAATAAAAAATAAGCATGTTCAATTTAATTATCATTTTTCTAAAAGAGGATAATGTAATTGAACCAAATTGATATCTTATTTATTCTTTATTATTTAACCAAATTAAATATATATATATATATATGTATATACACTTATGTATATATATAATATCAAATATTCTACTTTGTCATAAAATTTATAATTAGATTATACAAATATGATTTAAAATAACGGTATTTATGTCAAAGTTTTTAATTTTAGATTCTATTCTTTATTATATGTATTTGAACAAAATATAAAAAAGAAAAAAGAAATATATATCCTTACCCAATTTTTTTTGTAGAAACCAAACACTATTAATGGAATCAGATTTTTAGTAATCAGATTACCAGAAATCTTATTCTCATTTTAGATTCCATTCCCAATCAAACTGATATAGCATAACCTCGTATGGTTCTCTACGACCCAGTAGCATGACCGTACGACCCATGCCTCGTATGGTGCCATACGACCCTAAGGCGGTATTAAGGCTTATTTACATAAAGGTCCCTAACCTAATTATGCTTATTTGCATTACACTACATAACCCGCGTGTTTTTATCGGGTCAAACCTAGTGTCGCCCTAACCCGGGCAATCCGGTGCGTACATTCTGGGACACGTGTAAACCATCCCGTTAACTCCGCGATCGTCCGTACATAGGGCACTGTGCCTATAAATAGTGTCATTTAATATTATAAAAAGGACTTTTGACTGACTGAACAGCACCTCGAGAGTACATAGTACGATCTTACAGTACGTTCCCACTATTCTATAAACCGAGTTAAGAACCTCGTATATGACCTTAAATACAACCTTGAACTACGTTTAGACTTGATCCTATTATAAAGGTACGTAGGCAGCTCAGAACGTCTGAGTGCAGTCTATAATCATTATACGAGCCTCTACGGTCATATTCGAGCCTCGGCTTGATTTGGATATAGCTCGTAAAATACTTACGGGATGGTTTACACGTGTCCCAGAATGTACGCACCGGATTGCCCGGGTTAGGGCGACACTAGGTTTGACCCGATAAAAACACGCGGGTTATGTAGTGTAATGCAAATAAGCATAATTAGGTTAGGGACCTTTATGTAAATAAGCCTTAATACCGCCTTAGGGTCGTATGGCACCATACGAGGCATGGGTCGTACGGTCATGCTACTGGGTCGTAGAGAACCATACGAGGTTATGCTATATCATTAAGTCCCCCAATTTATGGGTTAATGAGATGTCATTAATCCATTAATTAATGTCTTGTCCGAGTGCGTAATGATTATTACGGCGGTGACGTGTTCGGCTCTCCAGTCGATGCTCCATTGGAATGCTGACACGTGTCCTGTTATACGGACCGTCAGTGGATTTGAGCCGTCCGATCTCTGACAGTCAAATTGATCTTACCCACATGTTTTGGCGGGTATTCTTAGTATAAATAGGCCCACTTTTGGAATTATTCTCATCATTGTTAAGCAATCACACTCGTACTGATAGCCTCGTTTCCAGAGCAGATAATTTCTCGGAGCTTCGCATTTCTATTTCTTTCAATCAAAATTCCGGTACACTCTCTTTCCTTTCTTACTTCGTATTTGTCATGGATGGTGAGGAGATAGTAGATATCGTAGGCGTGAGTGATAATTCAGCCTCGAATTCTGATTCTGATGACTCGAGTTCGAGTGACGAGTCAACTAGTGTAACAGTTAGTGTAACAGCTTCGCTAGATCCATCAGAGTTTTTGGATCTAGAGGGGGGCGACGAGGTGAATAGGGATCTATTCTCCGAATCTCTAGAGAATCAGGGTAGGGTTAAATGGTTAGACATACAATCTACGGTCAGTATAGGTCGTATTCAACAAGCTCGTAATAAATTTCATATTCCGGATAACTTCGAGACTTTGATTCCCGGTTCTTCTGATCGTATTCATACTCCACCGCGCAATTACCGAACCTTCCACATAGCACATTTTATGGCCGGTCTAAGACTTCCTTTGCACCCCGCCATCGTAGATATTTTAAATCATCTTCGTTTATGTCCTTCTCAGTTGCTCCCAAACTCGTATCGCCACCTTGTTTATTTTATCGTATTGATGCGAACACATAATGCTGAACCAAACATTCAAAATTTTAACAAGTTCCTTCATTTAAATCGATGTAAATCAACTTCCGAGTTAGGTTTCTACTATCTCACTCCCCAGAAAGGGTTTCGAGTTCAAGCGAATCCTAAAGATTCTTATGGAGCCTGGAAAGATAAGTATTTTTATCTGGCTATGCCTGATGAGGCACCTTGGGGAGTGCTTCGTAAGTGGAATTTGACAGTCCCTACGAGATTAAGGGTCGGTCCTCCAACAATTACAAAGGAGGAGATAAGGAATATACTAGAATGGTACTATAGTACTGATCTGATATCCGAGTCTGTACTCCGAGCCTGCGGACTCAGTGCTGCAGATATGGAGCCCGTATCAGATTTAGGTAGAACATCCGTCGTATTGTACGAGTATTTGTCTTCATATTGACCATTTGACTTATACTAATTATTTGTCCTTGCATTCATGCAGCTATGTCTTCTCGTATGGCACAGATGAGCAAGGCCCGAGGCAGAGGTGCTTCGCAAACCACAGATACAAGGGCACCTCCTCCCGCCCCCTCTACCAGAAGTCGTAATGTTTCGGCGTCACACACTGCTGCTCCTGAATCTTCCCGAAGGAGCACATCTAACGAGCCAACTGGGAGGATTCAGAAACGACCTCGTACTGACTCCACAATTGTGGCCGCGTCATCTCGAGGAACAAGTCGGGAAGTCGGTGGCGTAGCTACATTCGACACTCGTGAAGAGGCGAGGCTGAAGGAACTACTGAGCACGCGCGAGGCTCAGTCTTTGGAGGAATATACGGAGCTGAAGATCGATGAACGGCCTCCCATTAACAAGGATGCTACTCCTTTGAATGTGCAACCTCGGGTCTACGAGGATAGCAGTGTCATGGCGGATCCGTCTGGAAGCATCGCACTCGAGTTATACAGCCATTCCCTGCTTCCCCGTGATAAGATGATGCTCCTGGAGCGAGCAGCGCCAGAGGTAGAGAAATTGGGGGCTGCCTATTGGAATCAGGTTGCTGAATTGTGATTAACATTTATTCAATGATTTTATTTATAGTTCGAATTTTACTTAAGCTTCGTACTGGAATTCTTCTTCAGGTAGGTTTGTGTCTGCATCAGCTCTCGCTGTCCAGTTCGCATCATAAGAGGGAGTGCGACGAGCTGAGAAAAAAACTGGAGATACAGAGTAAGAAAGCAGAAGAGAACACAAAAAAGATGGAGGAGAAATTGGTCGAAATGGCCAGAGAGTTAAAAAAGGTGAAGGCTGATGATTTAGAACATCAGAAGCAACTCATCCTAGCCCAAAAATGCCTCGTAGGTGAAAAGCTGAAATCCTACGAGACAGGAGTATCGGATGGAAGGAAGTAAGAGGCTATGCTGACCGGGGTTGCAAGGAGTCGTGGGGTGAGGGATTTTATGAATTCGACCCTTTTTGAAAATTTGGTAATGTCCAAGGCCTTAGATGACCATCTCGATGGTTATTATAAAGCCTTTGACATTTTAAAAAGAGACGGTAAATTGATCCCCGAGTTCGAGATGGAGGAATATGCCACGTCTCATGAATACGACGAGACTGTACGACCTGCTCGCAACCCTGGCGAGGTATTACCCTTCAAAGAGTTTCCTGAATTCGAGTCTGTGGTCGAAGCGGTGACTCGTGAGAGGCAAGAAGCTATTCAGAATAGGGGCAGTGGGCCGTTCATGGCCGCTCTAGACTCGACCGTGGATCGTGGTGAAGATACTTCAAATCAGGCTCCAACTGAAGAAAGGGTCTATCCTCCTCCGCTTTCGAGGACCCCTGTTTCTGAGATGGGACTTTCCTCCGCAGGACTTGCATCTGGATCGACATTTGCCTCGGTCCCTGCTTCAACTGGGACCGAGCCTGTAGCATCGATAGCCGAGCCTGAGACTGAGCCTGAGGCGGAGAATGAGAACGTGGAAATTTGTTGAAGTTTTGATTGTAGTTGATTTTTGAATTGCCAACTGTGTTTAATTGTGATTCGTAGCAATTGATAATTATGTTGTAAGTACATTCAGATGTTATGGTACGTATTGTTATTATTCCTTTATGATGTTAACTATGCATCGTCGTAGTTTTATTTGCAAATAAATTTTCCAGGAATATAATATTTGCCTCGTAAATTGTCACGTGTAAAAGCGACGTAAATTGTCACGCGTAAGAACGACGTAAATTGTCTACATTTCAGAGTCGGGGTACTTCTTTTCCCTCCATATCCTGCAGTCTATAGGTCATATTTATAATGACCTTTACAATTGAATACGGCCCTTCCCAATTGGGTTCGTAGTTTATTCGAACTTCTTTAGCACCAAATTCCTGATCTGGAAGGTTCGCAGTTTATTGCTTCCATTGGGGTTCCTGGTTTATAATTGTATTCGAATGCAGTTGGAGGCTCTTTTGTTTCAAATTTTCTCATTAACTTCTGAACTTTATTCAGGTACTTGCCTATCGTTTTTTCTATAGCCTCATAGGTTTCACTTTTTCTAAGTGCTTTGATTGTTGTATTGCGAATAAAGCCTGTCGCCTCGTCGCGTTCAGGGGAGTATAATGCTCGTATTTCGAAATTCGTTCTCGTTTTTTGTAGGATTTATGATCCTGACAATCATTTATATCCTCTTTTTTTTTTTTTTTTTTTTTTTTTTTTTGGCCTTATGTGGGTCATACTTTCTAACATCCTCGGAGTTTTTGAACCTGATCTAGGTCAAAATCTATCAACCCGATCAAGCCAAGCCTAAGCTCGGTAGTAGAGAGGATACGTACTAACCAATCTCCCCTTTTCCAATGAACCTCCCCTGTATTTATAGAGAAGAGGGTAGGCTTGTAGTGTAATGCAATTAATCGATTCGTAAGGACCGTTGTGTCAATTAAACCCTATCAGATTTATCATTATCATTTAGGTGGGTTGTAGCCCATATGGGTTGTATATCATATGGGTCGTTCATGATATTAGAACCATTATATTATTATCCATATCATCTACTCCCCCAGTTTATAATTATAAGTTCGTAGATTGTATAATTATAAAATCAATAGTAAGTAGCTTTAATGGTCTTGGAATTTGTACCATCATGGGATTATGACAGGGTCGTAGTTCATGACCCGGATGTCTTGTGGGTCCCTTTAGATCCCTGTACGGGTCGTTGATAAAGGGTTTATCGTATTTATCTTTCCTTTTATAGGGGGCTTCGTATTTTTCCTCCCTTTTATAGGGGGCTTCGTATTTTTCCTCCTTTTTATAGGGGGCTTCGTATTTTCTCTCCCTTTTATAGGGGAGCTTCGTATTTTTCCTCCCTTTTATAGGGGGCTTCGTATTTTTTCTCCCTTTTATAGGGGGCTTCGTATTTTTTCTCCCTTTTATAGGGAGCTTCGTATTTTCTCTCCCTTTTATAGGGGTGCTTCGTATTTTTCCTCCCTTTTATAGGGGGTTTCGTATTTTCTCTCCCTTTTATAGGGAGCTTCGTATTTTCTCTCCCTTTTATAGGGGAGCTTCGTATTTTTCCTCCCTTTTATAGGGGGTTTCGTATTTTTTCCTCCCTTTTATAGGGGGTTTCGTATTTTCTCTCCCTTTTATAGGGGAGCTTCGTATTTTCTCTCCCTTTTATTGGGGAGCTTCGTATTTTTCCTCCCTTTTATAGGGGGTTTCGTATTTTTTCCTCCCTTCTATCATTCTCGGATAGTTTGTGGGTGATTTCTCTCGATGCTTTTAGTTCGATCATAGCATCTTCGGAGTATTCATCCCATCTATCCATGCACGTATAGTTTGTGGGTGATTTCTCTCGGTGCTTTTAGTTCGATCATAGCATCTTCGGAGTAGTTACTCTCGGTGCTTTTTATTCGTTTTTTTTTTTTTGGAACTTTTTAGCATCTTCGGAGTATTTACTCTCGGTGCTTTTTAGTTCGTTTTTTGGGAACTTTTTAGCATCTTCGGAGTAGTTACTCTCGGTGCTTTTTAGTTCGTTCATTTCCTCTTGATTGATATATTCCGTTGCTAACTCCATCATTTCCTCATGGGAATTCGGGGGTTTTCGCGCAATGGCGTCGGCAAACGGTCCTGCGAGCAAACCTCGAAGCAGGATAGTAACCATCAGATCGTGGTTCAAGTCTGGGAAGTCTAGAATCTCCTGATTGAAACGGTGCATAAAAGCTCGTAGAGTCTCTGTTGGATTTTGCTTCAGCCCCATAATCATCGATATTGATTTTTTGGCTCGTTTGTTGCTGGCGAAATGATTTTCAAATTTACGAATCAGTTGAGGATACGAGACAATGGATCCTCTATACTGGCTCGTAAACTAGTCTTGGGCTCGCCCGATCAGAGTTGAAACGAAGTTAATTATTTCAACGATCTTTAAGTAAGTTTCCCACAGACGGCGCCACCTGATATAGCTCGTAAAATACTTACAGACCAAATCAAGCCGAGGCTCGAATATGACCGTAGAGGCTCGTATAATGATTATAGACTGCACTCAGACGTTCTGAGCTGCCTACGTACCTTTATAATAGGATCAAGTCTAAACGTAGTTCAAGGTTGTATTTAAGGTCATATACGAGGTTCTTAACTCGGTTTATAGAATAGTGGGAACGTACTGTAAGATCGTACTATGTACTCTCGAGGTGCTGTTCAGTCAGTCAAAAGTCCTTTTTATAATATTAAATGGCACTATTTATAGGCACAGTGCCCTATGTACGGACGATCGCGGAGTTAACGGGATGGTTTACACGTGTCCCAGAATGTACGCACCGGATTGCCCGGGTTAGGGCGACACTAGGTTTGACCCGATAAAAACACGCGGGTTATGTAGTGTAATGCAAATAAGCATAATTAGGTTAGGGACCTTTATGTAAATAAGCCTTAATACCGCCTTAGGGTCGTATGGCACCATACGAGGCATGGGTCGTACGGTCATGCTACTGGATCGTAGAGAACCATACGAGGTTATGCTATATCACAAACAAACGGAGCCTTAGTTAATTTGGGATTGATATAAAAAGAGAGAGATGTTGCAACAACAATGAAAGAGTATGATGACAGAAGTCGTTTTGAAGTTGAAGTCAATCATGAACAACCACTCCATTTGTTGTATGGTAATAATAATAATAAAGCCATTCATGGGCTAATTTGCATCGATGGGCTAGGTTGAACTGGACTTGACTGCCTTCATTAAATGGGTTGTCTTTATTAATAAAATTGTTGGGCGTTCCATAATTTAATAAATGGGTCTGTCTTAATTAACGAATGAGCTGTCTTAATTGAAGAATGTGTTGTTTTGCATAACCCCTCTTTTCTTCATTCATGGGATGATTTGCATTGATGGGCTGGACTGGATTGGGCTGTGTTTATTAATAAATGGGCTGGGCTTTTTATAATTAAATAATGTTCGGCTTAATTAATAAAATGGGGGTGTCTTTAATTAACAAATGAATTCTCTTAATTGAAGAATGGGCAGTTTTGCATAAGCCCTCCTTTCACATTCATGGGCTGATTTGCATCGATGGGCTAGGCTGGACTGCCTTCATTAAATGGGTTGGTTTTATTAATAAATAGGTTGGGCTTTCTATAAATAAATAATGAGCTGTTTTGCATAAGCCCTCTTTTTTTCATTAATGGGCTGATTTGCATCGCTAGATTGGGATGGACTGTTCACTGTCTTCACTAAATGGGTTGTATTTATTAATAAACTGGCTGGGCTTTCATAAATGGGTTGTCTTAATGTAATAAATGAGTTGTTTAAATGGGTCTGGACTTTCTTTAATTAAATTGCCGAAATTAATTATTGTCCACTAGCCCTATTGATTCATCCTGCAACTACATTAATTGTAATGGGCTTTTTTCCATAATTAACGAATGAGCTCTCTTTCCTTAACTACTAAGAGGGTGTTTGGCTAAGCTTATTTAAAACATCTTATAAGTTTTTACAACTTATAAGATGTTTTAAGAGCTTATAAGATGTTTGGTCTTATTTAAAAAATAAGTTCTTAAGTGTTTGGATAAAATAAGTCTATTAGACTTATAAGATGTTTTCAAATGTAATAGAAGAAAATTTGTACAATAATAAAAATAAATATTTTTCGGAGAAAGGTATTATTGGAAGGGATAAAACTAACTAGGGTTATTTGTTCTTTTAAAAACATAAACAACATCCAGAATATAAGGCTATGTTTGGTTTTGTTTTGGTTGGGTATTTTGGTGAGAATTGTTGGTGAGAAATTTATGGGGACACGTGCATTGTTGGTGAGATTGTGTTTGGTTTTAAGTTGGGAATTGATTTTTGAATTTTTTTTGGTGAGATAAGGGAACATAAATGACTTGTTCATCAAATCATGGAAGTTTTTGTTGATAAAATAATGATTGAAATGTATATGATAATATTAAAATTGTAAGTATATATATACATGTATAGAGAGAGAAAGAGATAGAATAGTAGAAATAGGGAAATTAATAGTGAAGTGATGAAGAATGTGAAAGATAAAGAAGTGACATGATAGATTATGATAGTAGTCTAATCAAATACAATTTTTGGCCAAAAAATGAGCTTTTGGTTGGCCAAAATTATTCAAGCCAAACAAATATTGGTGGGAAATTTGGGCCAAAACATGGCCAAAATAAAACCAAACATAGCCTAAGATTTTGAAATAAGGTGGGTTTGGCTAACTTATTTTTTATTTGCTTATAAGACCCAAACATCTTATTTTTTGGTCTTATAAGTTCTTTTTAAAAGAAATCATCCAAACACTTTTGTACACTTTTGTAGAGCTTATAAGCTCTTTTAAACATCTTATAATAAGCTCTCAAACATCTTATAAGATGTTTAAAAGAGCTTATAAGTTTAGCCAAACACCCTCTAAATGGATTGGGCTTACAATAATTGATGAAAGCAAAGATGCGTGCTCAATTTAAGTAGAGTAAATTCAGGAAAGCAATTACAATTTCTAATGATCAATTAAAGCCTGAAAGTCAGAATAGATGTAGTACCTCTTCACAGGTCACAGAGATCATTGCCTTGCCACCAGTTTCCAAATCTGTTGTTCAGCATGAAGTTGTTGAAGTACTTAAACTTGATAGTGTATTAGAGCCTCTATTGAGGAAGTACAAGAGAATTGAGATCCCTTGGCGGATATCTCCAGGTATTCTTTTATTTAGAATACTTGTTGTTTTTGGTTGTTTAGATGTTTTTCTTATCGGTCCAGTTTTGTGATAATAGCAGATGGTAAAGTAAATAAATAAGTTTTTTTTTTTAAGTTCCGGTTTAAGAGTTTGACAATTTTATGCGCTAAAATATTACTACTTTTTAACTGGCTGAAAGACAACTTTTCTTAAAAAAGTTGTACTACTAAATTTTTATGCTATATAGTTAGAGGGATAGTGATGGCAAAGTAGATGAATTAGTTTGTACTATTTTTATTCCGAAAATTTAGCTTTGATTTCGAGCTTAAGATCGTTGGATGTTTTAGGGAATTAGAAGACATTTTTTATCCGTGAGGGTATTTTTGGATTGGAGATTTGGTTTTGAGGTGGGGATTTGGAAGAATGATTTCAAATGACGCTAATGGAGTCATTGGCGATGGAGGGAATAACTCAAAATGAGTGTTAAGTGATTTAAAATCCATTACGACTTTAATTCATCCAAACAAACTTAATGGATGGATTTGTTGGTGAATTTGAAATCATGACCTTCAAATTCATCCATCCGAACATAATAACTTGATTTGCTTGTGTAGGTTATGAACTTCTGATTATGAATGGTCAACGGATCTTTTTGCTTCTTTCCAAGAAATATTTTTGCGATTGTGATATTGATTGGCAGTGCTTTATACAACCGCTTCATTTATATGCTATAATCAATCACGCACCGAGCTGAATTATAGATTTCCTGTTCAGTTGTTATTAATTTACTAGCTGAACAACCAAATCTAAAACTAAATTAAAATATCAAAGGCCATATATTATTAATTATTATGATTGGAAATTAAAAATTAAAATATAAGTTACGATGCAAATGACAGTTGATGTAAGCAATTGGAGACATGAATTGCACCTAAAACATTTTGGAGGGAAAATGTGACATTACTATTGGTCCCGTCAAGAATGACACTAATCACACGATTCATTAGATTAATTTAACTATTTGTTACCAAATAAAATTACCTGAAAAAAAACAGTTGAAAAATACTCATCACTCAAAAGACGAACATGAGTTTTGGAACTTTCTATTGACTGCAAATTTTAAAAATATCAATTTGATTACTTTTTTGTGGAAATTTTGTGAATTCTAATACCAAACCCGTACAAAATCAAATCCCACCACAACTGTGTTCTAAGTGAGTTGGTTCGTGAGTCATTAGAAGAGCTCAAGTGGTTTGCATGCTACAAACCCTTTAGCAGGGTATCAGAATTTCACGAATACATAAACTCGAAGTTGTAGAAAACAATGCGTCTTACTTTTCTTAGTTTCTTGATTATATAGCTTATCTTCATTGATTCCAACACGATTATTTCTGCCATGCATAACTGAAAATCCCAGAAATATGGAGCATAGGTACAGGTTCCAGTAGAAAAGATGTCGAAGTTCAGAAAACTAGAATTAAACGCGAGAAACAAGCAATTTACAGGGAAATTCAACAAATCCCATCGAAGCCGAACCAAACATGGAACCGTAAAATGGTCTATGACGACTCGTTAACCCCTCAAATCCCAAACCTAACCGGGACATCAAAAAGAAAAAGGGCCATGAAATTTGCATGCAGTGATACAGTACCATGCACCCACATTGTTCTCAACAATATAAACTTACAGATATGGTGATCTTGAAGGAAAAAGAAGAAGCCGTTATCACCAGAATCCCCGGGATTAGCGGGTGGCTGGCTCCTGATTTGCTGCTGCTAAAACAACATCTAAATCATCACCCCATACCCATACTAATGGAAGTTTCTCTAGAATCTGAATAAGGTCATCAACTTGTAACTCTTCAATATTCTCATCAAACTGGAGAAGATCCGGAAGATACCTGTCGGGAGACTCCATAGCAGGGTTGGCATTACCACTATTTATGTTCACAACCTCAGTAGGAGGGTTGATATTACAACTATCTATGACATGCAACTGGTCAGGTTGGCTTTACTCATCCAAGTCCAACAGATAATCTATCATAATCTTCTGGTCGGATGTTATTATCCAACTGCGAATCCCAAAAATTTGGAGACTTCAAATCCAAATCAAAGTCCAACAGATAATTTGGAGGCTCCAGGTCTTCTACAAAATTGGTAGGCTCCAAGTCTTCTACAAAATTGGTATTGACGTAATCTACTTCGACGTTAATATTATAATTTCAATTCCAATTTGGAAGGTGAACAACGACATCGAGAGGATTTTCGTCTGGAATTCTATCTATAATATCACCCAAACCTTCCCAAATATCATCACCCAAACCGTCTAGATTTCCATCTATAATATCAACAAAACCTTCCCAAATATCATCACCCAAACCGTCTAGATTTCCATCTATAATATCACCCAAACCTTCCCAAACTTGCGGATCCCGCCGGCCGGGATTAAAAACAACAATAAGTACACAAGAAAAACTATATCATATTTTATTAAATTCAGCCCATGGCCTACTCATTATTTGGGCATATAAATCTATCAAAATATAGCCCACAATCCTTTATTAAATTCAGCCCACAATTCTTTATTTAATAATCTAGCCCACCAACTTCTCATCCACCCCGCCTCAAGCCCAGAACAAGTTCTTATTTACAACTTACAAGTTTCTCCATAAATGCCCATGAGAGCGAGAGAAAAAAAATAAAAAGAATAAGAAATCACCTTCGTACTCATCATAGTTTTCTATATCCCCCATTGATTTGCTTTGAGAAAGAATGAGTGTTTTGAAGAAGAAATTGGTGTTTTACACCAGTGTTTTATACCAAAACTAGTTAAGAAATTGGTCCAAGCTCAAAAGCAATAAAAATCAAAAAATAGAAATTATGTAGAAGAGAATATCATATTACATATATATCTTTTTGTTCTATCTTATTAGAGTATATATTGTAAAAGCTATTGTAGTGTGCCATAAATGTGAGAAAAATCATTTTTTATTTTCATCATTATTATGATTTGAAATTAAAAATTAAAATATAAGTTACGATGCAAATGAGAGTTGTTGTAAGCAATTGGAGACATGAATTGCACCTAAAACAATTTGGAGGGAAAATGTGACATTAGTATTGGTCCCGTCAAGACTGACATACTAAACCAGATCGAGCCGGGGATCTTCTTGGAAATTGGAAGATCTAGGATAGGCGGCCAACCTCCTGGAGAGAGCGATGTGCATGGACCTGGTGAGTAGGGATGCAGCTCCGTGGACCGCTCGTCGGGCTGATAGGTGGTGGTATCACACCCTTCTCAAAGAAACCGTACGTGACACTCTCGCGTCATACAGCTCCGTCCCGGAATCAGGACCTTCCCTTTTCTTTGACCAACGGTCCTCAAACAAACTTGAAACACACTCAGTCGTCCCACGGTCTTCACTTGTCGGCTTTGATTCGACGCCAAGTTTGACTGTTGAAATTATCTAGTTGGCATCTCGCTAGAAAGTGGAGTTGTCTTTCTTCCGCTAAATCTTCGACCTCACCAGACACATAGTCCGCTGCATCGCATCCACCGGGGCTGAATCCCCTTTCCTGAGCGATCTGCTTCGCTCGTTGGCGGATCGCCTTGATGCGTTCGTCCAGTTTGTTGAGGTGACGCCTCGATGCATTGGATTAATACTATTTAACTATTTGTTAGCAAATAAAATACCCTGGAAAAAACAGTTGAAAAATACTCATCACTCAAAAGACGAACAAGAGTTTTGGAACTTTATATTGACTGCAAATTTATATCAATTTGATTACTTTTTGCTGGAAATTTTGTGAATTCTAATACCAAACCCATACAAAATCAAATCCCACCACAACTGTGTTCTAAGTGAGTTGGTCCGTGAGTCATTAGAAGAGCTCAAGTGGGTTGCATGCTACAAACCCTTGAGTAGGGTATCGGAATTTCACGAATACACAAACTCGAAGTTGCAGAAAACAAAGTGTCTTACTTTCTTAGTTTCTTGATTGATATAGCTTATCTTCATTGATTCCAACATGATTATTTCTTCCATGCAGAACTGAAAATCCCAGAAACATGGAGCGTAGGTACAGGTTCCGGTAGCGAAGAAGTCGAAGTTCAGAAAATTAAAATTAAACGAGTGAAACAAGCAATTTATAGGGAAATTCAACAAATCCCATCGAACCCGAACGAACCATTGGACCGTGAAATGGACTATGACGACTCGTTAACCCCTCAAATCCCAAACATAACCGGGACATCAAAAAGAAAAAGGGCCATAAAATTTGCATGCAGTGATACAGTCCCATGCGCCCACATTGTTCTAAACAATATAAACTTACAGATATGGTGATGTTAAGGAAAAAGAAGAAGCCGATATCACCAGAATCCCCGAGATTAGCAGGTGGTTGGCTCCTGATTTGCTGCTGCTAAAACAACATCTAAATCATCACCCCCATACCCATACTAATGGAAGTTCCTGTAGAATTTGAACAAGGTCATCAACTTGTAACTCGTCAATATTATCATCAAATTGTAGAAGATCCCAAAGATACCTGTCAGGAGACTCCATAGCAGGGTTTGACATTACCACTATTTATGTTCACAGCCTCAGTGGGAGGGTTGACATTACCACTATCTATGACATGCAACTGGTCAGGTTGACTTTCCTCATCCAAGTCGAACAGATAATCCATCAGATAATCTTCTAGTTGGATGTTGTTATCCAATGGCGAAGCCCAAAAATTTGGAGGCTCCAAGTCTTCTATAAATTTGTAGGCTCCAAGTTTTCTACAAAATTGGGATTGACATAATCTTCTTCGACGTTAATATTATAATTCTAATCCCAATTTGGAAGGATATCAACGACATCGAGAGGGTTTTCGTCTAGAATTCTATCTATAATATAACCCAAACTTTTCCAAATATCATCACCCAAACCGTCTAGATTTCCATTATAATATCACCCAAACCTTCCCAAATATCATCACACAAACTGTCTAGATTTCCATCTACAATATCACCCAAACCTTCCCAAACTTACTGATCCCGCCGGCCGGGATTGAGGTGTGCAAAATAGAAACAACAATAAGTACACAAGAAAAACTATATCATATTTTATTAAATTCAGCTCACGGCCTACTCATTATTTGGGCCTATAAGTCTACCAAACATAGCCCACAATCCTTTATTAAATTTAGCCCAAAATCCTTTATCTAATAATCTACCCCACCAACCTCTCATCCACCCACATGGCCTCAAGCCCACAACAAGTTCTTATTTACAACTTACAAGTTTCTCCATAAATACCCATGAGAGGGAGAGAAAAAATATAAAAATAATAAGAAATCACCTTCATACTCATCATAGTTTCCTATATCCCCCCATTGATTTGCTTTGAGAAAGACTGAGTGCTTTTTGGAAGAATGATTTGCTTTGAGGAAGAATGAGTGCTTTGAGAAAGAAATTGGTGTTTTATACTAGTGTTTTATACCAAAACTAGTTAAGAAATTGGTCTCAGCTCAAAAGCAATAAAAATAAAAAAATAGAAATTATGTAGAAGAGAATATCATAGTATATATATACATCTTTTTGTTCTATCTTATTAAAGTATATATAGTAAAAGCTATTGTAGCGTGCCATAAATGTGAGAAAAATCATTTCTATTATCATCATTATTATGATTGAAAATTAATAATTAAAATATAAGTTACGATGCAAATGACAGTTGTTGTAAGCAATTGGAGACTTGAATTGCTCCTAAAACAATTTGGAGGGAAAATGTCAATAATATTGGTCCTGTCAAGAATGACACTAATCACACGATGCATTGGATTAATACTATTTAACTATTTGTTTGCAAATAAAATTATCTGGAAAAACAGTTGAAAAATAGTCATCACTCAAAAGATGAACAGGAGTTTTGTAACTTTCTATTGACTACAAATTTTATCAATTTGATTACTTTTTGCTGGAAATTTTGTGAATTCTAATACCAAACCCGTACAAAATCAAATCCCACCACAACTGTGTTCTAAGTGAGTTGGTCCGTGAGTCATTAGAAGAGCTCAAGTGGTTTGCATGCTACAAATCCTTGAGGTGGGTATCGGAATTTCACGAACACATAATCTCGAAGTTGCAGAAAACAAAGCGTCTTACTTTTCTTAGTTTCTTGATTGATATAGCTTATCTTCATTGATTCCAACACGATTATTTCTTCCGGGCATAAGTAAAAATCCCAGAAACATGGAGCGTAGGTACAGGTTCCACTAGCAAAGAAGTCGAAGTTCAGAAAATTAGAATTAAACGCGAGAAACAAGCAATTTACTAGGAAATTCAACAAATCCCATCGAATCCGAACGAACCATGGGACCGTGAAATGGACTAAGACAACTCGTTAACCCCTCAATCAAGAGTATTCACATATATACCTGACCTAAAAAATTGTACTAAATCACGTGCAACGCGTGTGTACTTTACTAGTTGATTAAAAAGGACCAACATTACAACCTTATCCGATAATTTGACTGATTTCAAAATTTCATACAATATGAGACTAAATTTAGAATTATGATATCATGTGGTACTTTGTGGTACTAAATTCTGTAATTTTGCACATACACTAACTATCACAAATAATATAACTCTTGTCATTTATTTCATTTGATGGGAATATTTAAGAAGTGTTCAAGATGTATGAATCACTCTCGTAGGTAGAACCCCCTCATCTCAACCTTTGATTGTCAGGATTCCACATGAAACTCTAAGGCCTTGTTTGTTTATGTTTTCAAAATCCATTTTAATGATTTTAAATCACAAAATTCAAAATAAACTTAACCCACCAAATTTTCATCTCAATTCCCCTTTTTTCAACTCTACTTTTTCAATCTCCTATATACCTAACTATCACTCATATACACATCACTTCACACATTTACCAATCAAATCATTTATTATAAATCATTTTTTCACTTTCTCTTTCATATTTTACAATTTTTTATCCATATTTTTTTTATTTTTAATTTACATAATCATTATATACACCACTAACATAATTATTCTACACATCATCCATCAACCTATCACTATTGATTTCACATCTCTTACAACTTTCAACCTAATTTTAAAAACATAAACAAACACCTACTATTTTCACATGAATTTCTATAGTACGCCATTCCCGAGAAAAATTTAAAATTTCATCCCAAAAACATAAACAAACATAGCCTAAACAATTAAGGGTGTGCTGATCGCTATATCTAAAAACACGCAAAAATTGGGGAGTATATATGTGAAATTACATATATGCGTACATTAGGCATATGATATACCTAACACATTTGTTACGCTATCACCCCTTTAGCCGAAAACTGTTAAAAATATAATTAGCTACTTTAATTTATAATATATTAATAAAAAAAATAGTTATACTATAATTTCGATATCACTGATTTTTCAACACCAATTGATTTAAAAAGTATTGATTATTTATGTAATTGATTGCAAGTGATTTCTTACCAAATTTAATGGATGTGAAAAATCGTGGTATATAAAAATGGTACATAACATTACTTTGGATTAATACCCTAAATCAAAAAAGCTAAAAGCTTGTTTGTGTTTTGGTTCATGTAATATGATGATAAATCAAATTAACTTAAAGTTCTTTTATTCTATAAGTTTGAAATTCGATTTGAACCCAAATCAATTAGTCAAAAAATAAAAGATGAGTAATCAGTCAAACTACTCAAACTCTGAATTTCTGTTTGAGTTGATTAAAATTTGTTCTAACTTTGTTCACTTAACATTCGGAATAAGGTTGGAGACAAATTTTCAAATTCAATCGACATTCAAATGGGACAATACTACATTTCACTAGATTCGACTTGAAGCATTACATCAAATTTTATAAAATATAAATAATAGTTTTAAGTGATGATTTTTGAAAATTAAGCTTCATATGCTAGTTTTGAGAATTGATACAAGTATTCTAGCGTGTAGCGTGGGTTGAAGATGGTTTTGGCACTGGGTTGTCTCCAACCCACACCAAAGTTGCGCCATTTCTAGTGCAACATAATTCTTCTTCTTCTTCTTTTTTTACATTTTTGGGTTTTCAATTCAGCCCTTCTTTTTTTTTGTTTATTTTCATTTTAGTCCCCTTTTTTTTAATTTATAAAGTCTGAATTATTTGTAATGTAGCCCTTATAAGTTTAATTAGTTATAATTATAGCTCATTAATTATATTTCATTCAATTATACATTAATTTGAGTTTATAATTAATTATAAATAAATATTTATACTTTAACTTATATAAAATGTATTATTATTAATTAGTTTGAATTGCTTTCAATTTAGTCCATAAGAACTTAATTTGTTATAAATAATTCATATAAGTTGTAAATTGTAATTAATTCAACTAGAATAAAATACAAATTTTATAATTTAGTTTTAATTAAAAAAAATACTAAAACTTGTTTTAAGTATGCAATTTTTTGAATCAAATAATAAAGATCAACTTTAGTAATTTATTCATTAATCAAATAACATATATAATTATTAATTAATTTTTAAAATATCAAAACACAATTAATATAATTTCTAATCATTTAATAATAAAATATTTTTATTTTTATGAATTTTATTAGCAAAGTATATCTTCTTGAGTGAAAATGTAGAATACGAAAAAGTTTTGGGTTTTATTTGTGAAAGATTGTAATATTATAAAAAAGATGGAAAAGAGTAATATTCTGTAAGATTCTTTTGGTGCAGTGAATAATATTATAGATTAGAGTGAATTTACTGTAGCTGCATCAAATTGATACAATTTTTGCACTAATTTGGTGAAAAACAACTGTAGTGGTTGGAGAAGTATTTATGTTAAAATTTGATTGAAATAAAACATATACTACTATTTTCCCAATTGTTTTACCATTTTGTATGCGAATGAGCTAATAACAAATATACTATTCTTTTGAATTTGCACTCAGTGTACATTTTAGGGACAATTATATTACGTATTTTTCTTAGTTTTTTTTTTTAATTACTGTCTTTCGGATCATAACACATACTCCTATACTATAAGAAATTTACTCCTGTACTATAAGAAATTTCACTTTTGGTAAAGACAGTAATTCATCACTATAGGTTTTTGCTGCAATAATTATTTATCACGATTACACTTAGTTAAAAATTTTCTTACAAATGATTAATATTTGTTAGGAGTATTTACTTGCAAAAATGATGACTCTAGTCGTCGCGTAAAACACTGATCATTACAAATAATTATTATCACCATATTATTTATTCTGCTATTGTAATAGTAATTTTGTTACAAATATAAATGATGACAACATAGAGTTGTTACTGATATCACTAAATAATAATTTTAGAAAATATTATTTTAACAATTTTGTCATGAATAGTAAAAATATATAAAAAAAAAACCCAATGATTTGCCACTCTAAGAAGATTTTATATAACCTAGGATTCCAATTCTGCAGAATTAAATATTTTCTGGGGAAAATTTGTGTAACCTTGTCCAACAGTATCAACAAAATAGCTAATGCCTAAATACTACAAATTATGCAACAAAACGTAGATTTAAAATTATTTCATAAGCAAACTATGATTTAGATATATCATCCAGAAAATTTACAAAAAAATTCTTCAATTAATTTTCAACATATATCAGCTTTATCTAGGCAAAATAAATCATGTGTTCAAAAGAAGTGCAGCCGATGGTTAGTCAAGTGAACAAAATATATTAGAATCCAGTATTTTCATGTTGCATTCCATATTTCCACCCTATGATCATTTACTCCTTAGACCTTCAAATATTATCAAAATTAATAGTTTAAAATTTAGCATTTTAAAAAATAATATACAATAAACATTTTTCTAACAAGTCTATAAGCATAAAGAGGACGATAAAGAATGATATCAATATATATGTATATGTGTATATTTATTAGGAAAACGTACATGCGTTGCACGTAAATTTATGCTATTTAAAATGATAAAAATAATCAAAATTAAAAATACTTATTTCTAAGTCGGTTGTTATACCTAAATAAAATAATCAATAATCAACTTTTAACTAATAAAAGAAAATGTTTGTTTTCATACAATAAGAAACTAAAGTTAGTTAATATGCTAAAATTACATTTTACTCAAACATTTTGAAAGAAATTGTGTTTTTAAACTTTCTTCTGTTTCACTCTCTTTTTTCATTGTCTTTATATTACTATTAATGCTATTTATTATTATTTTTTTTTTCTTGAAAGCTACTATTTGGTAATATTTTTCAGTTATGCACTAATTTTAGGGTGACCATAATTTTAATTGATCTACCGTAATAGATTTCATTTTTACAATACTGATATTATGTGTCAACAAGTTTATCAATATATTTAATGCGTAAAGAATAATAATAATTAAAGTCTGGACGATGTACATTTCAAAAATATATATGTCTGCAAACTATACATATTTTTAAAACTAAAGCAATTTTAATATAAATTTGCTTAGGTATCTCAAATCATGCATTAACACTTGTATATATGATAAAGATTATGTATAAATTCCACAATCAATTTTAATTAAAAATAATAATAAATTCATGTATGATAAAACAGAAATTAATCAGCAACGTCTGGACTACATTATAGCTACAAAATTATGTGAGCGTAATATTTTTTTTAAAGTATTTAATATTGCAAATGATGGTAGACGTCACTAAAGAATTCGATGTAATAATTAAAATAATAACGATATTTATAATTATGCTATTACAAAATATCGTTGTGGGTTACAACCGTGTGTGCTCAGAAGGTTTGATAATAATTGAAGATGTCGTGTATTGACTTTCAATTATAGAGTAAAGATTGAACTGTAGAAAGAGAAATTATGTAGTCATTTTTACTTGAGTTACGAGCTATGATGCACGGACACCGGACACGGGACACGGCACACGACACGACACAAACACGGGACACGATATTTTTTAAAAAATCTAGGACACGACACGGCACTTGTATATATATAGAATATATACATATATAGTTTACTTGCTTTTTTGTAAAACTTGATATGTCATAAAAGTAAACTACTAATCATTACTCAATATGTCTAACAAATCCAAAAAAAAAAAAAATAACTACGTCTCCAATGAGTAATATTTACTCATTTTTGTCACAAATACATAAATACATATTAAGTAGCAATAGATTGTAAATAAAATAAATTTATAAGTAACTAAATAAGAGACTAAGTTATTAAAAACTCATACGTTCAAATCATTGTTAATAGGTTGATTAAGTGGGGTGGTCAAGCATCCATAATAACATAAATCTTAAAATGAAACATCAATCGCAAGCAACCACAATAACATTCATTCTATAATTTTTGGAATTCAAACCAAAGTTTAGTTAATTAGGGTCTTTTGTCAAACAGGTGGTGGGGAATGAAATTAATTGGGTTCTCGACAATATTTTTCACTCTCAATCTCTCAAATCCAAATCTTAAGTATGTTTGCAACAGTTAAATCTAAGAATAATGAAGTAGAATTAATCTACCTGAAATCACAATAGTGACCGATTCCGACGACCCGCTGCCGGGTCGAACAATCCGCCGGATTGAACGGTTGTTGACCAAATTCTCCGATTTTTAGCCCCCAGCGGTTTTACAGCTCAGTCCGGACCGTTTTACTCACCGGTTACCGGTTCCGGCGGTCCGACCGACCGGTCCGGGCTGGGTTTTAAAACCTTGCATTATGTAATTGTGTTAATTATGTATATGATGATTATGTTAATAACAAAAATATAAATTAGAGTTTGTAAAGTATGAAAGATTAAGATAAATAATTATTATAATAAATGATTATGATTGATAAGGGTCAAAATAATATATATAGTAATTAATAAGTAGTAATATATAGGTTTCAAAAAGTAGAGTTGAAAAAATGTGAATTTTGGATGAGAATTGTTTGTGTCAAGTTTATTTATAATTTTGTGATCCAAACTTCTAAAAAACGAATTAAAAATATAAACAAGCTATAGAGTTTTCAATTAATAAGTTTGTACTCACGTGGCAATACATATTCACTAAATAATAATATAAAAATTATTTTAAAAAGGTTATAATTTGATAATTATTTGATTTTAAAATATTATTTATATAAAGACCAGTTTTTTTTCTTTTAGTCATTTAAAACTTAATTAAATATTTGCTTTATTTAGGTATAATCATCTAATTACAAACATGTATTCTTAATTTTAAAAAATGGTGTTAAATTACATCCAAGAATTTCATCAATCGCATGTGTTCACGTGCAATGCACGTGCTCTTTGCTAGGTAGAATAGATTATTATTATAGATAAGTTTCATGTCGGGATATTAGACAACAACTACAAATCATATTAAACTCATGACATATTTTTGGAAGGTAAATTGATTTGTCCTCTTTTTTTTTTGATGACGGGGGAAACCGCAGCCGCTACCCGTTCGGGCGCGCACTTGATAAACCTCGCTCTTGTGCAATAGCCTGCAAATCACACAAGAGAGATAAACCAGCCTAGGTTGCCCATAGCTGACAGACTCACAGTAGAGAAGGCAAATAAGCATTCCCACAATGGGAATCGAACCCGTGACCTAGGCCACAGAATTCAGGTTGCCCCCAAAAAACATACGTAATAAATACCATTAGATGCGCACTGGGTAAATGGAAATGATATTTTTCAAGTAAAGTAGCACAAAATTGACTTTTGTTAATTCATAACAAAAATTAAAGGGAATATCCTTTTTGGGGTTAATAAACTATTAATATTATTATTTTATCATTTCATTGTTTATTTGTCTATTTATTTTAAGATGCTGCGGCAGAATGTGAACCTAAAATACAATTTCAAAATTCCTGTTAGAATTTCATATTTTTCAGGTACAAACCGAGGCTGAAACTTTATCCACTGGGATTATGGTTCAGGTTCGTAACCATTGAATTCTTACTAAAATCGAATATATTGAATGAGTGTCAGTTCATGGAACTCTATAATGATTTTGAGGAGCATTTGAACCAAAGATCAGTTAGCTTTCATGGCTCTCACATTTCTCAGCTGGACTTACATTTATGATGATTCCACAATCTTCAATGTACCATAATAATATTTATCATTTTATTAGGAAGTAGGCTCAAGAATACCTATAACCACAAATCCACTCTCTTATATGTGGGATATCTACTACGGTGATCGACCAACATACCAAGGTGATATGGTAATTGGTTTCATTTAGCTCAAATTAATTGTCATTTCAAATATAAACTTTCATTTTCTTTGCCATCAACAGAGTCTGCAAGGACTGGTATTTGATTAAGTAGACATAGGCCCTTGCGGTTTGATTGGTTTGCTAGATAGGACTTGATTGACTATTTAACCAAAACATAGTTCGATCTGATCCTCTAAACCAAACTTAGAATAGATTACAGAAATTTAGTTCTCCAAAATTAAAATTGTAAAGCTCACTGGCATACATATATCATATTACAATTACACAAAGAAATCATAGAAGGAAAAATCGGATGTTAGGAGTACCAATCTGCACAGAATTTCTTTATATCGAAGCATTGCTTACCGAGTTCGGTATGATAGATCGGCGAATTGTTCTCAAGTAGAGTTTTCTCGATGTCCGTCCCTTCTTTTATTTATGTAAGGATTGCAACTCTCAATCTCAAAAGTAGCATGTCTGTCCAAGGGGGTGGAAGTGCCTTGTAGATGAATATCTTGTAAGTTTACCACTTGTCCAACTGTATAAGCTGACTTAATTATTGAACAAGTTTGATCTAATATTATTAATTATAAATTCATGAACATAATAATTTAAAGTTTTACATACATTGTACTAATATTACTTATAAGTGCATGCACATACTATTTTAAAAACAAAAATTATAAGGGTATTTTGGTCTTAACGAAAAAGTTAAGAAATGTAAGAGATTCACACTTTTATAATAGTTATAGATAGATGGATATAGATATATAATATACTTAATCCATTTTTTCCATGGAACATCACTACCGAATGGATTATTATATGTAATTAGGAACTATCTCAGATGATATTTCAATATTGAGAAAATTGGATCGTCCTCTCCTCAACTATGAGCATTTTACATTCACGCCCCTTCATATTTAGATTTTGGCAACAACTTCCTCTTTTTCAACTTTAAAATAATATTTTTTCAAATTATGAATCATTTTATTATACCAAAATAATATTGTTTAAAAATATTAATTTTAACTCCGTCAATGCAACTACCGTTAAATTTCATGAAAAATGTGTTATTATTTTGATTATGTTAATTTAATCTATTACACTTTTTTCTTATTTTTATGACAATCTTCAACAATTTTTTGAACCTCTTTTTGGTTTTTTAGATTGACTTTAGTATAAAGTAATAGAGTGATAATATGATTGTTCTTTTTTTCAATTAAGGTTTTCGATAAAGAAAGAAAAAATATTATGTGGTGCTATTTTTAGCTTATTAAATTAAACTACACAAATATTTTATTAATAGTCATAAACTATTGTCATTTTAAAAATACTACTATATCCTTTTAAAACAAAAACATGGTGGTATATTGGAGGTCACTTATTTTTTTCGTAATATGTTTATTTTAAATTGATACACTACTCAAGTAGAATCATTCTTGTAAAAAGTGGTTGAATTTTTTATGAAGAAACATATTTGAATAAAATAAATTTTAGGTATATAAAGGTTTGTTAGGTTATATACTTCTGGTTTTCTTTCTTTTTTTTATAAGAAAATTAGAGTTATTTAAGTTTATGTAAAACATGTGGATTATATCGACATACTTAATAAATAAGATTTTTTGATCATCAAGAGAATTCATTATTATATCGATAGAATATTTGTTTAGGGGAGATTAGAGTTATATTTGTAAATTTTAAATTGTGAATGTGCCATTTTTTTTTATTTTGCCATTTAATTATATTTTTTCATTCTCCAACACATTATAAATGAAAGTTAACATTTTTAAATAAAAAGTGAATGATATTTTAGTGTTTATAAAATTAATATAATGAAAAAGGTGAAGAAGTGGAGGTCTATTTAAATATTTTTAAGATCAGGGATGTGTGGTATGTGGATACCAGATAGTCTAGTTGAAGGGAGTTTGATGCAATTTTCAATTTTAATATTACCCATTACTTATAATACATAATTAATTAATTAATTTCATTAGACATACACTAAATAATAGGATTTTATGGGTATAATCTCTAACAATGAGTACAACTTATGGTAAATTAAGTACGATATGATAAATGAAGGAAAAACGTTATATATCATCATTTTAATATTATCGATCTTTATCACATTTAGATTTAGAAAGTATGAATGCACAAATTCATTAAAATCAATGTGATATTTTACAAAAATTAAGAAGGTGAAAAATTGATGGTATATACTATACAGAAAATGATATATAGGCATCACTGTAAGTGAAATACGATTATATCCACTAAATGTTCTTATTTGGTACATTTTAAAAGTTAAATGAATTTGGTTTTGTTCCAAACATCCTCTTGCTTTCCCTACTCTTTCTCAAATTCATCCAAATTCCTAACAATCCATACAAAGTAGTTCAAACCCTAACAAGGAGGAGTCGTGGCTGCCACCACCTCTAAACCGTGATGGAAATCCCAATCTTAGTGGATGAATAAGAGGGTCAGATAGTTCAAATCATTTGGATGTATGATTAATGGAGAGAAAAATATGAAAATTATCTCCATGTTCGTTGGGATTTTGCATCCCGTTGATACCACTCTTAATCAAATATTCCTGAATGGTTTTTCTCGGGACGTATTATACTTTTACTTCCCAATCTCAAGCTCATGATCTCGTGTATAGTATTGAAGTATTCATCGAGACTTTGCCACGCCTCTATACCCAATTTTGTAATCAAAGACCATAGGTGAATTGAACTACTCGATTAGCTATATTTCTGAATGCAATATAATATTGTCAAAAATTATCTAAGAAAATTAAACCAACATTGAATTAATCATTAGATTGTATCTTTTTAAAAATAAAAATATTTATAGTACTTTAAAGGTGACGATCGGGCACAAAGATTCCATGGAAACCATAAGGCACTCTTTGGGGTAGCTTAACGACAGCAATAGTTTCAAGACTAGGGGATTTGGCATCCATTACTAAAAATTTTGATTCGTTACTATTTTCATTATGTATATAAGATATTAGATATCCATCATCCTCCTCAGCCGTTGGATTATGAGGCTCTCTTGGCACGAAAAATGGCTCGCCACCAAAGCACCCTGGCCCGTATAGGCGGCTAGCCACCGTGCACTCACCGGAATTGGGCGTGGAAAGTGATAGGTCCACCTTCACAACACCTGATACCTTTGGCAATGGGGCTCCTATCGCTGCATACACATACCTGTTTATGAAACATCTAACCATAAGAATAGAGTTATTCAAAGAAAAAACAATAAGAGTGAAAGCATTTAATTGGTCATTATTGTGTCATAATAAAAAAAATGAGTTGTATCTTTTTAGTCCCTAAATTTTATATTATACTTTCATTCCTTTACTTCAATTGTTTAGATTGAGTAACTCAACTCAATAATTTATTTCAAGTTCTTGCTAACCATTTTTGATCAATTGACCAAAAATTTTATCACGTGTCACACACATGTGATACTTTGAATTAAACTAAGGTCTGATTTTTTTTTTTAAGTAATAATTATCCATATTATGAATTTGTTAACAGTTAAAATAACATTTCATTTTTAGGCTACAACAAACCGCTACAAACAAAATAATCCTTGGATACTCCACTATGGTACTTTTTATTTGATATCTCCTTTTTAAAATATACAATACTTATTTACTTTTCCTACTTGGAATACGAAATACTTACAATATAAGCTATTTCTAACAAATAATACTTAGCATTGTATAAAAAGTAGTTAAGCTTTGTATAATATTGTATAGGGGTGTACATAAACTCGTTCAAATCGCTCAAACTAAGTCGATTGGTCAGAAAATCATCGATTTCAAATTTTTAAATAAAAGCGACGATTTGATATTCTTGTTATACCCGCCACTTTCGGATTGGGTGGTGGGTTTGAAATTTGTAAGCGGCCTAATCCATAACACGGCCGATGGTTATATAGAATGCACACAGATGTATATGTTAAATATAAATGCACACATAGTATATATTAATTATTAATGCACACATATGTATATGTTAAATATTAACAAAAAGCTTTAAAATAATATATAGATATAACAATAGTAATTTATTCATACTCATATAACATACTTTACTTTTATTTTAAGGAAAGGAATTAAATACCTTGTTTGAACACTTATTTTTATTTTATTTGAACAAACTTTTACTATCACAATTAAGGAAATATGTTATGCACAAATATGATTAAATGTTTATGATATTTTAATTTTAGTAATCTTAGATTTTTTAGTTACTACAAATTATGATTATTTGATTTTTATTTTTAATACCACTTTTTGATTTGTCCCACTTATTAGATACTAGATATATTAGTTTAGATTTCGTCGTATCTTTCGTTATCTTATAGTTATTTAGATTATTTATTTCCTTGATTGTAGGTATTTTACGATTTCATTAGATTTCATGTTAATCGCTGTATAAGTTCATTATCAATAATATAATCTTTATGGGGTTTCATATTATTCAACACCACAAACCCAATTTTTTTAATTAAATCTACGACGGATGATATATATTTTTTAGTTTATTACTAGCAAGTTTTAACAACAAACAAATTAAATAGCTAAACTTGCCAACCCTCCCGCTGATAAACCTCATTTTTATGTGATTCTGACGTCTATTCAGCCACATTTAGTATCGTTTTGCATTATATTTTAATTCCACAAATGTGTTAAATATCATTGTTAAGTGTCGCAGGGAAGAATCTAATTTGCAAAGGGAAATGCACAACTGTAGGCTGAAATCGAGAACGTTGCAAAAAGATCAAGACAAGAGCTTTGAAAGAGATGCGTTGAAAGCCAAGATGCTTGGCGTTTAAATGCCGGTTTGCACGGCGTTTAAATGCCTGTTTGCACGCCATTTAAACGCCGCCTTTCTTGGCGTTTAAATGCCGAGTTTGAGCTCGGCCCCACTTTCGGATTTTATGTTTTGTTTTCGATATAAATACCTCCCCCAAATATTGTATTAGGGTTCGAACTTTATTTTCTTGATTGGGATTGTAAAGATTAGAGATCGAAGAACAAGATTCAAACGTGATTGTAAACACATCTTTTGATAACGGGTTTAATCGAGTTTATTCCATTAATCTCTTTTAATTCTTGTCTATTTATCATGTTTACATTTATTATTGTTGATTGTGTTTTCGCATCTATGGAGTAATCCATTTTATTTTGGAATCGGTAATAGCCTAATAATATGTTATCAGTATAAATTATATTATCGTTGAAGTTACATCGCTTTTGCTTATGATTTGAATTCTTAGTAATTAATGATTGTGAATTTGTTGGCCACATATTTACATGTTCACAGATATTAGGTGAAAATTCTGACATGTGACATCTAAATCGGAACCCTGGTATTAATACTTAGGATCCTAAATCACAAAAGTAGTTTTAGGGCTTTTGAGGAATCAATACACTGTCATAGAACTGAATGAATCTAAGCTTAGTCTAATCGTCACGAAAGTGGGGGATTAATTAACTTGGGTAAATTATTATGCTTTGACAGAAGGTAATAAGTAAAATTGGATAGTGTCCTTCATAAGTGGTGATCGCACCTGAATTGATTGTATGATTGAAGGGATAACGTATGTCATGGTGAACCCTGATTCAGGAATTGCTAATCCTATATAATCAAAACCAGTTTTTTACGTTCTATTTAGTTTTCTTTACAATTTATCTCGTAATTTCATTAGGCTTAGATTACCGATAACTGAAAGAATTATTGCTTGATTATTCGGTCCTCCTGGGAATAATATCTTTTGTACTACACGGAAGCCGTCCGCTTGCAATATTACACACATCAAGTTTTTGGCAGCGTTGTAGGGGACTAGGATAATTAATATTAGTTCTTATCAGACTTTAGTGAGACTAAGCCATTTTATTTTTTTAGTTTTAATTTTTATTTTTTGTTTTCTTTCATGATTTCTGTCTTCCTCTGTGTATGAAAAGGATCATCGATTTTCCTATCGAGATAGATCTGGAAATCGAAATGACTTGTCGTGCAAGGAGAAAGTTAGAAAGATTGAAACTGGCTCAACTGAAACAAGCAGCCATGGCTGAAGAGAATGCAAACGTGAACGTTAACGCAAACCCAAATGCGAATGCAAACGAAAACGCTAATGCGAGGTGTCTGAAGGATTTTGCAGTACCTAACGCACAAACCCTTCACTCTAGCATCACGACACCTACTGTCGGAGCTAATAACTTCGAGCTCAAGCCATCCCTTTTGTAAATGGTTCAGTAAAACCAGTTTGTGGGTGCACCTATTGAAGAACCAAACCTCCACCTGTCTATGTATTTAGAGTACTGCGACACTCTAAAGATGAACAGGGTTTTACGAGATGCTATCAGGCTGAGGTTGTTCCCATTTTCACTGAGAGACAAGGCGAGAGCGTGGTTCCATTCGTTACCATCGGGTTTCATCAGAACGTGGGATCAACTTATGCAGTGCTTCCTAGCAAAGTATTTTCCCCCGAACAAGACTGCACAACTAAGGAACCAAATCACTACTTTTGCTCAACGAGACGGTGAATCGCTGTATGAAGCTTGAGAGCGATTTAAGGATCTTCTCTGACTGTGCCCATACCATGGGCTAGAGAAGTGGCTTATAGTTCATACATTCTACAACGAGTTGATCTATAATACGAGGATGTTTGTCGATGCAGTAGCTGGAGGAGCTCTGGACAAAGGTATTGACGAAGCTTATGATCTAACCGAGGATATGGAGCTGAATTACTATCAATGGTCAAGAGAAAGATCGATTCCACATAAGACACCGGGTAAGTATGATCTGGACGCTATTAATTTACTTTCTACACAAGTAGAAGTCATGTCTAAGAAATTAGATTCGATGAACATGCATGTTAATTCTATCAATACTCCAGTTCCTATGTGCGAAATATGTGGTGTGGTTTAGCATGTTGCATTAGAGTGTCAATTAGCTAGTGTATCTAATGATCCCTCTATGGAACAAGCCAATTTTGTGAATAATTTCAACTAAAAGAATGACCCGTTTTCAAATACTTTTAATTCTGATTGGAGGAATCACCCTTATTTTTCGTACAAGCCAAACCAAAATGCAGCTCCACATCCTAACTTTAGGCAACCACCTGGATTCCAACAGAAGCCTTAAAATCCCGTTCCACCACAAAAATTGAACCTAGAATCCCTCTTTGAGAGTTTCGTAGTCGCCTAGGCTAAACAAAACGAGGTAGCGAATGATGCAATTAAGCAACTAGCAACTAAGGTTGATTCTTTCGCAACTCACAGTAAAATGCTAGAAACTCAAATTGCGGAACTCACAGTAAGTCAAGTAGGACTTCCGGTTCTTTTCTCGAACAACCTGAGACAAACCCGAAGGAACATTATAAGGCGATTACTTTAAGGAGTGGAACCAATTATGAAGGTCCAAAGATTCCTATTAGGGTGAGTGAAATTGAGTCTACTAAAAAGTTTGAAAAGGAAAAATCGTCTCATCCCGACAACTCTAATGACAAAACGAGTGATGAAAGAGAAAAAGAACCAGTCTATGTACCTCCACACCATATGAACCACCCATACATTTTCCTTAAAGATTAGCTAAGACAAAATTAGATAAGCAGTTTAGAAAATTTTTAGAAGTTCTAAAAAAGCTTTACATTAATATTCCCTTCACTGATGCACTTGCACAGATGCCTTAGTACATTAAATTTTTGAAGAAAATTCTTTTTAACAAATGGAAGCTAGAGGATTATGAAAATGTGGCTTTAACTGAGGAATGTAGCGCGATAATTCAAAATAAATTACCTCCTAAGCTTAAAGACCCCGGTAGCTTTTCTATTCCATGCATAATAGGTAATGTAAGTTTCAATCATGCATTGTGTGATCTTGGAGCTAGTGTTAGCCTTATGCCGCTTTCTGTTTCACGTAAGTTAGAGATGGGTGATCTAAAACCTACTATGATTACTCTGCAATTAGCTGATAGATCTGTGAAGTACCCGGTAGGTATGTTGGAGGATGTACCCATTAGAGTAGGAAAATTCTTTATCCCTAATTATTTCTTTGTTTTAGAGATGGAGGAGGATTCTCAAATCCCCATCATTCTTGGTAGACCTTTCTTAGCCACAGACGGAGCTATTATAGATGTTAAGAACGGAAGATTATCATTGAGTGTTGGGGACGAGAATGTTGAATTTAATTTAGCTAAATCTGTTACTTATCCTTCTCTTGAGAATTCGTGTTGCAGAATTGATCACGTGGACCAGTTAGTTAAAGACAAGCTTACGAAACAACACTGCAGTGATCCAATAGAAGCTTGTCTGGTAAATAGCGGTTCAACCGGCGATGAAGATGAAGCCATGGCAGACATTGCTCGTCTTTTCGAGGAAAATCCACCGGTTGCAATGAATGCCATTGGAGTAAAGGAGTTGAGAAAAGATTCCAATGAAAGCAAATAAGCTAACTCAATACCCAAGGTAGAATTAAAACCACTTCCCTCGACACTAAGGTATGAATTTCTTGGATCACATTCTATGTATCTGTGATTGTGAATGCTGACTTGAGTGATGAAGAAACTGATAAATTGCTTAGAGTTCTTAGGTCTCATCAAAAAGTCATAGGTTATACTATAGATGATCTTAAAGGGATTAATCCATCATTTTGTATGCATAAAATTTTGATGGAAGATGACTTTAAACCTTCTTGGGAGCATCAACGTAGGTTAAACCTACTATGCAGGATGTAGTGAAAAAAAAAGTTTTAAAGTTTTTAGATGCTGGAATTATCTATCCTAGTTCTGATAGTAAGTGGGTAAGTCCGGTACAAGTAGTCCCTAAGAAAGGAGGAGTGATTGTTGTAAAGAACGAAAAAGATGAATTAATTTAACGTAGGTTAAACCTACTATGCAGGATGTAGTGAAAAAAGAAGTTTTAAAATTTTTAGATGTTGGAATTATCTATCATATTTCTGATAGTAAGTGGGTAAGTCCGGTACAAGTAATCCCTAAGAAAAGAGGGGTGACTGTTGTAAAGAACGAAAAAGATGAATTAATTCCCACTAAAACAGTCACCGGGTGGAGAATGTGTATAGACTATAGAAAGTTAAACACGAAGACACAAAAATATCACTTTCCCCTTCCCTTTATCGATCAAGTGCTTGAGAGGATAGCGAACCATTCATATTTCCGTTATTTAGATGGTTATTCGGGATTTTATCAAATTCCAATCCATCCTAACGATCAAGAGAAAACCACTTTCACATGCCTCTATGGCACTTATGCTTTTAGGAGAATGCCTTTTGGTTTATATAATATGTCTGCTACCTTTCAACGTTGTATGATGGCTATATTTTCTGACTTGATCGAAAATATTATGGAAGTATTTATGGATGAGTTCTCTATTTATGGTACCACTTTTGATATTTGCTTGTATAATCTCTCGAGTGTTGCAGAGATGTGAAAAAGTTAATCTGGTTTTGAATTGGGAAAAATGTCATGTTATGGTTAGGGAAGGAATCGTATTAGAGCACCCCGTGCTTGAACGAGGAATTGAAGTCGATCGATCAAAACTGAAAGTGATCGAGAAGTTGCCACCACATACCTGTGTGAAAGACGTTCAGAATTTTTTGGGCTATGCTGGTTTTTACCGGAGATTTATTAAGTATTTTTCCAAAATTACTAAGCCCTTAACTCATTACTTGCTAAACATGTTCCTTTCGACTTTGACAACCAATAACAACCAATATTTTGATGCTTTTTGCATGTTAGGAATATGATGCCGGTGATAAACGCACAAAAGAAAAAAACGATAAAAGAATACACGAATTGTTGACCCAGTTCGTCAAAATCAATTTTGACTACGTCTGGGGGCTACCAAGCCAGGATATCACTATATTTCAGATGAGATCCGTGATTACCACGAGAGTCTTAGGACTCTGAGGGTTACAATGATATTAGGGTTATTTATAATACAATATACCTAACCCTAATAGGAGAATGACATAAGCCCATCAAAATACTTTTGGGCCTATTTACAGTCTTTCAGGCTCCATAACTCAACAATCTCCCACTTGGAGACTGAACTCAACAATCAATGTAGCCATTTCTCCTTCTTATCATTCAATAGCCCACAACATGATCCCGGCAGCGCCAAGCCTCTCACCTCAAGTTCCAAGGCCAATTGAAGCTATTCATAGCTTCAATTTTTTTGATTCCGATCTGCCTCTAATTTCTGTATTCAGAACTGATCCCGAAGCTATATTCGATTCTCTCCTGCGAATTTCTTCGCTCATAATCAAATATCTTACTTCGTCAGATTTCAACCTCTCTTTTCCTGCTGAAGACGGTAACCGTTCCACTCCAACTTTTCGGGAACCTCTCTTTCCCTGCTGAAGACGGTAACCGTTCCACTCCAACTTTCTGGGAACCTCTCTTTCCCTGCTGAAGACGGTAACCGTTCCACTCCAACTTTTTGGGAACCTCTCTTTCTCTGCTGAAGACGGTAGCCGTTCCACTCCAACTTTCCGGTAGAGAAGACAACAGAATTAGGGCTCTAACTTCGTCATAGAAAAACAAAAACAAAAACAAATCACACTCATCGCCTTCTTGTCAAGCACCTTCCACTCTTCGTCTTTCATATCCGACGACATATCACCAAGGGGCTCATACAAATCTTTACCATACAGGTAATCTTCGATTTGCATCTTCCAAAACCCAAAGTCCGTCCCGTCAAACTTTTTCAATCGGCGTTTTTCCTACACCCATCATATTCGCTCCCGCTCAACCCGAGCTCTGATACCAGTTGTTAGGAATATGATGCCGTGATAAACGCACGAAAGAAAAGAACAATGAAAGAATACACGAATTGTTGACCCAGTTCGTCAAAATCAATTTTGACTATATGAGATTACATTGTGATTCAATGAGAGTCTTTTGGACTCTAAAGGTTACAATGATATTAGGGTTATTTATAATACAATATACCTAACCCTAATAGGAGAATGACATAAGCCCATCAAAATACTTTTGGGCTTATTTACAGTCTTTCAGGCTCCATAACTCAACAATCTCCCACTTGGAGACTGAACTCAACAAACAATGTAGCCATCTCTCGATCTTCTGATTCAGTAGCCCACAACATGATTCACGGCATCGCCAAGCTTCTCACCTCAAGTTCTGAGGCCAATTGAAGCCATGCATAGCTTCAATTTCTTTGATTCCGATCTGCCTCTAATTTCTGTAGATCCCGAAGCTATATTCGATTCTCTCCTGCGAATTTTTTTCGCTCATAATCAAATATCTTACTTCGTCAGATTTCAACATCTCTTTCCCTGTTGAAGACGGTAACTGTTCCACTCCAACTTTCTGGGAACCTCTCTTTCCCTGCTGAAGACGGTATCCGTTCCACTCCAACTTTCCGGGAACTTCTCTTTCCCTGCTGAAGACGGTAACCGTTCCACTCCAACTTTTCGGGAACCTCTCTTTCCCTGCTGAAGACGGTAACCGTTCCACTCCAACTTTCCGGTAGAGAAGACAACAGAATTAGGGCTCTAACCTCGTCATCAAAATCGAATCACACTCATCGCCTTCCTGTCAAGCACCTTCCACTCTTCGTCTTTCATATCCGACGACTTATCACCAAGGGGCTCATACAAATCTTTACCATATAGGCAATCTTCGATTTGCATCTTCCAGAACCCAAAGTCCGTCCCGTCAAACTTTTTCAATCGGCGTTTTTCCTACACCCATCATATTCGCTCCCGCTCAACCCGAGCTCTGATACCAGTTGTTAGGAATATGATGCCGGTGATAAACGCACAAAAGAAAAAACGATAAAAGAATACACGAATTGTTGACCCAGTTCGTCAAAATCAATTTTGACTACGTCTGGGGGCTACCAAGCCAGGATATCACTATATTTCTGATGAGATCCGTGATTACCACGAGAGTCTTAGGACTCTGAGGGTTACAATGATATTAGGGTTATTTATAATACAATATACCTAACCCTAATAGGAGAATGACATAAGCCCATCAAAATACTTTTGGGCCTATTTACAGTCTTTCAGGCTCCATAACTCAACATTGCAGGCTGAAAGAAGCATTGGGTACCGCTCATATTGTTCAACCACCAAACAGGAATTTACCGTTCGAGATTATGTACGATGCCAATGATTTTGCTATTGGAGCGGTATTGGGTCAAAGGAAAGATAAGAAGATGCATGTCACTTACTATGCTAGCAGGACACTAGACGAAATTCAGCTGAATTACGCGACCACTGAGAAAGAAACTTTAGTTGTGGTTTTCGCCTTTAATAAATTCCGTTCTTATTTGGTAGGCTACAAGGTAATCGTCTACATAGGTCACTGTGCAATTAAGTACCTTTTAAGTAAAAAAGACGCAAAGACGAGACTTATTAGATGGGTACTTTTATTGCAAGAGTTCGATCTTAAAATCCCCGCGATAAAATGGGATAGAGAATACCGTAGCCGACCATTTATCTAGGCTTAGGAAAGAAGAGAATAGGAGTTCAAAAGAGACATTACCAATTGTTGACTCGTTTCCCAACGATCATCTTTGTGTAGTGACGAAGGTAGACTCACCATGGTATGCCGATTATGTCAATTATTTGGTATGTAAAATCCTACCACCCGACCTTAGTTATCAACAGAAGAAGAAGTTCTTCGCTGACCTTAAACACTACTACTGGGATGAACCTTTTCTCTTCAAGCGCTGTATTGACGGGATTTATAGAAGATGTTTACCGGAAGACGAGATGGTGAATGTCATGATTCACTGTCATAGCTCACCATACGGAGGTCATGCAAGTAAATCCAATACGGCAGCGAAAATTCTTCAATCAGGATTCTATTGGCCTACACTGTTTAAGGATGTTCAAGACTACGTCAGGGCCTGTGACAACTGTCAACGAATGAGAAATATATCGAGGCGGAATGAGATACCAATGAATACACTCTTAGAAGTCGAGATTTTGATATATGAGGGATCGACTTTATGGGTCCATTTCCATCGTCGTGCATCAACAAGTTTATACTTGTGGCGGTAGACTATGTTTCGAAGTGGGTTGAAGCGATTACCTCTCAAAAAAATGACTTGAGGGTGGTAGTTCGATTGTCAAAAAGGTCATCGTTCCTAGATTTGGAGTTCCACAGGCTGTGATAAGTTACGGGGGTTCATATTTCATGGAGCGTCAATTCGAAGCTCTACTTACCAAGTATGGGGTAACACATAAAGTCAACTAAACCATATCATCCCCAAACTAGTGGTCAAATAGAGGTTTCGAGTAGAGAAATCAAAGTAATCCTCGAAAAGATGGTCTCAAAATCGATTGGTCTCTCAAGTTAAACGACGCATTATGGGCTTACCACACCGCGTTCAAAACCCTGATAGGTACGACACCTTTTTGTCTAATTTATGGGAAGCCCTGCTATTTACCGGTCGAACTCAAGCATAAGGCACATTGGGCCATTAGAGCTATAAATTTTAATCTAGAAGATGCCGGTGAACGGAGAAAGCTCCAATCACACGAAGTCGACGAGTTAAGGTTATATGCGTATGAGAATGCAAGAATCTATAAGGAACGGACGAAGAAATGGCATGATAAACAGATCAACAGACGAGAATTCAAAAAAGTTGATCTAGTTTTATTATTCAACTCGCGTCTGAAATTATTTCAGGGCAAATTAAGGTCAAGGTGGTCAGGACCATTCGTAGTCGACACGGCATATCCATTCGGAGATGTTGATATTTGGAGCGAATGAACGGAAATTTTTAAAGTCAATGGTCAAAGACTCAAACATTACATTGATGGCGATCCAATCGAAAAAGTTGTTACATCGTGTTTTTGAGATGCACTGTCAGACCAAGCTAGTTGACATTGCAACGTCGAGCTAAAGACGTTAAACAAGCGCTTTTTGGGAGGCAACCCAAACGTATTTTTATTTTTATCGAGTTTTTATATATAAAAAAAACAAAAAAAATCGAGTTTAAACCTTAGCGTTTAAACGCTGAAGAAACCAGCATTTAAATGCTGGGGGCAGAAACATTCTGCCCCCAGCGTTCAAACGCTAGGCAACCCAGCGTTTAAACACGGGTTGACCCAGCGTTTGAACGCTGGGTCGGTAGTTCATTTTCCCCCCTTCTTATTTTCTTTCTTTAACTTTTCCCCCCTTCTTCCTTCTTCCTCACGTTCGACTCTCACCTCCATTCTCACCATTAATCTTTCTTCTTTCTTTGCTCAAACAGATCGAGGACAGCAGTCAATAACAACACAGCTTCTTCCAGTTATTGCATTATACCTTGGGTAAGAGATAGTTAAACCTTACTTTTGTTTTTGAAATTGATTTTAAAATTAGGGTTTTGAGAAATTTCGGGAAATTGGAAGAATTATTGGTTTGATTGAATTTATTTTGGAGTGGGTTTGCGATATTGCACATTAATTTCGACGAATTTATTATTTCATTGTGGAATTGAAGCTCATCGATTTAGGGGTTAGAGTTGCATTGTGAAATTGAAATTCTTTGTCGAGGACTTGGTTAGAAATATTATACCGTTACTCTGCCGAAATTATGGAAAAATGATTAGGACTAAAAACGTCTCTAAGGGCAAGAGTTCGGCGAGCTCCTCTCGCAATCAAGATCAAGAACAGGATATGGATAAGGTCACGAGATTTGAATCCCCAGAGGTTGAATTGACGTGGCGACGTCTATTGTCGCACGCCATTCACAAGGAACGTGCCCTACACTTGATAAACGCCGCTCAAAGTCGACCGAACCGAATCACTCAGTTTCGAAAGATAATGTTGCCATTTTTAATTGATACATTGTCCAACTGTTCATGTTGGATCGTATTGATTTTTTCTCTTAAAACTACCAAAATGCAACCCCTAATATCATATATATTAATAGATTATTACACTTTTTTTTACGCACTAGAACAAATTACGTGCTACGCCCGTGGTTCGTGGTATCGAAAAAAAATCGAAATTAATAATTATAAATTTATATTTGAAAGACCGTAATATTTCGAATAGTAACAAATAAATTTAATTGATAATTTGTTGATAGTTGTTTAAGTTATTATTGTAACATAGTTTGCTGACAAAAATTAATTTAACAAAGTTAATCTTTTATTTTAATTATTTAGTTATCAAATATAAATACATTGCATTCTTTAAGTGATATATATAAATGTAAAATAATAAAAAATTATTTCTTAATTTGCATACACTTATTTTTGTTTACATATCACTCCTTCTAATAAAGTAGATAATATATAATATTTATATATCTAACTTAGAGTATAATCATTAATGTGATACTATAAAGGCAAAATTACTCCTAACATTAGTACTCATAACTATGAATCTTTTATAAATTTGAACATAGAGTACATTATATGCAAAAATCAAAGCTTAGTAACTTTGTCGCTTTTAATTTTGTGTACATTTTTATATTTGTAAGGTATTTTATTAACTTCAAGATGCTAAACCGTGAAACCTAAACTTCAAGATGCGCTAACTTCTAATATAAGATAAAATATAATTTTTGCAACAATATTGTAGATTTAACTTATGTATCCTTATATATATTAATTAAAAGAGATTAACAACACTATCTTTAAAATGCACGTGACACGTCTATGATTTTAGTATGAAATATTATATTTTACGTATTTTATCCTAATTACTTCTTTTCTCCCACAGGAGCTAGGAGATGTGAAGATAAGATTTTGTTTCATAAAACGAGTCATAAGTTAATCTCAATAAAAATGACTAATCACTACAATTAAATTAAATTTATATTTACGAATCTCAGTTAAAACTCAAATTTTATTAAGGCAAACCTATACAAATTAGGATGAAATGAGTCATATGTTAAATATGATGGATAAACTTACTTTATTATCCATATTCTTCCAGTTATCTCTAATAATTATAAATATGGACTCAATCATATCGTATATACAACTTCTCATATATAATTAAGTTTAATAAGCACATTGTCTAAATAATCTTAATAAATGTGGGGATTTAACTATTTTTTGTTTGACTAAATAATTTCTTACTATTAGAAGTTTTCTCAATAAATCTTAACTATGGAAGATTTTGAAAATGTCTAAGTATAATATTTTGCTCTATTTAAATATAAATTAATCTTTAAAAAGAAAGCACGTTCATGTTTATGATCATGAATCTATTATATTTATCATTTAAATTTATCACTTATACATATAAGTAAATTTATTTCTTATATAGGTTTATAAATATTTTTAAAAATATTAAATGCAGCATGCATCGATATTGAATCCTCACCCAAGTTTTATTTTTCTTCACAATTTTATATTTTGTTAGTTATTTCAATTAATAACTTTAAGCAAAACTTCTACTAATATAAATAATAGTAATTAATTTGAGTGTTATAGATTTGACTTATATATCCTTATAAACAATCAGATTACACAAAAACATATTCACATATTAACTAAAAAATAATTTAACAGTTTTAAAATAAAAGTATATATCTTTATCCTCAAATATAATTTTGCATTTGACATATTTTTTATTTTTTTTATTTATGAATCTGTTAAAATAAAGTTTAATTTCTTTAAATGAACTTCTCCTTACTTCCAAAATACTCATTTATTGATATAACACTAGTAATGATAATTTTTTCCATTTTTTACAATATCTTTTGGTTATATTTCCCATATGTAGTTAAGTTTTCAATACTTAATCTTTATAGAATTTTAAATAATTTATTGAAGACTAATATTTAAAATGTATCTTTCTTATTTATCACTATTTATTTCGTCCCTCTAAACAATCTTTCTGATAATGTTATGAATTATAATGTCCACTGTGTGCCCGAAAGGGTAGCGGTTGCAGGTTTTCCCTCGTCATCAAAAAAAAGAAAACATAAAGATCTATGTACTTTGAGATCGGAAAAGAAAAAAGAAATTATATACATCGTAGTAGTTAAACATACTTGCTTATTTGTATATATTGGAATTAGTTATACGAAAACATCACATTCTCATTAAATTTATATAATTTTATTTTCAACCACATTTTTTGCATGTTATTAATGTTAATATATTTGACTGTGTGTGGATTCTAGATATAAAATTATTTATCGATTTTATAGGCATGTTATAGTTTTAATCTCTCTATCATATTAACCATATATAAAAAAGTAATAATTTTTTTTGTGTAGGAAAATAATTCATCACATTGTTATAAATATAAGCTTTTTTTAATGAAGAATACAATAATTCAAATTTCTCACAAATGTTTTTTTCTTATTTGGACGTGTCAGAATAAGGCTAGTTATAGTAGAATATTTTCCTTAATCAAAGTTACTCTGTCGAATTAATAATATGATACTAATAATAGCATCCTACAAAGATTTTGTTGGAAAAATTATCAACCCTCAATTACGTAATATCTATTTGAGCCAAAAGTTAATAAGATGTATGCATTAGATTTGAAATAATTTTGTGAATTATTTAGGATATTAAACTGTATTTTAGAGAGTAGATAAAAATAGTCAACTGAAAGTAGATAAATCAAGAAGAGATCTATTAATCGAGAAAAATTGCTAATCAACTCTATTATTGAAGTTATCTAAAAAGTAACCTACATGTTTTCAGAAAATAAAAGGTAATGTAGTTTCTTTATTAGAAGTTTGAAGATGAAAATATACGAAAGATTGCAAGACCAGAAATATGTAAGTTTTGTTTATCTTAGGACATTTGTACAAACGAGTTTTGTTTATCTTAGGACATTTGTACAAACGATAGGATTTTTGAGTTGTAACTTTTAGATTAAGTGTTTTTCTCTTCTTTGTTTGTTGTATCTTAAACGCGTATAGCGTTAAAAGATTTCTAGGTAAGTTTATTAAAGTTACAAGGTTGAAGATTGACATCAAACAACGAAAATACGCCTGTTTAAAAGAATGATTTGATAAGCGATACCAAAAGACAAGCGACGACCATATTCAAAGTCAAATACTCAATCAAATCATTCAAGTACTCTAGTCAAACTAAGCGACTGGAAAACTAAATATCTGATGCATTTAATGTTTTAACGATTTATTTCAAATGCATTTAATGCTTATCAAAGCATTAATGTGGATAATGACGTGGAAGTATGGACAACCCATCGAACTGGATGCCAGAATTAACAGACTGTAGCAAACGAATATCTACAGTAAAATTTCAGGGATCACCAACCACCATCTAACAAGTTATCTAAAGAGTGATTTATACGCACTTATTAAATAGTCCCAACGGATATATTTAAGTGACTGGCAGTAAATAGGACTTCGAAACCCTAAAACCCTACCAATTATCTGAACAAAAGTCAAACCTAGAAAGCCTCTTATTCATTCCAATCTTTTAAAGAAGTTTTCAATATCCTTATTAAAGTTTATCGCCACATAAAGAAATCCCCGAACATCCACTTAAAATATTTACACTTTATCTCTTCCTTATAGGTACCAAATCGACGTGAATATTTCCTAAGTTGTTTGAACTTTCCAAAAATAAACAAACCATTTTCTATGTGAAAACCACATAATCCCTTTTCAATTGAGTGTGAGGAAAGACGAATGACATTTGCATTATTTATGTGTGAGAGAAGTAGAGTACTGAAGAATCTTGAAGGAGACCCTTGTTCTCAAGGACTTTTGTTTGATTCATTATATTGGAGAAGACTTTGAGTGAATGTTCAGATTCAATATAGTGAATACCTTCTTGAAGCTGGAGAAGAATGACGTAGTTGAGATTACACCACCCAACGAACCTTATAAACTCTTATCAATTTACTTATCGCATTGTGTTTATTATCTTGTTTTATCTTGTAAACATGCGACCAAGTTAACAAACGATTTCAAACAAATCAACAACTAACTGAAAACGTTTAAGCATTTCAACTAAGACTTAAACACTATTTTTTCACTGCATATTAACTTTGAACTAAGTGTCAATTGAGTATGTAATTGTTCTTATAGTGCTCAAAACTATGTTTTAGTTAAATCTTATTCAACAAGTCTTTAAACCTCTGTAAGCGATGACATTCATCAGCGATTGCGACTGTGCATTTTGACACAAAAAACATTGAAGTTAGAAAATAACTTCAAGGTCTATTCAACAAGTCTTTAAACCTAAAACCAGTGAGTGTGTAAGAGCGGTGGCATTCATTAGCGATTGCGACTGCGTATTTTAACAATAAAATGTTTAAGTTAGAAAATAACTTCAAGGTCTATTCAACCTCCCCCTTTCTAGTACATTTCGTGTACCACTTGAAACAAACAATGTGCTTTTATATAAATAATTAATTGAATGTACTTAGACTTGTGCACATGATTTTATTCTTTGACAAAGTAGAATTTTATTCCTTTAATTATGTCCTACTACTAATGAATTCCCGTTTTATCTTATATATTATAATTAATAAATAGTGTCCTTCAATTAGTATGATTATTTTTTTATTAATAATATTTAAATTTAAGTAAGGGAGTGAAAGTCCTTTCACATATGCGAAATAATATTGTTTTTCATATATTTATGTGGAATAAATTAGGCTCTTGTGAACATATATAATTATGGCCGGGCTTAGCCGGTCAACTATGGCGCGAACATGGAATCATTAAGCTTGAACCATCTCGCTTAATTTGATTCCCGCACCAAAAAAAAATTCATTTTGTTTTTACCACTCTATAGCAACTTACATAAATTTACCTTATTTTTCACGTTTATCATGATAAATAACACTATGTTTCCTGATTAAGTAGGCCCTTTCTATCAATTTGGAAAATATCTATAATACGCGCAAATATGTACGTTTGGAGCTTCTAGCTCACTGTCAGCTTGGCCACACTTGTATTATACTACGAGACTCTTGTCATATAATTTGTTACTCATTTTATAAAAGGAAAAAAAAATTGACTGTCGGTTAAATTTTTAGCCTAACAGACTATTCCACTAATTATTACACTAATGAACCAACAACTTGTGTAGCAATTTATCATGTTTATATAAAATATTTAAGAAATAATCCCATATAATCACATAATTATAATTAGCTCCACATATATTTTAAATTTTAAATAAATTTCAATTAGTTATTCTTAATCTATATTTTGTCTCACTAAAATCTTATATTAATTATAGTATGGACATTCTTATTAATCTCATTTTAATGCATGAATATCAATATTGTATTATTCAAAATATATTTTTTTATCAAATAGATGTTACAAATTAAAATTTTAAAATGAACCGACTATGTTCTAACAACTATCATTATTAATTCAAGTATTGTCTATGGTATAATAATTTAATTATTTTGCACTATGATGATACGATTGTAAGGGTATAAATTGCGATTATTTTTATTACGGAATTGAAAAAATGTTATTATAAATTATTGATTTCAAGAAAGTTGATAAATTTAATACCTTGTTAACTTTTAAATTTTTGAAATAAAAGAAAATCTCAAATCGCATCTTAAATTGGATTGGGTCTCTCTTGGATTATTGTCTACTGTTATTATTGTTTATGTTTCTTTTTTTTGGAATAAGAGATGATCATCAAATTATATTTTATTTAAGTGTTTTAGCTAAAATAAAATTTTACCTAATATGATGTAAAAATAATTAATTAAATAAGAGAACTTGAGGTGGGTTTATGTTAATTTTTTCCTTCTATTTTACAGTAAGTGCTAATCTCACACATTTATGTGAGATTAGCATCACCCCTTCATAAAATACATTATTAGATAGATGTCAAACCTGTTCTTCTTCCCAACGTAAGCCGAATTAATGACGGGAAACTCGAGACTTCTGGTGGATACCGATTGTCTCGTTACAATCTTCTCCTTCACATTTATTTCTATTCTTTCCAAACTAGAGTGAATCAAATCCATTTGCTCCAATACATTCTCCACCGGCAAAGCATTCGGAGCCACCATCACAATGGTGTCGCCGCCGTCTTCCTCCCACGCATTAACAGCATGGATTATATTAAGGCCCGGCACATCAACCCACCACATCTCGCTCTCATCCATGGCGTATCTCGGAATTATCCCCAGACTCGACACTTTCGAACTATCAACACTCAACGGTACCTTCCCTCTCAAGATATCTTTCATTCTGAACACGATCTGTGTGTCATTGAAAATGGCGTAGTTTTCCGATATTGCAAAGTCGTGGATGAGCGACGCTTGCTTTAAGGAGAAAATCGCGATTTCGGGTTGCTTAATTCCTTTGCTATCAATCCTGAAATACGTCAAGAATGGGGGAATGAAACTGTACCTGAAAGCAAAAGCCTCGCCGGTTTCCATGTCGACTTTCGGGTGAGCTGTCATTGTCATGAAGTTCTCACCGAAGGATTCATGACGGCCTATAGTAACTATATCTCCAGAGCTAGTTATTTTCACATCATAAGGAAGATCAGATTCTTCGAGAGCGAATAGTTTACCGCCAATCAACGCTAGGTTTGTGTTTGCACGGCTGGCGCCTCGGCTAGGGTCGTATTCTCCGGCGATAATGCGGCCTAATGCAACGGAGACACGAGCAAGGGAAGCAAAAACGCCGTTGAAGGCGGAGAAGACGTTGAGAAAAATGGGGCCGCCGATTTCTCGCTCCACGGTGTACTTTTGTGTTTTCACGAAGCGGCTGCAGAATGTGGCTTTGCCGTCGGAGATGGTGACTGCATGGAGCATGCCGTCTCCGTCAAAGAGGTGGTGTGGTCCACGGGGGATGAACTGAGGGTTTGGTCCGTTTCGAATGTAAACTCCGTTCAAGGATCTCGGAAGAGAGCCCTCAACGACGTCGCACAGGGTTGGGGGAAGCTCGTCCACGGGGGCGAAGTTGCCGGAGAGTACATGTTTGGGGTCAATGGAAGGGCGGAGGGGAGAGTCTAAGAAGTTGCATATAAAAGTATCTAAAGAGTTGAAGAATGTAGTAAGAAAAGATTGTTTTCTTATTCTTGTAGTTTCTTTGGATTTTTGTTGTGATGAGGTTGAAGGGTTTCTTGAAGTGATTAATGTTGTAAAGGTTCTTTGATGCAAAGATGTTGTTCTTGTGGTGAAAGAGATGTGAGATCTTTGATGAGTTGAGGCATCATATTTTTCATGAACTTTATGAGATGAAATTTTGAATTTAAGGACTAGTAATGGGGGTGAATGAGTTGGAGCATGTATTTTGAGGGAAGAGGAGGAAAGGATGTCCATTTTATTTTTGTGGACATTTATCAATTTAATATCATGTGATTTAAATAAAGATCATCAGACTTTGGTTATATACCTACTAGCGACTCTGCATGCGGTATTCGCGTGCATTATTATTTTTAAGTGTAATTAATAATATAAGTAATTTTAATTTAAAAAAAAAATATTATAATTTCCTAGATAAATAAAGATTTGAAATAGTGGGATGGTGGGTGGAGAACGTGAATTTTAAAATGCATATGTAAATGACAAATTTTAGTCCTATTTTCAACTGTGCATGTGTGTATTAGTCCCTAAGGTATTTTTGACAAATGAAAAATGGTGTGACGATTACCTAATTACGATGAAATCCCTATTTTACCCTCAAAATTATACTTATATTTTCAAACTATAAAAAAACAAAGGGCTAAAATGCATAAAAAAGTCAAAAATAACTTCCATTTGTGAGACAAAACAACCTTTCTTTTTATAACAGTATAAATATAATATATATATATTAAAATAGAGAAAATATTTTGACCCAGTAAATTTATATTAATAGTTTATGAATCATGATTCATATAGATTGCAGTTGCACCATTAATTTTTTACACATATGTCATATTAATAGCCTTGTATTTTAGTTATATGTTTATATATATTCGATAATAAATTATTTAATTTACATATTAAACCCATGAACTTATATATAAAATTGAAATCATATAGCCTTGTATTTTGGTTATATGTTTATATATATTCGATCATAAATTATTTAATTTAGTGATTTGAGGCTATCACACATTTGAGCTCTACCTATTATTGATTGATAAAAAGTTCGGCACAGCTATAATTTTTATATGATGGGCTCGATAACGTGTTTTTAATAAATGATTACAGGATTAATATTATATATATATATATATATATTTTTATATAACGGATTCAACAAAAAATTATATTTTTACATGAATGATTCTAATTGTTCAATAATAAAATACTATTTCTTAACAATGTACATGACAATGATATAGTTCAGTAGTTTTTCTTTTGGGCACAATTATTTTTCTTTTCAAGATATCTTTAACTTAAAAATAATAATTAATTTAATATTATTGACATAATGATTTACACATTATCCACTTAAGAAATTATAACTAATAAATATATTGAAGGTGATTTAAAAACATTTTAACTCTAAATTCTAAGCCTTTTCCAAGCATGTTCAGTAATGATTCCAGCTCTGGAATTTAATCATTTTCAAGACCTAAAGTATGAAGTCCTTTAATTTACGACATTTTGTCAAATGCCATCTTACTGTTAACACCTAAAAATGATTATCTGAAGATAGTCATATAAAATACATTAATATTTCGATATAACTACAATTATATAAATATTTTCATATAAACTGATTATTTCGATATAACTACAGTTATATATATAGTATGATTGAGATTTTGGATTCTGAAAATTCTTAATAATAACCTCAGAGACAAACATTGCCAGCCATGTTATTTTGATTCACAAAAGTATCTACATTTAGACCACGAAACAAAGATGGCGAGCAATTGCAGCCACTTATTTTAAGTTTGATGCTGTAAGTAATAATTGAATACCGACACTGTCATTATTTTATAGATTAATTTCTGTATTTAGTTAGTATTTATATTAGTTAATTATTTTTTTTAATTTATGTATATATATTTTTTTAATTTATCTTTTTCTTATTTAGTTAATTTGACTTAATGATCAATATCTATAACTTTATATATATATCATAAGTAATATTATTTATAGGATTTTTTTTTTCTGATCTAACAAACCTAACTCCACTTAGGTAATTCAATCTTTCATGTGAAAGATAATTCTTAATTGTCATCCCATGCAACAACTTGACAGGGCCGGTCCACCCACGTGGGCAGTCTAAGCCCCGGGCCAGGGCCCAAGGATTGGGGGCCCAATTTATTGTATTTTATTTTATGTTTAACTTTTTTTTTTTTTTTTGAAAAAATGATATAGGGCTTGTTTAGTTCATATTGTCCATTTAACATCACACACAACTAGGCCGGTCCAGGACCCGTGATTTTTTTTATCTTACCATTAAAAAATAGAATTGTATTTGTATGAAATTCACTCAAAAGTCAAAAGTAATGGAGGAAACTTGAAGAAAAAGTAACCATTCGGGGCCTAATTCTTTTTTATATTAGTTTTAGTCTTTTAGAAAATAATTGATTAGGTTTTTTAACCTAATAATATTAATTTTATGGCCCAAATTCAATCCATCAAATTTAATTTTTTGTTGGCTCACTATAATTCAATTTAGGTCAAATAGTTTTAAAACTTTATATCTTAAAGTCAAATACTTAAAAATAGTTATAAATCAAAAACCTTTTCATCTTTAATCAACACATAAGTCTTCTTCGATTCTTCCTCTCTATCGTCTTCTTCATCTTGATTCTTGAGAGGTATGTACTTTTCCTTTATATTTTTCTAAAAAGCTATTACATTAGTCATAACGAGTCATATCGAGCCACCGGTTACTGGTTAGTATATTGACTTTGTTAAGTTTGTATTTAATTTGCTTTTATTTATTTGATATTTTGATTAGTTATTATTACTAATACAATATTAATATAGGGTTTATTTAGTTTTTGTTATTGCTTTTGTGATCATTAAGGTTATATTATGTTCTTTAGGAATATTGATTTACATTGTCTAATTAGTATTATATTGATATTCATGCAGTTTATTAATAATATATTATATGGCTTCCAAATAACAATCTGGAAGTGAGATTGAATGGTCTGGCAATCTTGTGCATTGAGAAAGATATGTTAGATTAGACAATATTGATGTCAACACTATTATTGATGATTTTGCATCTACTAAAGCTCGACGAAGTCGTTTTCATTGATGTCCAAAGATGTATAAATATATTTCTTATTTTAGTTTCTAAATAAAATTAGGTGGATTTGTGAGAACAAATATTTTTTATATATAATAAATTTGAAAATTTTATGAATAAAATATATTGATTGAGGGCTCATTTTTTATGCTCGGCCAGGGCCCCCCGATAGGTTAGGAACGACTCTACAACTTGGAGATTTTATTTGTTACCTTACTAGATATTATCTAATAGATGTACACAACAATATTTTATTTTCAAAAAATGATATATACTACCGATTTTTTCACTTCCTTCATTTTTGGTAAAAATTTATTTGCAATTAATTGATTTAATGAATTTATTACCTTCTTACTTTCTAATTTAAAAAAGCAATGAAAAAATTAATATGAAATAAATTTGGAGCAAAACTGAATAAATAGATTCTAGTGAAGACATCTATTCTTAGCATCACCAATTAAATAAGTCTCTTTGACGCCACGTTTAGTGGTCCAATTTTTTGGAATTTTTTAACATCGATTTAGACATTATTAGGATAACTTAATACACACTCCAAATGTTAATATTACGTCTGAAGAAGTAACATGAAATATTTATTGAAGTTGCTTTGGACATTTAACAACGACAATACATATGTCACACATTGAATGTATGTGGTGAGTTAGTTCGAATAAATGATACATCTATTGATTTAGGTAGACTTTGTATAGTCTATTCTACTAAAAGTTTGGTTAGGAAGTAAGACTTTGGAGTACGATAAAAAATAGAGTCGACTTTGTATGTTGTTTTGATTGCTTGTAGCAGCAATTGCCACAGCAAGAGGATTGGTAGCTGATGCATTTTTTGGTGGCGCTCCGGCAATCAACACTGCGGGTTATGTCACCGAGACAATCAATCGAATTTTGGCAGAAGGTTTTTAGTCCTATAAGATATAACGATTCTAGTTTTAGTGCCACACTTTATGAAATTTTAGAAAACGTTTCAATATTTCACACTAATTGCAATATTAGTTCTCATTTTTTATAATAATTTTAGTCTCATGCTTTATTTTTGTTATTATAAATTGCATTTTGCCCTTTTAACTAAAAGATGTATAAAACAATTTCTTACACAAAAATAAAATATGGAACTAGCATTAATTAAAGAAAGGACCAACATTACTCTTGGGACTGTTTTGAATTTTTTATAAAATATGGATTTAAAATTAGATTCGTAATAATGTGCGACTAAATTTGCAATTTTTTTCATATTCCAACTATCACAAATAATATAACTCTTATCGTTTATACATTTGATAGGGAGTATTGAAGAAGTGTTCATTATGTTGTAAAGTTTATGATTTGTGTTTACATAAATTTAATTTACTCAGATACATATAAAAATATTTTATTAACAACTTTAGCATACTTTTATAAATCATGAAATAATGTATATAAAGTAACATATAAACATTAAAATAAGAATACTGCCCCGATAGAGAGTCATGCCACATGACGTTGTCCTACAGTCATGATTGCCTCCTTACGTACAGGTTTTGATGGCTGATCACGACTCCAAGATAAACTCCCATTAGCTCACAGCGATGTCTCATCCTATGTGCACGACCACAAGGAGACGAGGAACCAATCCATACTCACGTTGCCAAAACACTCTTATGGGAGAAAAATTATTTTACAAGTTCATACAACAATAAGTTTACAACCTCTTATATATCATGATGGTTAAATGGATGTTACACCAAAATAATGACCCCAAGTAAATGTGTAGTCAAACTACAATAAAAATGATCATAAACATAAATAAAGTAGGTCACAATTAGAAATATGTAACATTCACATGTAAATAAAGAGTGACTAATCTATTTATAAATGAGGTCATAAACTGTTAGAAAATTCTATGAAAATTAAGAAAATAAGAAAATTTTAAAACTTAATTTTCAACAATCCCCTACAAGATTTAAAATTTTCGAAATTCAATTAATCAATAAATATATGAAATGTAATATTTTTGCCTTTTTTCCATCTCATTAATTAAATCCAACGTCAATCAATAAAATATTCATTTTTTGTTTTTCAATGCACATGGAGATACATATGCAATAATGCTAAAAATAATATTTGTATAATTTGTATAAATTATATTACCCATCTTGAAACATGTATGAGTTAACTAGGATTTCTTGAAATTAGTTTAACTTTCAAACTGATTATTCATATAACCTTTAGTTCTATCTCATTGTTATAATATGTAGGATAATACATACTTATCAAATAGCACATGCACAAGAAAGCGTTGTATTACTTGAAAACAAAGCACACAAATTATTGTGTTAATAATCAATATCATCATAATTGATTTATATTTTCTTTTGAATATTATAAGTTTACAACTCATTTTCTACATATCTCACGCGAATTTCTATAAGCCAAGAAAATAGTAAATATTATATTCAAATTTTTAATTTCACAACTTTGCATAACCCCCACATTCTATAACATGTCACACATTAAGTAATATATCACTAGAAATAAATATTAATATAATCTAAAATTAAATTAAATTAAATTAATGCACTGTTAAAAAATTTTTTCCCAATCCAGTCGGATTTAAAAGCATAACAATTTTGCAATATCGTCAACCCCACTTTTGTATCATATCATGAAATGATCAAATTAACTTATAAGTTATATCTCAATGATATCACAAGAGCAATTAGATATGACTCCTCATATAAAATTAATTTAATGTTTGCCGCATAATATCACATTTATATATGCACATCCCTGTATCGGGTCACTACATTTCCTATTCCGTAATAATCAACAAAGTTAGTCTCAACAATGGGTTTTAGAAACCACCACCAAAATAACCATGTTCGTATCATATACTAAAAAACATAACTCACTTTTCAAACATAATTTTCAGAAAACATAGAAACATTTAACTTTATCAAAATCCATACATATATAAACTTGCACGATCAAAGTTATCACACCTACACCAAAACAATTACATATACAATTTTATATAATTAGAAGAGCGAAGAGTCAATTACCGCGATTAACTCGAACTTAAGCTACGTATGCCCCTTGCTATGAATTCCTTGGTCAGTCTCCACTTGAACCTAAATAATTTGAATATTATATCAATAGGTGTCAAATATTAAGTAGAGCAACTTAAGCCTTCTTGTTAAGTATGAACTTGTTGTTAATCCTACATGTATTCGAAGTATGTGGTCTCCACTTGAACCTAAATAATTCGAATATTATATCAATAGGTGTCAAATATTAAGTAGAGCAACTTAAGCCTTCTTGTTAAATATGAACTTGTTGTTAATCCTATATGTATTCGAAGTATGTGCACTGAATTCAATCTCCCAATCAGACTATATCGTACTCCAACTCTATTTTACCTCTAATTTCTTTTGATTGTTAAACAGATTCAAAATAAACTTATGTAATTACCCGAATTGTTAATTTAGGGGAACAATTCAAACATACTCATGAATTATCAATACTTATCATGGCAGCTGGTAAACTTACATCCAACAATCAAACACTGTCAACATGGATATTAGTCACTATCACATAATTATTAATTTAATCACTCTCAATCTTTTGTTAACATTAAAAATTGGATGAGAGGAGTTACTACCTTAAAAAACACAATTTTTGTTTTCTCGTGAGAATATATATTTTATAAGATACAATATGGTTGGTCATGTAATGTGGTAACCAGGAGGGATCTCTTGATGAAATTTTGCATGCTAATTTGTCTGCGATCCAATAAACAATTCAATGATCTCAACCTAAAATTACTTGCTTTTTGTTGAATTTTCCGCAGTCGCCACTAAACTTCTTTTTAATCATTTTTCTTTTCTTTCGTTGTAGTTATGAAGTAATTTTATCCCAACAAGGTCACTTATATAACTTATCACCTCATTTATTTACCCTAAATACATCCCATTAGTTAGGAAATTAGTTTTTAAGCCCCAGCATATACACAAAGGATATTCAGGAATATTTAATTATCAAAATGAACTTTGTGAGTATTACATAATTACATTATAGCTACAAAATTATGTGCGGATTTTTTTTTGTTAAAGTATTTAATATTGTGAATGGCGGTAGATGTCACTAAAAAATTGAAAGTAATAATTTAAATTATTAACGATGTCTATAATAATACTATCATAAAATATTATTTGTGGGTGAAAACCTTTTGTGATCTAGAAGTCTTAGAAGGTTTGATAATTATTGAAGATGTTGTGTAGTGACTTTCAATTACAGATTAAAGATTGAATTGTAGAAAGAGATAAGTTATGTAGTATCGTTTACATGTGTTACGTGTGAATACCAAATAATGATACTGTTAAAAAATTTACTATTGAAATAGTAATCTTTGAGAAATTAGAAAAAAGATAATTTAATTACTATTAAAATTTATAAGTTAAAGATGTGGAAAAATATATTATAAATTTTGAGAATAACACTGAATTGTTGATTAGTAACTTAAAACTCATTGCATATATATCATTTCTTACTGCAAGAAATAGTTAGTGTCGTAAACTATAACGCCAAAATTCTTTTTCGCAGTTATTATCCTTTATTTTCTTTGCGATTTGCGCTTGAAAATATCATCACATTTTTGTCACTTTTAGCGAATTTCAACATTGAATATGTTTAAATTAAAAAAAAAAAGCACTTTAACAATCTATTTTTTCATGATTGTACATCCCCTTCACATTTTATTTGAGAAATAAATTTTGAATCGTGGTAAAAATTATCGCGTAATCCGATTCACGTAACTCTTTTGTTCTCCAATTATAAAAATATGTTCAAATATTTTGTATGTACTATTGAAATAGCTGATGCAATATCATTATTTAGAATGCGTATGTGACTATGCATTTTCTTTTAAAGCAAGGATGCACAAATCTATTTCATTTCATATTTAGTGGATTTATTTGGTTAATAGTTACAAATCAAGTTATTATAAATCTAAAAGTTCATGAATATTAAGTAAAAAAATTCAAATATGTCAAAAGAATTTTTTTCGACCTTAGTTCTGAAGGTTTATGTAATATTGTTTTTGTTAGCAAATGAGAGATTTACTTTTTGTGATGATTAAAACATACATATAAAAGATATAAGTTGACATACTGATGAAAAGTACATATACATAACTTCATATAATACATCATTAAATACGAATTTCTATACTATGCACTCCAAATTTCAGTATGTTACATATAATCTTGTTATGACGCGTATGTTTCATATGTAAATAAACAATTACACTTCTATATTTTATATTATATATTATATATTTTTAAGTAGTTATATATATGAATAAATGTACTATGATTAATTTTTTTTTAAAGTTTTGTTCAATATGAATATTCATAATTATATGTATTCATAACTTCATATTTGTGGGTACATGTATATAATACTTGTTATAATTAAATTTGATATCTTTAGTTTATTTAGAATTTATTATATATAGCTATTGATAATTGGTATAGCTATATCTTATATGGATACATTAATTACTCTTCTGGTATCTGTTTGTTTGACATATAAAATATTTTTGATTTCTATCTTTCTTGATTTTTATTTACGCGGTATTAATATTAAGAACTTAATTTATGTAGTTATTTGTACAAATATGAATCCGAGTACACATTTTATGCCTGGAGTTTGAGAAAAATGTAGGAAGATATTCAAGACATATAGAAGATGCCCACATATATTAGTTATTTTAAGAAGATTTTTTTAAAAAAATATTAATTTTTTAAAATTTATTTAGTAGATCAATAAGGGTGAAGTATATTTAAATTTATATAATTTATAATACATATTTCAATTGATGAAAGATTATAAATTCGTTTGAAATAATTCAATTGTTCAAATAGGAGTGTAAGTTATCTGTAATAATTAGCAATTAAAGTAATTTTAATTACTACTTTATCTATTATGTAAATATGTGATTCCCTATTAATATAGTCAAGATTAAAACAATGTACATTTTTTCATAAACTTAATTTGTTTAAAATTGCAACAACCGAAAGACATTGATGCTTTCTTAGAATATACTTATAAAATTGTGTGTCTTTTACCATGTAAGTTCTCTAATTTTTTAATATCAATAGGAAAGAATGAAAATGGAGCAGATATTTATATTGGGATATGAAGTGCTAGAGCTGACTCTTACATTCCTTAAGACACATTTTTTTTTACCATTTCTTATTAATATTGTCAAGATTAAAACAATGTACATTCCTTCATAAATCTTCTTTTTTCAAATTGCTAACAACTAAAAGAAATTGATGCTTTCTCAAATTATAATTATAAAATAGTGTCTTTTACCATTTAAGTTCTCTAATTTATTAATACCAATAGGAAAGAATGAAAATGGAGCACATATTTATATTGGGATGTGGAGTGCTGGAGCTGGAGCTCCACTCTTACATTCCTTAAAACACCACTAAGAATTCCATAGTAACTGCATGAGATTAAAATATTAAATTCAATGAGGAAATTTGGCGGTGGATAGGATTGCTTATTAATTTTTTGGATTGCATATTAATGAAAGATTATTAGAATATTGAAATTTGAAAAGTGCAAGTTAACAAATATTAGTTATTCAATTATTCTATTATTAATCTTTTTCACATAGTAAGATATATTATGTGTATTTCATATGCATACCCTACAAAAATAAATAAATACAAAATACAGTTTCGAACCTCTTAACTCAATTTGACATAAAGATATATATAAAATGAAATCTAGAATTTCCAAATGGTTCTTATATAGAATTATATATAATTTTATGATAAATCGGTCCAATATCTCCAATGTGACATACACAACATATTTTGGGTGGATGGTTATGAACTTATCACTTAGTGTGTAATTATGACTTATTAAATTAATTCAAAGAATGAAAGGAAACATTAAATGATCCCGTATGCTCCTAATATTATAATGGACATAATCCATCAATATTATTATCTAATGTATATACAAAGTATGATGATAAATGTGAGAAAAATATTATTTATATTAGTTTAGTTTTGATTAAACTTTTAGACTTCTAATTATTTAGATTATTTATTCACTTATATAATAAAAAGGAGAGTTACATAATTAATTTGTAAAAGAGGGGAGAGTTACATGGTATATAAATTATTTTATTAAGGATAAAGGACAGCTGAGTTTTGGTTTTTTACAATTGGAAAAAACAATTCCAAGATCAACACTAAAGATTTCGGCTACAAATCTTCCTCTGCATAAAAACAAAGGTTCTTCAAAATAATATAGTAACGATGTACATTAATTTCACTTATTCAAAATAATAAATACTTAATTTATTTATATGGTACATGTTATTCTATATGTCCTAAACCATTGCCTTTTACAACAATCTAATTGTACTTAATCAAATTTCATTAGGTCTACAGAATATTTTTTGTAGAATGAATCTTATTTGGGTCTACATAGCTCAGGATTTGCCAGGTCGACCTTCATAGCAAGGACAAACTATATAAGCTAAGGCTAGAGATAAGATCATTAATCACATGACTTTCTATAAAGAAAATCTCGAATCAAGTCCAATACTAAATTATTTACCATTAATTTTATCAAATATAATTTAAGAAAATTAAATGAACATTCTGAATTAAAAAATTTAAAATTTATATTTTTTTAAGATAAATATTATAGTCTTTGAAGGTGACAATCGGACAGAAAGATTCCATGGAAACCATAAGGCACTCTTTGGGGTAGCTTAACGACAGCAATAGTTTCAAGACCAGGGGATTTGGCATCCATTACTAAGAACTTTGATTCTTTACTATTTTCATTATGTATATAAGTTATTAGATAGCCATCATCCTCCTCAGCCGTCGGATTATCAGGTTCTCTTAGCACGAAAAATGGCTCGCCACCAAAGCACCCTGGCTCGTATAGGCGGCTAGCCACCGTGCACTCACCGGAAATTGATAGGTCCAGTTTCACAACAACTGATGTCTTTGGTATAGGGGCTCCTACCGCCGCATACACGTACCTATTTATGAAACACCTAACCATAAGAATAGAGTTTTCAAAGAAATAAACAATAATAATGAAAGCATTTAGTTTGTCATTGTTGCGTCGTATACAAGGCGATATTAATCAAATTATTTGATTTGAGTAAATAACGAGTTTATTAGCTCATCCAAGCTCGAATTTGGCCTAGCCAAGCTTAGAACAAATCATATGCTAACAAAATATGGTTTTAAATCTGAATGTAGACTATAACTTACTTTATTTAACAATGTTCTTTATACCGAATTTGCTTAAATTAAATTATCGCTTATTCATTCAACTTTCCAACCATGCAATTGTGTTTACTGCAAGATATATCTTTATTAATTTAGATCATATCATATATTTATAATTATCTTGTGTTTATTTAGTTTTATCTCGTTTTTTTATTTATTTCTCATAATATCTATTTAAGTAGATCATAAATGTTGAAATAATAAATAATAATAATCTAGATTTATTAGGATAATCTAGATTCATGTCTACATTCCTTTGTCATTTGAAGAGTCATGTCTAGGTGCATTGGTTAAGTAAAGAGTCATATGGAAGTTGAAGAGTTGGGTATGTGAAAGATCAAGAGACAAGTAGTTCAAGAGTCCTTTAATCTTAGCCATTAAATTGAATCAATCTTAACCATTGGTTTGGGCTTTGTATTAGTATAAATAGGGGTCTTGTATTTCATTTGAAATAATCCAAAAATGAAGTTACATTGATATATAAAATACAAGTTTCCTCTACTCTCTTCCTAAAGTTTTTAAATTTTTTTCTCTCCATATTCTAACAAAGTGGTATCAAGAGCCAATTTTGTTTGGAGATATTCTCACTTTTGAAGATGTCAAATGGAGCACCTTTGCAAGTTCCAACTCTCACCAAAGATAATTTTGATAATTGGTGTTTACGGATGAAGGCTTTGTGTGGAGCCTATGAAGTTTGGGACTCCATTGAAAATGGAGTTGACGGAAATGAAGCAACCACCAAGAAGAAGGACCAAAAGGCGCTTGCAGTCATCCATCAAGGATTGGATGAGAAGATGTTCGAAAAAGTTGCTAGTGCAACCACGTCGAAACAAGCTTGGGATATTCTTCAAACTTCATTCAAAGGAGTTGATAAAGTCAAGAAGGTGCGTCTCCAAACATTGAGAAGTGAGTTCGAATCTCTACGCATGAAAGATTCGGAATTAGTATCCAATTACATTTCAAGAGTTTTGGTTATTACTAACCAAATGAAAAGATATGGAGAAGAGATGAAGGATAATCGGATCGTTGAAAAAATTCTACGATCATTGGATGTAAAATTCAATTATGTTGTTGTCGCCATTGAAGAATCCAAAGATTTGGACACCATGATCATGGATGAGCTTGCCGGATCCTTGCAAGCACACGAAGAAAGATTGACAAAGCCGGTTCAAGAAACACCGGAACAAGCTTTGAAAGCAAAGCTAACATTAAAAGAGAATGAGACTTATTATGGCACGTCTCAAAGAGGTCGAGGACGTGGTGAAAATCGAGGGCGTGGCCAAGGAAGAAGCCATGCTCGTGGAAATGATGGGAGAAAAAATAATAATTTTCGCCATAATGATGAAGGACGACAAAATTTTAACCAAGGAAGAGGTCGTGGACGAGGTAGAGGACCGAGAGGATTGAGAGGAGGTGGAAGACAAACTCAACAAAGGTATGACAAGTCAAATATTGAATGTTACAATTGTCATCGTTTTGGCCATTATGCTTCGGAATGTGCCTATGTCGAAGAGACGAGTAATCTTGTGGAGAATAACAATGAAGAGGTCCATCCCTCCATGTTACTCGCTTGTAAAAGCAATCAAGAAGAAGAAAATAATCAATGGTACCTTGACTCCGGTGCAAGTAGTCACATTTGTGGAAATAAAAGTTTGTTTATGGAACTTGATGAGTCCATCAGTGGCAATATCACTTTCGGAGACTCTTTACAAATTCAAGTGAAAGGAAGAGGTAACATTTTAATACGCTTGAAAGATGGTAGTCATCAATTTATCTCCAACGTTTACTATGTGCCAAAAATGAAGAGTAACATCTTAAGTTTGGGACAATTGTTGGAGAAAAATTATGACATTCACTTGAAAGAGAAAAGCTTGACAATGAAAGATGAAAATGGAAAGATCCTAGCCAAGGTGCCAATGACAAGAAATAGAATGTTTTTGTTAAACATTCAAAGTGATGTCCCGATGTGTTTGAAATCTTGTTTTAAAGATTCATCCTGGCTGTGGCATATGAGATTTGGGCATTTGAATTTTGATGGCCTAAAGTTGATGAGTAAAAGAAGAATGGCAAAAGACTTACCCATTATAGACCATCCAAATCAACTTTGCGAAGGGTGTCTGCTTGGCAAACAAGAAAGAAAGAGTTTCCCGAAGGAGTCGATGACGAGAGCTCGATATCCATTGGAGTTGATACATTCAGATGTATGTGGGCCTATCAAGCCATCATCGCTTGGTAAGAATAATTACTTTGTACTTTTTATGGATGATTATTCTCGGAAAACTTGGGTGTATTTTCTGAAGAAAAAATCGGAGGTGTTTGAAACCTTCAAAAGGTTCAAAATTATGGTGGAGAAGCAAAGTGGTTACCAAATCAAAGCTCTTCGGTCTGATAGAGGTGGCGAATTTACATCAAATCAATTCAAAGAATTCTGCAAAAAGAATGGTATCTATCGCCCCATGACGGCTCCATATTCACCACAACAAAATGGTATAGCTGAGAGAAAGAACCGAAGTATTCTCAACATGGCAAGGAGTATGTTGAAAAGTAAAAATATACCGAGGGAGTACTGGGCCGAAGCCTTTTCTTGTGCCGTCTACTTGATGAACCGCTGCCACACTAAAAGTGTTCATGGAAAAACACCACAAGAAGCTTGGAGTGGTTATAAATCAAGTGTTTCACACTTGCGGGTATTCGGAAGCATTGCCTATGCACACGTACCAGATGAGAGAAGAAGTAAGTTTGATGATAAAAGTCAAAGGTATGTATTTATTGGTTATGACGAGAACTCAAAAGCATATAAATTGTATAATCCTTGCAATGGAAAGATCGTGATTAGTAGGGATGTTGAATTCGATGAGGAAAGTGCATGGGATTGGAGTACTTCACATGAAAAAATTAATCACAATCCGCTCATTGTTGAAGAAGAAGAAGATATTGTGCAACCTACCACTCCACCACCATCGCCTCCACCACAAAATACACAATTTGATGAAGGGAGCTCAAGTGAAGGGCCTCGAAGGTTCAGAAGTCTACAAGAATTGTATGACAACACTGAGGAGGTACGAAATTTAAGTGAATTTACACAATTTTGCTTATTTTCTGAAAGTGAGCCAGTAAATTTTGAGGATGCCATTGAAAACCAAAGATGGAGAGATGCAATGGATGAAGAAATTAAAGCCATTAAGAAAAATGATACATGGGAGCTTGCATCACTTCCTAAAGGCAAAACCACTATTGGAGTCAAGTGGGTGTACAAAATCAAAAGAAATTCCGAAAGTGTGATAGAGAAATATAAGGCAAGGTTGGTTGCCAAATGATACAAGCAAAAAGCCGGAATTGACTATGATGAGGTATTTGCCCCAGTTGCCCGTCTTGAAACTATTCGTTTAATAATTTCTTTGGCAGCTCAAAATTATTGAAAAATTCACCAAATGGACGTCAAATCTGCATTTTTGAATGGTGTCTTGGAGGAAGAGGTGTACATTGAACAACCGTCGGGTTATGTGGTGAAAGGACATGAAGATAAGGTCCTAAAATTGAAAAAGGCTCTCTACGGCTTGAAACAAGCCCCTCGTGCTTGGAATAGTAGAATTGACAAGTATTTCCAAGCAAGTGGTTTTACCAAGTGTCCGCATGAACATGCTCTTTATGTAAAATTCGAAAAAACCGGTGATATTTTACTTGTTTGTTTGTATGTGGATGATTTGATTTTCACAGGAAATAATTCGACGATGATTAATGATTTCAAGAGAGCTATGTCCAAGGAGTTTGAGATGACGGACATTGGTTTGATGTCCTACTATCTTGGAATCGAAGTAAAACAAAGAGATGATGGTATTTTCATATCTCAAGAAGGATATGCTAAAGAAATTCTCAAGAAGTTCGAGATGGAAAATTGCAATCCTGTTAACACCCCCGTGGAGTGTGGAAAATTATCAAAGCTCGGAGATGGTGAGAAGATTGATCCCACATTTTTCAAAAGCCTTGTTGGAAGCTTGAGGTACTTGACGTGTACAAGACCTGATATACTATATGGCGTTGGACTTGTGAGTCGTTATATGGAAGTTCCTAATACTTCTATTTGAAGGCGGCTAAAAGAATTCTTCGATATATCAAGGAAACGCTTGATTATGGAATCTTATACAAACATTCTCAAAATTATGAGCTCGTTGGTTATTGTGATAGTGATTGGGCCGGTGATATTGATGATCGAAAAAGCACTACCGGGTTTACTTTCTTTATGGGAGATTCCGCATTTGCATGTAGTTCTAAAAAACAACCTATTGTGACTCTTTCTACATGTGAAGCTGAATATGTGGCTGTTACTTCTTGCATTTGTCATGCTATTTGGTTGAGAAGCTTGTTGAAAGAGCTTCATCTACCACTAGAAGGTCCAACAGAGGTACGTGTTGATAACAAGTCCGCTATTGCATTGGCAAAGAACCCTGTGTTTCATGAAAGAAGCAAGCATATTGATACTAAGTATCACTTTGTTCGAGATTGCATCACCAAGAAAGAAGTTGAGCCTGAGTATGTGAAATCTCAAGACCAAGTTGCGGATATTTTCACCAAGTCGTTGAAGTTTGATATTTTTCGAAAATTGCGGATGTCTCTTGGAGTAATAAATCTAGCTTAAGGGAGGATGTTGAAATAATAAATAATAATAATCTAGATTTATTAGGATAGTCTAGATTCATGTCTACATTCCTTTGTCATTTGAAGAGTCATGTCTAAGTGCATTGGTTAAGTAAAGAGTCATATGGAAGTTGAAGAGTTGGGTATGTGAAAGATCAAGAGACAAGTAGTTCAAGAGTCCTTTAATCTTAGCCATTAAATTGAATCAATCTTAACCATTGGTTTGGGCTTTGTATTAGTATAAATAGGGGTCTTGTATTTCATTTGAAATAATCCAAAAATGAAGTTACATTGATATATAAAATACAAGTTTCCTCTACTCTCTTCCTAAAGTTTTTAAATTTTTTCACTCCATATTCTAACAATAAATAATAGAAATTTTCAACAGAGTTGTACATGATCTAACATAAAGGTGTCAAGCAGGTTTCGCTGAAGCCGTCTAAGGGGCCAGTCCAATTAGGCTTAGGTAGGGCTAGATAAAAAAAAATTCAAAATTGCCCAAACTGAACTCAACCAAACCGTCTTCGTTAAATTGTTACACAAACCATGATTTTGTTTTTAAAATAAAACAGCACCAGTTTGGTGGTGATTTTGGACCAAATCAAACCGCCAAAAACCATAATTATTTTTTTATATAAATATTATATATATTAATATGTATATAATTCATATTATTTTAGCATTTTTACTAAGCATTTAACAGTTAAATAAAAAAAGACCAACAATATTTATTTTTAAAAATTATTCTATGAGAAAGCTAATGTAAAGGCATAAAACAGAAAACCCTTACTCATAAACTTTCACAAATACCGCATATCCAACAATCATTAACTAGTCACTTCTTTTGTTATATTCTCACAATTTTATTGATTTTCTATTCCAAAAACTAAGGCAATGTTTGGATTTGTTTTGGGCACCATTTTGGTTGGATTATTTGACCAACTCATGTTTGTTTCTCCATATTCTGGGCCCAAAAGTGGTTCAAAATTTGGACAAAAAAAAAGGTATACTTTTTCAACCCATCAATCAGAGTTGTCCCCACTTATCTAGGTGCTGCATTTCTCTCTCTAGCCTCCACTAAACCCATATGGCCGTATCTTTCTCTCCCTCCCTCTCTTTTTATGTGATATTATTTTATAAATCATCATTTGTATGTATATATATAATTCTATTTCTATAATTAAGTATTAAAAACAAAATATTATAATACAATTTTTAATCACATAAATTAACAAATGCATATATATAATTTGCTTGCTCCTATAAATTTTATTTCCTTTCAAATTAAACCAAAACACCATCCCACATATTTATACCTTAATTTATTTATCACATGTCTATAGCATTTTGCCCCTCAAAATTATATTTTCATATAATTTAAATCTAAAAATAACTTAATGCCAAATCTTATAAATAAATCAATGTTCAATATATAAAATAAATAATAAAATATGATTTTAGTATCATAGATAAAGATAAGATATGTTAGTATAAAAGAATCTCACATAAATTTTTATAATAATTTTACATTATTTTATTTTATATATGTTAATACTTTTCATTTAATTTTAGATACTTGTGTTATACATATAACTATTAATTTATTTACGTAAATATTTAATAATTTATTTATTTATTTTAAATTATAATATAAGCAAATATATATTCATATATATTATTATTATCATCTTAATATTATAATATAACTTTCAATCATTATTTAATTACTAACAGACAAAAACTGTCATGATTTGACTGCTACAGTAACTTATGTTCCCTCTCAAAACAAAACCAAACACTATCTCACCAAAAAACCCAATCAAAAATCAATTTTCCAATTAAACCAAACACTATCTCACCAAAAATGCACGTGTCCCCAAAAATTTGTCACCAATAATTCTCACCAAAATACCCAACAAAAACAAAACCAAACATACCCTAAGGTTGTGAAGGTGTTAACAGTTAGGTTTGAAGCTATTCTTTTCTTTCATCGCATCCCCTCATACATCAACTCTTTTAAATTATTTTGAAGTCCAGTTAGACAATGTTTAAACAATCTTAAAAATGCTTATAAATCTTATCCTTGTATCATAAAATAATATATATATATATATCAAATTTTTTTGGACACATTTATTTTATTAGATAAAAACAGCAAATCGTCCAAAACGGCCCCAAACAGTTCAAAATCCTATAAACAGCATCATTGGTTTTTTTTTGAAAATGGCAATTTAAAATTATTCTAATAAAAAATAGCACTTGGAAATTCGAGTTTAAGTTAGAAAAAAAATGAAATTGCACCAAGAATATCCTAAGGATTAAGAAGTCGACCCCTTAAGGCTGGCGGGTCAAATTGACCCGGCCACTTTTGGCTCCTAGGCTGATTGGCCCACTTTAATTATTTAATATTTTTGAATTATTATCTATAAATATATAATTTATTATTTTTATTCTAAATATTTTGTATATGCTGCACTTTATTTTCAAAAAAAAATTATATATTATATAGTTATAATATAGTAATTCAAAAAATTAAAATAATTGTAGTGGATCAAATCAGCCCACGAGCCAAAATTGGTCGGACCAATATGGCCCACTAGCCTTAAGAGGCCGCCACTAAGGCTCCCTATGCCTAATGTGCCAGCCTTAGCGGGCCGGTCCATAAACTCGTTATCACGTAGGCTCGTTAAAGGCTTGCTTAACACCATTAAATGCACTGATATACATACATATAATAGATTTTAGCTCGCCGTCAGCTAGGCCACACTCAAGGAAAATGATTTTTTATTCAAAATCATGTTCTATCTTTTATTAAATATATTTAGATTTTGACACATATAATTCTCAAATACATGCACTTACTAAAATATATTTAACATGTATAAATTTCTTGATACGTTTCAAACATTTATATATTGAATTAGAAAATAAATAAAAAAAATTGTAATTAAAAATTATATCCTCATAGTCAAATGTTTTTGGTAAAGAGACTCTATTAATCTCTCTATTACTCACACTTCAAAAAATTATAAAGTATTGTGTCGGACACCTGATCGGACATAACACTCCACTGACACTCTCCGACACCGTGTCCAAAATTAAAATAAATTTGTCAGCTTAAATGAAATAAAAAAAATAAAATATGAACACCGTAATGGATGCAGTTAGAGAGTGTGTCTACTATTTATGTATTATTTGTGACACTTAATGTTATTTCACTTATTTTTTGTGATTTTGAAAACTGAAATATTCATTTTACTTTCAAACATATATAACTTTACAAATCAAATATAAATTTATAATGTACAATAGTCATTCTTATGGTTTATTTATCTAACTAGTCATATTTTAATTAGAATGAAAATACTAATTTATATATTTTAACGTAAACTAATGAACATATATATGTATATAATATATATATGGGCTTTTTGTATATAACCCCCGAGGTATTTAGCATTAGCAAATAACTCCTCGAGGTATGAAATCTTAGTAAAGAACCCTTTTTGTTAAGTTGACAGTTAGTCAACAGTTAAGTTTCTGGACAAAATTGTAATCAACAGTTGACAGTTAGTCAACAGTTCAGTTTATGGACAGTTAGTCAACAATCAATAGTTAAGTTTAGTTCCAATTAAGTTGATCTAACATAAATAAATAAATTTTAATTCACTTTGTACAAAAATATTTTTTCTCAATTTCAAATGTTTATTTATTTATCGAAAAATTTAGATATATTATATTATTCTATCTAATAATTTAGTTGTGATAATTAACTAAAGATTACCTTTTAGTGGTGTTGGTCACAAAAATTTAAATTAAGATTGTAAAATGGGAAAAGTTTATAGATTCTCTTTTTATTTTCAAAATATTAGAGATAAGTATGCATTAATTCGTTTTTGCTATTTTAGTTGTAACCATTATTAAAAAAGGATTCAAGTCTTATTAGGCATATAGAGTGGGGAATATATGTAGAAAATAAATATAAATTAAAATTTTTATGACCAACACCACTAAAAAGTAATTTTCAATTATTCAATTATCACAACTAAATTATTAGATAGAATAATATAATATATCTAAATTTTTAGATAAATAAATAAACATCTGAAATTGATTAAAATTATTTTTGTATAAAGTGAATTAAAATTTATTTATTTATGTTAGATCAACTTAATAGGAACTATGAATATAATAAAATGCATTATGTAAATTACAATTTTGCCCATTAACTTAACTGTTGACTAACGGTCAACTTAACAAAAAAGGTTCTTTACCAAGATTTCATACCTTGGGCGGTTGATTGCTAATGCTAAATATATTGGGGGGTTATATACAAAAAGTCTTGATATATATACACACATTTTATTAGCAGTTTCGTGGCCGCGTCATGTTCTAATATTTTTAAAATGCCATATTTCGTGTCCATGTCGTGTCGTTCACCGTGTCCCGTGCCCGTGTATCATAACTCTTGTCTAATGATTTGTTACTCATTTTATAAAATATACTATTAGGGGTGATTCTAAGGTGGTCTGGGTGTTCGGTACCCCCAACATTTGGGAATGTTGGTTCTAAGTGGTCCAGGAACAACAGTCCCCGGACCACCTTAGAATTTTCCATACTGTTAGGGTTTGGCCTGTCGGAAGCATGATAGAATTTTGAGTACATAGACGTCAAACCTGTTCTTCTTCCCAACGTAAGCCGGATTGATGACTGCAAATTCGAGACTTCTGGTGGACACAGGTCGTCTCGTCACAATCTTCTCCTTCACATTTATTTCAATTCTTTCCAAAGTCCAGTGAATTAAATCCATGTGATCCAAGACATGCTCCACCGGCAAAGCATTCGGAGCCACCATCACAATGGTGTCGCCGCCGTCTTCCTCCCACGCATTAACAGCATGCATTATATTAAGCCCCGGCACATCAACCCACCACATCTCGCTCTCATCCATGGCGTATCTCGGAATTATCCCCAGACTCGACACTTTCGAACAATCAACACTCATTGGCGCCTTCCCTCTTAAGATATCTCTCAGCTTGAACACGATCTGCGTGTCATTGAAAACGACATAGTTTTCTGATATAGCAAAGTCATGGATGAGCGACGCTTGCTTTAAGGAGAAAATCGGGATTTCGGGTTGCTTAATTCCTTTGCTATCGATCCTGAAATATGTCAAGAATGGGGGAACGAAACTGTACCTGAAAGCAAAAGCCTCGCCGGTTTCCATGTCGATTTTCGGGTGAGCTGTCATATTCATGAAGTTCTCACCGAAGGGTTCATGGCGGCCTAAAGTAATTATATCTCCAGAACTAGTTATTTTCACTTCATAAGGAAGATCAGATTCTTCGAGAGCGAATAGTTTACCACCAATCAACGCCAGATTTGTGTTGGCACGACCGAGGCCTCTTCTAGGGTCGTATTCTCCGGCGAGAATCCGGCCTAATGCAACGGAGACACGAGCAAGGGAAGCGAAAATGCCGTTGAAGGCGGAGAATACGTTGATAAAAATCGGGGCGCCAATTTCTCGCTCCACAGTGAACTTCTGTGTTTTCACGAAACGGCTGCAGAATGTGGCTTTGCCGTCGGAGATGGTGACGGCATTGAGCATGCCGTCTCCGTCGAAGAGATGGTGGGGTCCACGGGGGATGAATTGAGGGTTTGGGCCGTTGCGAATGTAAACTCCGTTCAACGATGGCGGAAGGGAGCCCTCAACGACGTCGCACGGGGTCGGGGGAAGCTCGTCAACGGGGGCAAAGTTGCCGGAGAGTACATGTTTGGGGTCAATGGAAGGGCGGAGGGGAGAGTCTAAGAAGTTGCATATAAAAGTATCTAAAGAGTTGAAGAATGTAGTAAGAAAAGATTGTTTTTTTATTCTTCTAGTTTCTTTGGATTTTTGTTGTGATGAGGTTGAAGGGTTTCTTGAAGTGATTAATGCTGTAAAGGCTCTTTGATGCAAAGATGTTGTTCTTGTGGTGGAAGATATCTTAGATCTTTGATGAGTTGAGGCATCATATTTTTCATGAACTTTATGAGATGAAATTTTGAATTTAAGGACTAGTAATGGGGGTGAATGAGTTGGAGCATGTTTTTTGAGGGAAGAGGGGGAAAGGATGTCCATTTTACTTTTGTGGACATTTATCAATTTAATATCATGTGATTTAAATAAAGAACACCAAGTTTTTTTTTTTTTGTTTGGGGAAAGATTAAAACACCAAGCTTTGGTTATATATACATCATATATAATTTTAGAGTGATTACACTTGCGACCTTACCTTATACATAAACTTTATAATTGATAGTAGTGTATTTTAGTTATATACATATATTTGATGATGAATTATTTTATTTAGCCCCCAAAAATAAAATGATATTTCTTAGTAATGTATTATACATGACAATGATATATATTTTAGTATTATTTTTGGCGGAGTTATCTTTCTTTTCAAGATATCTTAACTTTAAGAAAATCCAAAACTAATCCCTTAAAAGCTTCTTGATGTAACATTATATGACAAACAGGGTTGCATATTGATACGTCTTCAATTCGAGTAGAAGACAATACTCCAGAATAATTTAGAGAGAATAGAGATAAAAACTAAAATTTAACTAAAAACTTTTTCATTCCATAATTCTTTACTATAAATAGTGAAAGACTTCTTATTGAACTAGAATACTAAACAAAGTAAAACTCCTAAGAAACAAAATAACTAAACCTAGTAGGACTCTGAATAAACCTAATTAAACAAGGACTCGAATTAATAAACTAAAATATAATAATTAAATATGAAATAACTAATTATATCATATCACATATCGCCTCAAAGATTGTAGAGCAGAATATATAGCTCATAAATCATACTTATTGAGTTTGTTTAGATAGTTTCGGCTTGATACAATTATATTTGAATTTTTTGTGCATGAATTAAGTTATTTAAAATTCATGTAACACGATGAGAGTTGTTAAGGTCGAAATTGATGTCCCAAAATTATGATTAGTTATATACAATACATTAATATTTCAATATAACTATAATTATCAATAAAATATGAATTATATTGAGATTTTGTAAAGATTGCTCATTCTACTAAGTCACAAAAAATATCTACATTTAGACAAGGAAACAAAGAGGCCGATTAATAATAGCCTCTTATTTTAAGTTTGATGCGTGCAAGTCATAATTGAATACCCACAGTTCACCTTATTTATATCGTGATTCACATGTCTACGTAGTGAGCTAGTTCTCTCTCTCTCTCTCTCTTTTTAATTTTTGATAGATTAAATGTAGGTGGCTATAGTTCGAAATATATATGAATATGAATAATATATGTATTGATTTTGGTGGATTTTGAAAGATTCATCTTAGTAAAAAGTTTGGAGCCGGGCACGAGAAGATTTTGTTGTTGGGGTTATTGCAGTCAGATTAAAAATAAGATTGAAATTTGAGGGAAAAATGAGCCGAAATGGGTTATGTTTTAAGGCTTATTTGTTTCTTATTATGTCTGGATTTGTTTCTTAGGATTGTGTTTATTAGGGATTAAACATACTCCAACGCAAAATATAATTTTAGTCAATAAGATATTGCGATTCTAGTTTTAGTCCTACCTTATAAAATTTTAGAAAACGTCTCAACATTTCACACTAGTTGCAATATTAATCATCATTTTTATAATAATATTAGTCTCGTACTTTATTAATGTTATTTTAAGTTGTATTTTGCATTTTCAACTAAATAAAATGTATTAAGCAACCCTTACACAAATATTATTCGAAACCTAGTAAGAATCAGTAGTAGAAATCATTGAATGTTATATATCTTTTCATGATGATGTCAGTTGGATGATGGCTCATGCATGTTAGGGTTGTGGAATTAGATTTTAGATCCATGATGGCTCATGCATGTTTAGGGTTGTAGGATTGGATTTTAGGGTTGGATATCGGCCTGCCTAACAAAACGAGGAGTGTACATGTGAAGTTTAGCATTTATGCCTAAATTAGGCATATAATGTACTAGCACATTTATTATGGTATTATCCCTTATTTGCCCCAAAAAAGTTCAAATTACAGTTAACTAATTTATTTATAGATTAATACCCTAAATTGGAAAGCTTAAAGCTCATTTGTGCTTTGGTTCATGTAATATGACAAATCAAATTAACTTCAATTTATTAGTTTTACAAGATTTGAAAGTCTGATTTCAACTCAAATCAGTCACTAAGAAATAATAATAATAATGAATAATAATAATGTGGGAGTCGATTGAATAGTCAAATTTAATTCATGTTTAAGTTAATATAATTTATTTGAATTCAATCCAATTAACATTATGAACAAGTTTAAAGACAATTTTTTCAAATTCAATTGACATTCAAGTTGGACAACACTTCATTTTTCACTGGACTCGACTCGAAGCATCACATCAATTTTTTATGTTAAAGTTGGAATACATCAACACAATTTAATTATTCCAAATTTATATTGTCTATCAAAATAATTCTTCTCGTTTATACGATTGATGATGTAATATTATGTTTCTTTTCATGATGATGCCACTTGGATGATGGCTCATGCATGTTTAGGGTTGTAGGATTGGATGTTAGGGTTGGGTTGCCCGGAAATTCTTTCTTGGACCGGGATCAACTTCCCACCATACAAATGCATGTGTGGTGGGTGGTACCCACTTGGGGTAGGTGAAGAAAATCACCCATCACACATGCATTTATGTGGTTATTATTGGTCCCGGACCATGAAAGATTTTTTCTTGGGTCACTCTATCTAAAAACACACAAACAATTGGGGAGTATATATGTGAAATTTAACATATTTGCTTAGATTAGGCATATAATACCTAACACATTTATTACGGTATCACCCCTTATTTACCCAAAAACAATTAAAAATATAATTAGTTACTTTATAATAGATTAATAAAAAATGACATATACTACTATTTCAATATCAGCAATTTTCCAATGACAATTAATTTAATAAAATATTAAAATTAATTAATTGCAAGTGATTTCTTATGAAATTCAAGAGAGGTGGAAAATCGTGGTATATACATATGGTATATTACATTACTTTGGATCAATATCCTAAATCAGAAAGCTAAAAGCTGGTTTGTGCTTTGGTTCATGCAATATGATAAAACAAATTATCTTCAATTTTTTTTATTCTATAAGTTTGAAATTCGATTTGAGCTCAAATCAATTCATCAAAAACAATAAAAGATGAGTAATCAATCAAACTACTCAAACTTTGAATTCCTGCTTTGGTTGATTAAAACTTGTTCGAACTCTGTTCACTTTACATTCGGAATAAGGTTGAAGACAAATATTCAAATTCAATGGATATTCAAATAGGATAATACTTCATTTCACTAGACTCGACGTGAAGCATTACATCAAATTGATAAAATAAAAATAATAGTTTTAAGTAATGATATTTGAAAATTAAACTTAATATGCTAGTTTTGAGAATTAAGACAAGTATCAATCACTACGCAACAAAATTTATGGTAAAATTTGATTGAGACAAAACATATACTACTATTTTCCCAATTGTTTTTACCATTTTGTATGCTAATGAGCTAATTATTAGTATAATATTATCTTGAACATGCAGTCAGTGTACATTTTAGGGATAATTATATTGCATATGTTTCTTAATTTTTTTTTAGTTAGTCTAATTTTTTAATTTTGGATCATAACACATACTCCTATACTATAAGAAAAATCACTTTTGGTGAAGACAGTAATTCATCATTATAGGTATCTTTTTGCTGCAACAATTTTTGTAACGATTACACTTAGTTAAATTTTCCTTACAAAGGATTAGTATTTCTTAGGAGTATTTATTGCAAAAATGATGACTCTAGTCGTCGTATAAAATACCGGTCATTACAAATAATTATTATCACAATATTATTTATCTGCTATTGTAATGGTAGTTTCCTTACAGATTATTAATAAATGATGACAGCATAGAGTTGTTACTAGTAATCTAGTAAATAATAATTTTAACAAAATATTGTTTTAACAAAATAATAAATGTTTTTTTAAAAAAAGTGCTTCGCCACCTGATGGGTCCCCAATTATGAATAGAGGTATTACCGTAATTTAATAAAATGATTGTTAAGAGCAATATTACTACGTTATGAATATGGGCCGCTTTGTGGGTCCCGAGCCCACGGCCCAGTAAGACGAGCTCATGGCCCACCAGAATCACTATAAGTACCATCTTGATTAGCTAAACTGAGGATGATCTGGTTTATACTCCAAAAATTAGAACTACTAAATACTCTCCCAAATCCACGAGATTGAGGAGTATAATATCTGAGAACTACGAAGAGGCTTGATCCTATCTAAATAGGTACGTAGGTAGCTCGAAGTTACTGAGCGCAGCCCCACTATCTAAAAACACTCTATCTGGTCTGTCGTGAGTCGGGTCGGATCCCATCCCCACGTGACCCTCACGTGACACTACTATTTAATCCCGCATTATTTTGGCGCCGTCTGTGGGAAACTCGACCAAATCACTGAAAATGCAGACTAGGTCTCAAGCACGTACCAATGGTGATAGGATGGGCGACAGCCCTTCTGCTGGAGGCACTGGAAGCAGGGACCCTGCCCTGGCGACTCATCCAAACCCCGCTGCTGGAGAAGCTCCAAACCCGCTTCCCCCACCATCAGCCCCGACAGTGGTCCCTTCCTCAGGGAGGGTATTCGAGATCACTCAGGAGGCGCTTATGGCTCTAGTGGAGGAAGCCTCTGTCAAGGCAGCCACCCAAGCAGTCCAGCAGTATGCGTTGAGACTCCCCTCTCGGGGAGACCCTCAGCCTACTCCTAGAGCGGCCAACCCCCCCACCAAGGGTAGGCCTCAGGACACACGCCACACGACTATCTCTCGGTGGCCTTTCCCCCGGAGAAGCGAAGTCCAGCGATTGCGCGCGACACCCAGGCGTGACAACCATGAGCGCGTCCCAAGGCGCCAGGCCCCCCTCGCCGAGGTCGGAGGTCCCCGACCCCCGCGGAGGTGGCGTCTAGGCACTCGGGTGTTCCAAGTAAGGAGAGGTCTCGCGGGCAACCCGAGGCCAGTGTCGACTCCCCTCAAGAGCGCTCCCCACGTGGCCGCGACAGAGAGCATGCCTCTCAGGAATCCCCTCACCGAGGTCAAAGAACTCCGACCCCCGAGAGGATCCAATCCCTGTGAGAGTCACGTAGGTCTCCTCGCCTAAGTCAGAGGTCCCCGACCCGTGGCGAGGTACACTCCAGACATGAGCCCCGAAGGTCTCCTCACCAAACTCAGAGGTCTCACCTTTCGGACGAGGCTCATTCCAAGCAGGAGTCCATTAGGTCCCCTCGCAGAGGTCGGAAGCCTCCGACTCCCGAGAGGAATCGCTCCGGGCGAGTGTCTCCTCGCAGAGGTCGGAAGCCCCCGACCCCCGAGAGGAACCGCTCCGGACTAGCTCATAGTCGGCCGCCTATCATGCAGGAAGAGGCGGCCTTACCGCCGGGAACATATGAGGAATTGCGTCTTGTGCCACTAGCAGTGGCGCCGCCAAGACGAAGCCCATTTTGCCCCACCATCCTAGCCGAGGCAATTCCACAGGGGATGAAGATCTCTCACCTAAGTGAGTATGATGGCATGGGGGATCCCCAAGAGCACCTGGATAAGTTCAGCGTGAAGGCAGACATGTATGACCTTAGCGACGCAGCTCACTGCAAGATTTTTAGGACGACCCTCTCGAGCAGAGCTTTGTCTTGGTTCAACCAGTTGCCCTTCAGTACCATCACCGGATTCGAGCAACTGACACGGCAGTTCCTCCACCACTTTTCTATGAATAAGAAGTACCCCAAAACTGCGTCGTACCTATTCACAATCGTTCAATGCGAAGGAGAGCCACTTCGGGACTATGTGAGATGCTTCTCGGTGGCGGTGTCAGAAGTGCCTCACGTCAACCATGGGTTGCTCTCTGGCATCATGCAGCAGAACTTCCGCTCAAGCAGGTTCAAGGAGTCTATAGCTGAAAAGCCCCCATCCACTCTAGACGAGTTACTGGCTCGAGCCGAGAAGTACATCCGAATTGAGGAAGCGACTGGCTTGACTGACCCCGTCAGGGCCGAGACGGGCGCTAGCAATAGGAAGGCACGAGACGAAGACAAGCTTCCGGAGCCTAAGGAGCGCCGGTCGATGCTCCCTCAGGGCTTCACCAAGTACACGCCGCTCACCCTATCTCGTGAACAGGTGCTCGCCATAGCGGAGCAGCAGGGACTGGTTAGTTGGCCAAAGAAGATGAAAGACAATCCTAATAGGCTGAAGTCAAATGACTACTGTCGTTTTCACCGTGACAAGGGGTATACCACCGAGGATTGTCATCACTTGCAAGTGGAGATAGAGAGGTTGATCAAGAGAGGTTATCTGCAAGAGGTGGTGTTCTCAATCGATGAAAGGATGGGCAACCCCCCGGTCAACGGAGTTATCCCTTGAGGGATTATCAACCTAGCTAGGTACAATGCTAATAGCAGCGAGGCGGAGCTTTCAAGATTTATTTATTTACTTCAAATATTATGTCGAGTCGGCCTAGAGCCGAGCGTTGAATAAGGTGCCTATTCGAGCACACTTTTAAGTATTTGATTGTTTATTTCTAAGCATGTATTGAGTTGGCCTAGACCAACCATTTGACAATGTGTCCTTTCGAGCATACTTTTCGTAATAATGACTGTCTAATTTTCCTTTACATCAAATTGTATGTATCAAGGATGGTATTCTGTCTAAGTGTTATCGGGTGTCGAGACCCAGGCTCCCGAACCGCTGGAGGCTGAGGCTCATCGCCCCCCATTAGCGGATGAGGCTCATCGCCCCCCAACTAAACTGCTAGAGGTTGAGGCTCATCGCCCCCCCTAACGGATGAGGCTCATCGACCCCTAACTTAACCGCTAGAGGTTGAGGCTCATAACGGATGATTTATCCAAAATTTGGACAACACCTGTCTTTTGACCGGTATATAATTGAATGAAAACTCTGACAAGGCCCCATTTTTCAATCCGACCTTTGAGAAATGGTATCGATAACATGTCTTTGATCAAATCGATCCCTCACCACATGACTTTGCCTCAGTAACAGATAATGCCGAGGCTTTGTTGATTGATATCTTCTTTTTATAAAGCAAATCGACTTCGATTCTTGAATAATCCACATCACTTCTGCTTCTATTGTAACACAAGATTCCCCTTTTCTGTGGAAAACCCCCTAGAGGTTGAGGCTCTTCGCCCCCACTAGAGGATGAGGTTCATCGCTCCCCAACTAAACCGCTAGAGGTTGAGGCTCATCGCCCCACCTAGCGGATGAGGCTCATCGCCCTCCAACTTAACCGCTAGAGGTTGAGGCTCATCGCCCTCCTAGCGAATGAGGCTCATCGCCCCCCAACTTAACCGCTAGAGGTTGAAGCTCATCGCCCCCCCCTAGCGGATGAGGCTCATCGCCCCCAACTAAACCGCTAGAGGTTGAGGCTCATAGACCCCATCCCTAGCGGATGAGGCTCATCGCCCCCCACTACTTAATCTCTACAGGCCAATCCTAATCTCCCCCCTAGAGAATGAGGTTCCATCCTTACTTGAACACTAGCATTTAGGCACCGGTACTCATAAGTGTCAAACCCATCACGCTCCCTCCACGTCTTCCAAGCCTACTGGCTTCGACAAGGGGGCATAGGGGCGAGAGAACATAAGGGCTCAGCATACTTAAACATAGTATCAATACAAGAAAAATAAAGTCGAGTTGAACTAAATCGAACAAAGGTTAACGGCAAATCAAACAAGTCTTACGAAGGCAACACGAGGTGACTAAAACTAAATAGACCTTACATCTCCAAGAGGGCCCCTACCACTTGAGACTCCAGCTTCCCAAGTGTGAGAGCTCCCCTCACTTAAACTTAGAATCTAGGTTGAGGTCATCATTATGTAACCCCCCTACGAGCACTTAAGAGGCTAGGGGCTCCCAAGTGTGAGAGCTCTCTTCATTGAAACTTAAACTCTAAGATGAGGTCACCTCTGGGTAACCCCCCTCGAGCACGTATGAGGTTGGAGGCTCTCCAAAGTCGGAAGCTCCACCGAATACAATTCTTAAAAATCGCGTTAAGTGTCGAACCCACCATGCCTCAACAACATCGTTCAAGCCCAATGTCTTCGATAGGTGGGCGTAGGACGGGGACGCGAACAAATAGAAAGATCGAGAAACGTTCAACTCATTGTACCAAACATTGAGATAAAGGCGATGCACCCCCTGGAGGGGCGCTGCACCCTCAAGGGGCACGCACCCTTAAGGGCGCGCACCCCTCAAGGGGCGCTGCCCCCCCGAGGGGCATGCTCTCAAGGGGCACTGCGCGCAGCCCCTGAGGGTGTTGCCCCCTCAAGGGGCGCTACCCCACCGAGGGGCACCGCCGAAAAAAAAAATCTTTCTTTTCGATTTTCTACTCCCGAGAGCTCACGCAGTCGAGCACTCAGGAGTGGGGGCATGTGATGGATCCCCAATTATGAATAGGGGTATTACCGTAATTTAATAAAATGATTGTTAAGAGCAATATTACTACGTTATGAATATGAGCCGCCTTGTGGGTCCCGAGCCCATGGCCCACCAGAATCACTATAAGTACCATCTTGATTAGCTAAACTGAGGATGATCTGGTTTATACTCCAAAAATTAGAACTACTAAATACTCTTCCAAATCCACGAGATTGAGGAGTATAATATCTGAGAACTACGAAGAGGCTTGATCCTATCTAAATAACTACGTAGGCAGCTCGAAGTTACTAAGCGCAGCCCCACTATCTAAAAACACTCTATCTGGTCTGTCGTGAGTTGGGTCGGATCCCATCCCCACGTGACCCTCACGTGACACTACTATTTGATCCTGCATCACCACCTAAGAAGATTTTATGTAACCTAGGATTCTAATTCTGCTGAATTAAATATTTTATGGGGAAAACTCATGTAACCTTGTCAAACAGTCTCAACGATCAACAATAACTAACGTATTTTTCTTGAAATCTACTATTAGTAATAACGTTCAGTTGTGCACTACTTTTAGGGTAATCATAATTTTAATAGATCTACATAATAGATTTCATTTTAACAATATCGTTATTATGTGTCTACAAGTTTATCAATATATCTAATGCATAATGGATAACAATTAAAGTCAAGACAATGTACATATCAAAAATATATATGTTTGTAAAAAAAACTATACATAATTTTAATAGATCTATCATAATATATGTCTGTAAAAAACTATATTTTCTTAGTTATCTCAAATCATGCATTAAAATTTGTATATATGTTAAAGATCATGTATATATGCCACAAGCAATTTTACTAAAAAAAAATAATAAAGCAAAAGAGGTTTTCGAACCCATGCATGCTACAAGAAAGCTTGTATTTATGTCTGAATCCTATAGAGGAGGATAAATTAATGAGTATGGAGTTGAAGCTACACCCGAACCCTAACCTCAAACTAGTCAGATTAAGATGTAAGATTAGATAGGAGATTCTCTTTAAAGACTAGACTATAAAAGGAATCATCAGACCAGGAACTTGGAAATCGCGAACCTGCTGCTCGCTCGTGACTTGTGCTAATGCGACTCGGGAATGAGGGCAGGCAACTGTAAGACTACTTGCTCTTTGTCCCAAACTCGGTAGCTAATAAGTAGAACAACTTCCTATGATCACTCGACTCTACCCTAAGAGCTCCGCTTCTCAGGGCCCTCTGCCTCAGAGTGACCCCTCCGGGGCTATCCAGTCACCCGGAGCATTTTTTGCATGTTGACTCGGAACTATACCAACAACAAGAAAGAATCTCTCTCATTCAATCATGGTAGGATCGGTCAGACAGGATTCTTTCTTCTCCTAAGTGCAGGTCTAGCTCTGATTAGTTCCTCTTTTAGGTATCTTAGCATTTTGCCGCAAGGAGCTTTTCGAACTTTTTTATCATGAGCATGAATCTCTCATTTCACCTCAAGGTGCTAGCACTCTTTCCGCTCCTCATATCCTTTCTAATATGTCCACTGGTCCGTCCTTACTCTAGGGTTCGAGGCAAAAACTGAACGTATTGGTTTGATGGTTTGGATGCCCATGATCTCAGGGTTTTCTGTCGAGGGGATATAAGCTCTACAAAACTAATCTCTGAGACCTTGAAAGATTTTTCCAAGGCTTCGGGATTGAAAATAAACGCAAGCATGCTCATATTTTACAAGAGATGATTACTTATAACTCGGATCATATTCCTCATTCCCAACGCTGGAATGTTGAGTTCCTTCATCAAAATCAAAGGAAGAGCTACAACTGCTGCAACAGCTAATTAAGCAGGAAGGCCCGTAGCGACAATGATTGATCCTTCTTCCTTCTCTTATTAGTCATTCCGCATTGCCAGTCCACCCCTCATTTTACTACCATATCAAAGATATGCCACATCAGACCGAACTTAACCAGGCTTTGGTCCTTACTAGGATTGACCTTTTCCCTTCACTTAGGTTTTAAAGAGTGAGGGCAATGGACACTAAAATGCGCCTGAACACCCACACACCTGAAAGGGCCATCTATCGAAACAAGTTATAGCATATCTATCTCAGTCCGTCCTGCAACCAAGTCAAGAGGTAGAACAAATGCATCCTCAAATGAGACAGATGAAAGCATAACCACTCACTCGGGCGTGAAAAATAAGAAAGGTCCACTTTCCATTAGCCGAAGTCGACGCCTGGCATTAGCGCCATCCTATCATCTCGTTTGTGAGCTTGCATCTTGTACTTCTCCTGTCTCTGAAGGATCGGACCAATCAATCAGTACTAGTTGAAGTAATGAAAATTCTCCCCTATTTCTTTGATGAGAAATGCGAAACGATAAAAATGGATTCCGAAATGGATAAGTAGGCTCTCCTATCTGGAATTTGTATGGGTGAAACGCCCGATTTCGCCTACAACTTTATCATCAAAGGTTTAAAGAGGTATCCAGTCAATATTTGTCTTCCTTCCTCCGATAGTTGCTAATCACTTGATTCAAGTTTGAAAACAGGATCAATCGAGGCCTAATCAGTTAAAATGCCGGTTAGTGTTGGAACAAGAAATTCTAAAAGAGAAGAAATTCCTTTTATTGATTCTTCTAGTGAGAGCAATCCATCAATAGGGCTAGTGGGAAACCTTTTGCCTTGCTTGATACTCCGATCGAGCAAGCTATGGGCTAGAGCCAGAACTCGTATCCACCAAAATCACATAGAACACGAGGGCCAGAGCTCCCTAAAGCCGGGAGCGAGGACCGGAGCTCAAAAACAAGCCCTCTGTCCCACACATCTAACCAGCTCGCGTGGTTCACCGGTTCCACCGAAAACTCTCATTTGTTGAAGCGGAGCGTACTGACTTTCATACAGGTGTTCCATGGCTAGTCGTAGGCGAAAGCGGGCGTTTCGGAACCCAAAGTCAATCGTTGAGTGAACTCTATCTTCTTTGTGTTAGTTAACCTAAATCGCACCCTGACTGCTGAGATGGGGCTCGGCCTCCGAACCGTACGTGGGACGAGTTGCTGACCCAGAGTAGCATCGGTACGTGAATTTCTGGTCATTAGTGGGAGTTGCGCACTTAGATAGTTTGTTTAATCTATCTACTTGTAGAGTCGAGTGATCATAGGAAGTTGTTCTACTTATTAGCTACCGAGTTCGGGACAAAGAGTGCACTCTGCGGCTTTTCCTAACATCTACTACTGGTGGGGTAACAACTAGTTTTGGTATGTTGGGAGATATCATTATGCGGAACCCAATTCCTACATTGCATTTGTGGGTAAAAGAGTAATTGAACAAACATTGAATAAAATAGTACTCGAAGGTTCCCAAGCGGTTGAATATTTATTCTTGCTCCAAATAGACCATACTCTAGGTGTTCTAAATTCCTAGGTTGATCGTGCCAGGTAGGATATTCTTTAGTAGTCCCTCTAGTCTAGTTCCCAGGGGCTGGGCTATCCGGTGTGTCTGCTTCCACGCCTTGGCCAACTGACTCAACCCATGGGTCATAGGAATGAACTGTTTTGCCCGATCTGTCTCCTATGCCTTGCTTGCCTTTTCCCCACGGCCGATTGATGTTGTTCTTTAGGCAGTCCACTAGCCGTGTGTTTTCACTTCTTAGCTAAACTAGATACATAAGGAACCATGCATTTTTAATTTTTGCTTTCTGGGAAGCCTGCTGTTCTACAAGCCCCGCTTGCCCTATAACCCGAGTTGGTTTATGGGGGCTAGTGTCATTCATGGGGGCATACAGAAGGGAATTACAAAAAAACTGTTACACAAAAGTGAAGAAACTTGTGGTTGGTATTGTCCAAGTCCTGGATTACTTGACTAGACATACCTGCCCTCGTAATTGATAGATAGAAACAACATGGCAAATTGAATTGAGAGGAATCAGCAAAGAAAAGAAAAAGAGGATACCTTAACCAGAAAAGGATGCCTTTTTGCAACCAAAAACTCATAGAGGTCGTACCGTGTAACTTTTGCTAAAAGATGTCTTATCCACAAGGATTGGTTGGGATGGGACTTTATGAGATGCGCAGATCATATCCGCTGCATGGTGTTCAGTCCCAAGCACTAAAGTACAGTTAGTCTCCTGCGTCACTGATAGCTCGCAGAGCGAACCTGGTCGTATGAGTAGTTTCATTACGTTATGTGGAAAGATGAGGATTGGAGGAATTGAATCACTTGTCGGTTAGAGGGTGTACGGGACCCCCCGCTAAAGCCCCATCTAATTCAAGAACAAGCCCTTCTCGTCTTCCTCATGGGGAAGAAGTTCCCATGCATTCTACCTCAGATTATCTTATTCATAAGCTACCGGCACGAAAATGAAAGGGGCGGGCGAAATTACGTGTGAGAAAGAACCTCTTGGTGGAGTCCAGTCCCCCGAATAGCACTACTTAGTGACTAGGAGCATGAACTCTGTCCCTTACCCTTAGGCCTCTCCCCACAATTCACATTTCATTTTTGGCAATGCCCTCTTGATCTTCAGCCTTATTTCTCATCGAATAGGCATCTAAACCAAGGAGACATGTCCAAATCACTCTTGATGAAGAGTCCATGGACTCTCTTCCCTGTGCTTTCAAAAGAAGAGAGAAGCCACTTTCCCCACCATCTTTTTGGGACTAGTCTATTAGTTCCATAAACGAACCTAACCATATAGAAAGATTGGATTACCTGAGCATCATAATAGAGAGAATTTGATATAAATAAGCAATTGCTTGGCATAGTCAATCGACGGATTGAGAACCGTAACTAATCCTTTCATTTATGCTATCAATTCTCTTTCAAATGAGGAAGGGGGAGTCTTGTACGTAAGGTAGAGATCTGGCTACGAGGATAGACTTCCTTCCTCTATATCATATCCCCTGGGAATGAGTTTCCCTACATGTGGCTCGTTCGTTCTTTTCGAGACGCGCTTAACTAATAAGATAGAAAGGGCTCGCTTGTTTAGTAAAGTCCAGTTTTTGGCCAACTCTTGCAGGTGATGACGATGTCGAGTTGACGGCAGAGAAAGACTCGGTATTTAGGCGATCTGCCCGGTGGCGTGGTACGTAGTGGGTTTAGTACGCCCCGCCAAAACGGCTCAGTCTCTTAGGTAGAGTTGAGCTCTCCATTGCCTTTTGAGGCGAAAGCCTTTCAAGCCAGCCAGCTTCAGTAATTCTCTTCACTTAATTATGACCCGAGAAGATGGCACTGATTTCAATGACCTTTTTTACTTGATTTTAGTACCTTTGACCAAGTCAGCGTAGATCGGCTTTCCTCAATAGGGATCTATAGGAGGAAGTGTACATGGACCAACTTTTTGGCTTCTCACAGGAGGGCAGCGAGCATTTAGTGTGTAGATTAAGGAAGTCGATATACAGGTTTTTTGTTCATATGTTAAAGGTTGGTAAGGTTTTGCGCGTTGTATCGAATTAAACCACCTACTCCACCGCTTGTGCAGGCCACCATCAATTCCATTGAGTTTCGGTCTTGCGACCGTACTACGTTACTGCAAGTGGATGTGGAGTCAAACCACAGAAGGATTATCAGTCCTGTTGAGCTAGCCTTTCCACTTTTTTTCCTTTACTCATGGGTGGGGCAAGCCCTTCTATTGTGGTTCATGGTTTCTCTTAGCTATATGGTTCATCCGAGGGAGAGATCGAACTTCAAATAGTAATGGAGATTCTATAAATTATCCAACAAGATATTTCTTTATTGAAAAATAATTTGAATTGGGGTTTTAAGTTGGTAGAAATTATTAAGAAGTACTCCCCGCGATTTCGATCCAAGGTATGCTCCTATCCACCGATCAAGTTGTACAAAAAGATCATTTTTGCAGCAATCCAAAACTACAAAAAGGTTTTATGAGATTCAAAAGGTCTATTTAGCGCCTCGTGGCTATGTCATAATAGATCCGAACACTTGCCCCAGCTCTTTGCCTTTCTTGTTTGCTTCACCAATTGAAGTTTCGAGTGCCTGCTCCAGTTGCTAGCGAGCGGGATTCTGTTTGTTGTACTGGAAGAGATCCCATTTCCTGAGTCTACCTATGCTAGAATCTCTTTTGCTATCGGTACTTCCAATCTTAAATCTTTCCTTCCTCCTCTATTTTCATTGCACTCAGATAATATTTTTCTAGCTCATCTCTTCTTCTGGAAGCATGATTCCCTCAGGTTTCTTGCTTAGATGGTGTTAATTTAAAATTGAATCAAAAAATTAAAAAAGACCTAAAGTTAGGGACAAAGGTCAGTCCTAGAAAGAACCCTGTATCTGGCACCTCCAATACGACATAATGAAATGTTAGAAAAAGTGAACGAAAAGAGTAATAAGAAGTGAAAAGGACAGAGACACATCCCAACCAGAAAGCAAAGTTCCCTCTGATGGTATACTTAATGTAAGCGAGCTCTAAGATCACATCTTTGGAATAAAATCCAATTAGAACTACAAGGAAATATCATTTGTTTACAAATGACTTATACGAATGATTTAGGAAAGAAAAGATGAAAAACTTTTTTCAATTTTCCGATGACCTGGTAGCCTAGTCGGGATTATTGCGTTGGATTGCTTAGCGGAGTAGTACACTCTTTTGACGGACGGAGTGCCTATTGCACATGGAAACATGAAGCCAATCCAGCAAGAAAGTTCGAAAGTCATTAGGTACGGTTTAATCATCCTAAGCTACCTCACCACACTAAGTCTAGTATATGCGCCCTTGGCCCAAGGATAGAGACAGGGCTAATGCTTCGGCCAATGTTTGGTGCAGCACCTGCATTTTGGTGATTGTATCATGGATTTGAATCCCATTTCCTTTGGCACGGAAATGAAAGGGGAAGGCGAAATTACGTGAGAGAAAGAACCTCTTGGTGGAGTCCAATCCAAGCCCTCGACAGTTCCAAACGAGGCAATTCATGGACATCGTCACGAGTAAGCCTCCCTTTCTTTATGTTTTTCAATCGCCTTTGATGATTATCAGTGCTGGTATCCTATTCCTTTAAGATATATAGTCAGATAAGATTCTGGTTTCGAAATAATATGTCCCTATAACTATGAATTTTTTACTAGATGAGGTATCAGAGCAGAGTTTTGTTTCCCTTTCGATTTCTGCTAATTCTCTTCTTGTTTCCATGCCCATGCTTGACGATAGCAGTAGATATTTCTATGCATTCCTCCGCCAAGTCTAGTTCCTCTCAGTCTCTCGATTGCAGCGGCCAGGTCTTCCAATGAAAGCTCATTCATCCCTCCGTCTATTTGAAGGAATGAAAGCTCAACCGGAACTGCAAACAAACGCTAGATTCAAGTCCTTTGGTTGCCATACACCAATAAAGAGTGGGAGAGACAGTACAATGAATCCATTTGCTAGATCCAATGGGTTCTTGGGCGATCCCATTCCCATTTTCATCTATCGAAGCCCAACCAAGTGAGGCCCTTCCACCGAATCTGTTCAAAGCTTTTCTTCGGGTCAAACAAGCGACTCACGTGGGACGATACCGGGGAGAGAATGGGACTGCGTCGAGGTGGTGAACAAGACAACTACATTTTGGCAGATTGGCCCGAGAAGAGAAAGTCATCGCTTCTTTGTGTTAGTCTTTCCAATTTCGCAACTCTTACTTTTTTGGGGCCTATCCTGAATGAGAAAGATACAAAGCCTGTTGACTCTGATGCTTGCTTGATGGGAGAAATGGGTTGGGATCCTGCCTTGCCTATTATATCGGACGTCAAGTCTTGCCCGACCTCACTGAGTGGATCTGCTGCCCATACCGTAGCTATTCCTCTTAGCTTTATTGGAATAGGTGCCCAAGCTTCTTTGGCTAAATAACATCTCCCGCAATGTAATAAAAAAATGGAGGATGTGATTCAAATGAAGATTTGTGCTTCTCCAACCTAAAAAAGGGACGAGAAGACTACCCACAAAAAGCAGGAATGAATCTGAATAAGAGAAATTCAGCTACAAACGAATGAATAGAGGGTTTCGCTGGAACAGGAAATCCTCCTCATATGTGACAATATATGATCATAAAATGTACAAAGCCTACAGACTTGTGAGTACGCTCGCGTACTATACACAAACAAACTTCAATCACTCCCAAGCGTAACTCCATGATAAGTGCCTAGAACCTGTATGCTCGTGCTTTCCGAAAAAGCAGGTCCGGCACTCTACGGTAAGCCAAAAGAGCTCAAACTCTTTTTTTGAGTTTCACTGAGATAGTGGAGTCTTATAAAAGACGCCACTCTACGAGGGAACCCAGGTCGAGTCTTTGCGAGTTCATCCTAGCGAATGTTGAGTTTGGGCGCTTTAACCATTCAGCCATGGTTGTAAAGAGACTCAGCGAGTGAACTAGGTTTTGGTATTCCTTCTCGAAATTCTATTTCTTCCTTTAAAGGAGATTCGAGAAAAGATGGAATAGGAAGACGTGTTTCCAGAACGAACAAGATAGGTTCAGGCCACTGCCCACATTCTCTCCAATTGTTTTGAAAGAAAATTCCATCAAAAGAGTGGACATTTCTGACATCTCTTGACACCTTTGATTTCTTTCTATCTTTCCGAAGGAGTGAGTGAGTGGCTCCCTCATGGGAGGTACGAGCGGTACTATGGGAATTTGGAGCAAATCAAGCTTGGTTTGGTCGCCCTAAGCCGAAGCTTCTTTTTATTTATCTTGCCTAGCATTAGGATGGGGTTTTCCCTTCTCCTCATCCGAAATTCTATATAGGCTCTTCCTTTTGTGCAACCTGATCGTTCAAATCCTGCCTCTCCCACTTCTTTGTTGTAGACTTCAGAGAAGAGAAAAGAGGCATTCGTCAGCGTAGGAAGGCCGACCGAGTGAAGCTCTTTCTTATTTTTGGAAGTGCCGTGAAGTCAAATTGTATCGTATGTTAGTAAGAGAGGATGGCGATTGCGATCTCTAACAGATGTTCCCGATCTTTAATTTCATTTAACTCCCCTCTTTTTTGGTAAGGAAACACCTAAAAGAAAGACCCATGCCGTCTCAGCTTACTATTGACTTTAGGTTGAATGTTTGCAAAGAACTCATTTTCTGCAGTTGAAAGCTAAGAAAGCTAGGGAAGGGATCACAAATTCCTTGCTTAACTTGCTTTAGCAGCCATATGATGATTCAAGTTCATGGTAGCCGTAGTAGTCCCCTTGGGCATGCTCTTGCTGGTTGTAGCCTTTAAGTAAAGAGTCGTATCCCTACGATACTGATCACTCGTCACTGATTAAGGTTAGCTCTTCATAGTAGTATTCTCTTTCAGATCCCGGCTTTGAAACTCTAGTTAGCTATTCGAATTCTTTGTTTTCTTTTCATGGATGGCTTAGTCCGATCTTCCTTCCGGCGGCTGGCGATTCTTATGGTGTGGTGGCAAACCTAGGGGTAGGAGAATGGATTGAGCGAAGGATTAAGGGGAAGGGTCTTTCCTATTTAAATGACTAATATGAGAAGGAGGGAGCCACCATTGTTCGTTCAGTTCATCAAGCGTCAATGCTACTTAGTAGGCTCGCCGACTGGCCTTTATGTTAGTTCGCCTATTGGCTCAAAGAAACTATCTTGCTTGGGCGATCTTCGGTCGAGAAGGAAATGAAATTATAAATTTATGTATGATAAAATAGAAACATAAAAATTATTCAAAATTAATTAGCGATGTGTGGACCAACTTATATCTACAAAATTGTGTGAGGATAATTGTTTTTGTTAAAGTATTTAATATTGTGAATGGTTGACGGTATGTTAGGAATTTCTTTGTTAGAAGTTTTGATGATGACAAGATAGGACTTAATGTTAGACCCCTTGAAATGTAAGTTTTGTTTTTCATAGAAGATCATGTATCAAGCAATAGGATGTTTATCGATTTGTAACTTTTAGATTTGGTGATGTTCTGTTCGTTCTTTTAGTTTTGTTAGTCTTAACGCCTGAAATGTTAGTAGAATTCTGAGTGAGTCTATTAATATGAAGAGGTTTGAATAATTCGCAAGAGGCGAGTTACAATTATAAGGTCATCCGTAATATCAAATATCTCAAGCGACATCGTTCTACAAGCGACTATCTATGTTCAATACAATGCTGAGTTATTGATAGCTTCCATCATAAGCAATTGGACATCATATGTCATCTCAATGCATTTAATGTTCAACGGGCATTTATTTAAAACCATTTAATGCTTATCAAAGGTATTTAAGATAAGCATTAAATGCATATACTACTGATGGAATATGGAGAGCACCAAACCCATTGGATGTCACATAAGACAATTGCCGCAGTCTGAACAATTACAACAATTAATCCGGGATTCACCAACCCGTCTAACTTTTTTGAGCGGAAAAATTACACGTGCCTCAGAATGTATCTAATGGATCTTATAAAAGGTCTCAACGGATCTAATGTATGGTCTCAATGGATATATTCCGAAACCTGTGTATAAATAGAACTTCAAGAACAAGAGAACAAGAGAGATTCGAACAAGTGAGAAAATTCACAAGCTTAAACGATCACATCCTAAGTCGAAATAATCTCTTGATTCTGAACTTCACACTCAGAAAAACTCGAATCCTGAGCATCCATTCAAATCGATATTTCTCTATCTCTTTCTCAAGAAGAACCTGAACTGAAGAGAATATCAACAAAATTGTTTGACTTTTGCCAAAACAAACAAACAAATTTCTGAGTGAAATTAGTCATCCTCTCTTTTAAACTGTGTGAGGAAAGTTGTAGGATATCTGCAGTATTTCTGTGTAAGAGAAGCAGGTCACTAAAAGTGTTCTTAGAGGCAAACGCTTGTGTAGCTAAGAAGCTCAAGACATTTTAGTTTGTACATTGTGTTGGAGAAGACTCTATGTGACTCTTCGGATTCAATATAGTGAATTCCTTCGTTAGCGAATAAGAAGGACGTAGTTGTGATTACACCACCCAGCGAACCTTGCAAACTGTGTCTCATTTACTTATTGCTTTATTTCTGTTCTTTATTGCACATTCATTTATGTTAAGCAATTTAGTGGAGATTATCTGCTGCATAAAAGAGTAAGTGTAGTTTCCATATATATCTATTAATTGTGTCTCTGCCTAGCATAAATATTACACAAAGCCAAAGACTCTGATTATATATTTTGCTATGCACTTAACCGTGAATCTACGTTCTGACCACTACATCTCATTGTAGTTCTCTCAACTGATTCTAAGTTGAAATCTCTTACTGAGTTTTTGCGCTCAAGTTCCTTTCAGATCATTACTGAATAGAAGAACTTATCTTTAATCTAAACGATTAACAAAAAATCGGTAACAAATGATCAGGGTCTATTCAACTCCCCTCCTAGATCTTTGTCTAAACCACTTGGGACCAACACGGTAGATGTCATGAAAAAAGTAAAAGTAATAATGTAAATATTAACAATATTTATAATAATACTATTATAAAGATATCATTTGTAGGTGAAAATTTTCTGTGGTCCAGAAGCCTTAGAAAGTTTGATAACAATTGAAGATGTCGTGTAGTGAGTTTCAATCATAGATTAAAGATTGAATTGTAGAAAGAGATAATCTATGTAGCATCTTTTACTTGTTTTACCGATGGTAGCAAATAATGATACTATTAACAAATTTACTTTTGAAATAATAATTTTTGGAGAAATTAGAGTAAAAAGATAATTATAGATGGGGGCAACCCTCGGTAGAGTTGGTAGGGCATCTGAATGTTGTGGCCTTGGTCACGGGTTTGATTCTTGCTGAAGGAATGCCTATTTGTCTTCTCTACTGTGAGCCTGTGTACTATGGGCAACGTAGACTGGTTTAACTCTCTTATGTGGTTTACAGGCTATTACACAAGAGCGAGGTTTACCCAATGCGCACCTAACGATAGCAGCTGTGAGTTTCCCTCGTCATCCAAAAAAAAAGTGAAAAGATAATTTAATTAACATTAAATTTATAAGTTAAAGTGTAGTAGATATGAAAAATATATTTTAAATTTTGAAGATTACAATGAATTATTGATTAGTAACTTAAAACTCATTGAACATACATCATTTCTCACTACGAGAAATGGTTAGTGTCGTAAACTATAATGCAAAGCAGAAGAAAGTTTTGCAATTATTATCCTTTTATTTTTTTTTCACTATTTACGTTTGAAAATATCATCAGATTTTTGTCACTTTTATGGAACTCAACATTGTATATGTTTATGATTAATTAAACGCGTTTCCACAATCTATATTTTCATGCGTATACATTCCCTTCACGTTTCATTTGGTAAGAAAATTTTGAATCATTGTACAAATAATTTGTCAATCTCATAATCATAGTTCACATAACTCTTTTGCCTCAAGTGTACCAAAAGTCAAGCCTATGTGACTGGGGATGGCAATGGGCCGGTTCCGGGTTGGAACCGGCGGATCTAGAATCGGAACCGCATAATTATTTTTGGACCCGGAATTGGAATTGGTTCCCCTATTATGGAATTGGAACCGGAACCGCCGGGTCCAACCCGTGGGTACCCGGATCCCCATGTAATTTTTTTATGTCATGTTTTATTTTGTACCTAGCCTATCACTCATCTACATTGAATTTATATAAGAAAATAATTTTACATAACGTCATTATAAACATTATATGAGCACAAAATATGATAGTAAAATGCAATCAAATTAAACTACATTGATATACCATAGGAAAAAAAATTCAAATTAAGAACTTATATATATCTTCATAAATCTATATTAAATTATGTTAACTTTACAAAATTAGCTTAAAATGCAAATAAGAACAAAAAATCTTTAAATACAAACAAAACACGTAATTTCATTATATCTTTCACATCAAAATAAAAAAAATAAAAAAAATTAGGACGCTTTTGTATTTCTTTACAATACATTATATTTACAAAATATTTTAATAGTTTCACATAATAGCATAAAACTTAGGACGATTTTACAATAAGTCAAATGAAAGTATATTTTATGTTTATGGCACTAGTATATATGTTGATTTGACCTATGCATTATGTAAATCAATTTCATTAAAATGGTCGAAATCAAATTCAATATATTGGTACAAACATTAATTTAATAAAAGATCGAGTGACAATTACACTAAAATAATTGGTGTTAATATTTATACAACTTGTGGACATGATATCTATTCCCTTTGCAATGAAATAACCTAACAAACATTTTTAATTGATTTTGGTTGGTTGAATGATCTTAGTGTTTAGTAAAACATCCACCATTAATTTTAATAAAAAAAAATCAAAAAAAAAAAATTAAGGCGGTTCCGGGTTGGAACCGGAACGGGAACCGCCCAAGAACCGTTTAGTTGGATCCGGAACCGTTTAGTTGGATCCGTAACCGTTAAGCATTGAAAGAACCGATCCAACGGGAGGTTCTGGGGCGGTTCTGGGTAGACCCGGAACCATTGCCATCCCTATATATGACCAATGCTCTTATGCTGCCTTCACTCAAAAGAAATTTCAAAGAAGCTCGGGACGAGAGGGTATCGGTATCAAAGAGAAAACCACTGTTTAGAAAGATAGCAGCCAGTTCAACTAAAGAGCTCATTATCTCTATCCCACTTCGAACAGTTCCAATTACTAACTAGCAAAGCATTAAGTCACAAACGAGTACGGACAGCTGTGATTTTTGAAATCGATAAAGTGTAATAATATAGTTTATATGTGCTATTGAAATGGCTTATGCAATATTTTTATTTAAAGTGTGTATTTGACTATGCATATTCTTTTACAAGAAATATGTACAAATCTATTTAATTTCATATTTATTGGATTTATTTCGTTAATAGTTACAAATCAAGCTATTATAAATCTGAAAGTTTTTGAATGTTAGTGAAAATTTAAATATGTCAAAATAATATTGTCGACCATAGTTCATATATTTATGTAATATCTTTTTTGTTAGCAAATGAGAGATTTACTTTATGTGATAATTAAAACGAAAATATAAAAAAATATAAGTTGACATACTGATAAAAAGTATATATGTATATATAATCTCATAAATACATCATTAAATACGAATTTCTACACTATGCACTCCTAAGGTTAGTGTGTATACATATAATCTTGTTTTGATATGTATGTTTTATATGTAAACAACAATTACACTTCTATATTGAATATTATATATTTTTAGTGGTTAAATATATGTATATATATATATACTAATTAATGACTTTCTTATACCATAATTATAAAATTATGTATTTTTTTATCACTTTTCTCTAATTTCTTAATGTCATTAAGAAAGAATGAAAATAAAGCACATATTTATAATTGAATATTGATACGAATATTCCCAAGATTGGTTGACTCATTGTGGGATTTCTCAAGATTTGATGCACACGAGTTGAATGGATGGATGGTTATCCTTAACCCAAGAAGACTCTGTGTGACTCTTCTGATTCAATATAGTGAATTCCTTCGTGAGCGAAGAAGAAGGACGTAGTTGGGATTACACCACTCAGCAAACCTTCCAAACTGAGTCTCATTTACTTACTGCTTTATTTTTGTTCTTTATTGCACATTTATTTAAATTCAACAATTTAGTAGAGATTATCTGTTGCATAAAAGAGTTAGTGCAGTTTCCATATATATCTATTAATTGTGTCTCTGCCTTACATAAACATTACACAAAGCCAAAGACTCTGATTATATATTCCGTTGTGCACTTAACCGTGAATGTAAGTTCAGACCACTATATCTCATTGTAGTTCTCTCAACTAATTCTAAGTTAAAATCCCTTACTTAGTATTTGCACTCAAGTTTCTTTCAGATCGTTACTGAAGAGAAGAACTTGTCTTTAATCTAAACGATTGACGAAAAATCAGTAACACAGGATCAGGGTCTATTTAAACCCCCCCCCCCTTCTAGACCCTTGTCCAAACCACTTGGGACCAACAAGCGGTATCAGAGCGGGGTGATTTTGAAACTTTCAAGTTTCCAGGCCTAACAGCTTGTTCAGATCCGTGTTGTGCAGAACTTTTAATATTTCTATATAGTTACTTCCACATCTCAAAATGGCTTTTATTAAAGTTCCAAAGTTAGTTGAAACTAATTATGATTCTTGGAAAGTTAAAGCCTTCACATACCTTTGCTCTTGTGATAACTAAATGAGTGACGTTATTACAGATGGCTCGATTAAAATTATGAAGGTCATTACTAGAGCTCCGAAAGCAGATGAAGCTACACCGCATGGATATGCTAAAAACCCAAAGACTGAATGGGATGTAAATGAGCGGCATAGAGCAAATTTAGATAATATCGGTCGAAATGCTCTTTATACTGCAATCGGTGACAATGATAGCCACTTCAACAAAATCAAAGGATGCACTACAACTAAAGAGATATGGGATAAACTCGCCATGATCTATGGTGGATCGATTCAGATGAAAGAAAATAAGTTGGAGATTGCCACTAATAAGTTCAATCACTTAAAAATGATGCCAAACGAAACACTGGATCAGCTGGACACAAGGTTCACTACTCTAGTTAATGAGTTGATATCTCTTAGATCGGAGATGAGCAACAAGGCATTAGTGAGTAGAATCTTCAGAAGTCTACCCACGAAGTTTTTGGTCAAAACCACGGCTATGAGGGAAAAGCAATCACTAAGCGGAGTAGCTCGAACTCCAGAAGATATCTTCTCCGAATTTAAAGCTTTCGAGTTTGAGATGAGATCGGCAAGTGACGCAAATGACTCAATTGTTGAAGCTGGTGTGTTGGTCCCATCTATAAAGAAAAAAGAAAAATCAAAGGTGTCTCATGCCGAAGAAGATGAAGACATGATGGCCATGTTTAACAAGTTCAGGAAGTTCTACAAGTCTCAAAGAATGAGAAATCAAACCAGTCTGAAGGGAAGTTGCCTCCTCTTCAAGCTCAGCTGTATCAACAACGTTCCATATCAAGCGACTCCTCCTCAACAATCATTCACTAACATGATATTTGAGTCACGAGGTAAAGCAAGAATAACAAATGAAATGAAGATAAAAACTAATCTTTGTTATAATTGCAGACAACCAGGGCACTTTCAAGTCAACTGTCCATATCCAAATGTTTCTAAGCCTAGCAAGCAGGATCATGTGGATAGAAGGAACTTCAGGAGCAACCTAAGACAACAGGGCTTCCTTGCAGAATCTGAACTTGTCTTTGCACCTGAGGATGATTTGGAATTTTCTGAAGAAAGCGATGATGAGGAATTGAGTGATTCATCACTCATATGCCTCATGGTTAAAAATGATAAGACCTCTTGTGAATCTGCTGAGTTACCTGAAGCTACTGCTGAAAAAGAAGTTTGGTACATTGATAGTGGGTCATCACGTCACATGACTAAATCCAAAGATCTCTTAATCAACTACAAGCGTACCAACGGTCCCAATTTCATATTCGGCGTCAACTCCAAAGGCAAAACTAAAGTACAGGTATCTTACATAACGGAAATATCATGATTAGTGAGGTCTTCTATGATGAGGGTCTTAAACATAATTTATTAAGCATTGGTCAATTTTGTGATAAAGGCTTTAATGTTGATTTCTCTAGTGACTTCTGCTATATAAAAGATGATAAGACCAATTCTAATAAGTTGAAATGGAAAAGAACAAACAATATATACTTGGTAGATTGAGATTCACCTTCTAACAACAATCATATATGCTTCGTTGCAAAAGACAATATAGAAATGGGTTAGTTGTGGCATAGAACAATGAATCACCTCAATTTTAAGATAATCTCTCAACTTTCAAGTTTAAATCTTGTATAGGGATTACCTCAGTTTCATAAAGATTGCTTATGTGATGCTTGTCAGATGGGCAAACAAGTTAAAACATCTTTTAAAAGAAAACATTTGTCAACTACTCGAATACTTGAATTACTTCACTTAGACTTATTTGGACCAGTACAGATACAAAGAGTAAGTTGTAAGAAGTATACGATGGTGAAAATTGATGACTTTTCTAGACACACTTGGACTGAATTCCTAGTATCTAAAGATGGAACTTATGTCAAGCTAACAAATCTTATTAGGCAGCTTCAAAATTCGAAAGAATCAAAAGTAGCCAAAATAAGAAGTGATCGAGGAACTGAATTCACAAACCAGTTTGTTAAAAAGTTTTGTTCGGAAAATGGAATTCTTCATGAATTTGCAACTCCCAGAACACCTCAACAAAATGGGGTTGCTGAACGGCGAAACATAATCAGAAAAGAAGCAGCTAGAACAATGCTTGTAGAGTCTAAGCTACCTCAAAAATTTTGGGTTGAAGCCATCAGCACAGCTTGCTGCATTCAGAACCGGTGTATGATGAAAAGACTCCATACGAACTATGGAAGGGACGTAAGCCTAACGTTTCCTATTTTCATATCTTCGGTTCAAAGTGTTCCATTCACAATAATGAATTTCAGCAACTAAAGACTTTCGAACCAAAAGCTGATGAAGGTATCTTTCTAGGATATTCAAAGAATGGAAAGAACTTTCGGATTCTAAATAAACGATTGTCCAAAGTTGTAGAATCAATTCATGTTGTGTTTGATGATGCTAACCATAATCCTAGTAAGGTTACATTCAAGGATGAAGGAATAAATGATCAAAATCATCAATCCTCACTACCTGATGTTGAAGAATCAAGTGATGAGGAAGATGAGATCATTGTATCAATTCCAAAAACCAAGGACTCTATTGTTCCTGATGCAGAGAATGCCAGAAATGTTGATGTTTATGAGGGGTACAATCATCAAGAGCATCAATTACTTGAAAACTTTGAGAATCAGTTGCATATTGCTAATGATCCTACTTTGTCCTCTTTATCTTACAAACTTGATAGGCAATGGTTAAGGGATCATCCTCCCGAGAAAATCATTGGTAATAGAGAAGCTAGTGTTAAAATACGATTTGCAACTCTCAATGAAGCCATGCTTGCTAGTTTTCTATCTCAGATAGAACCCAAAAAGGTGGATGAAGCATTAAATGATCCAAGTTGGATTGAAGCCATGCAAGAAGAACTCAATCAATTTGAGCGATCTAAAGTATAAACGCATGTTCCCAGACCAGTTCATCAAAGTGTCATAGGTACTAAGTGGGTCTTATGAAACAAAATGGATGAAAATAGAACAGTCACTCGAAATAAAGTGAGACAGTTGCTCAAGGATATTGTCAAGAAGAAGGAATAGATTTCAATGAAACCTATGGTCATGTGGCAAGACTTGAAGCAATTAGAATGTTTCTAGCGTATGCAGCGTTCAAAAAGTTTACGGTATTTAAAATGGACGTGAAGAGTGCATTCCTAAATGGTAAACTTTAAGAGGAAGTCTATGTTGAACAACCTCCTGGATTTATCTACGCTCAAGGCAAAAGTGTTGTCTACAAACTAGACAAAGCACTATATAGGCTAAAACAAGCTCCTCGACCATGGTATGACACTCTCTCTATTTTCCCTATTAGTAAAGGGTTTTCAAAAGGCAACATTGGTACAACGCTATTCAAAATCACTAATATAAAGATATTCTTGTCATTCAGATCTATGTAGACGATATTATTTTTGGCTCTACTAATTCTTTTCTTTGTGAAAGATTTTTTAAAATGATGCAAACTCAGTTTGAAATGAGCATGATGGGAGAACCTACCTCTTCCTCGGTTTACAAGTTAAACAACTCTCAAATGGTATTTTCATCAGTCAAATGAATATACTAGAGACATGCTTAAGAAATTCGGTATGGAAAACTCTTTAAATTCCAACATTCCTATGAGCCAAACGCTTAAGTTGAACAAAGATGAAAATGACAAAAAGGTGGATGTAATCAATTATAGAGGGATAATTGGATCATTACTTTACCTTACTACAAGTAGACCTGATATAATATTTTTTGTCTGCATGTGTGCACGATTTCAGAGTGATCCTAAAGAATCACACTTAATCGCTACTAAAAGAATCCTCAAGTACCTCAAAGGAACACAAAATGTGGGACTTTGGTACTCAAAGGAATCTCATTTTGAACTAATTAGTTATTCGGACGCAGATTTTGCTGGATGCAAAATTGATAGAAAAAATACAAGTGGTACATGTCAATTTCTTGGAAACAGATTAGTTTCATGGCATAGCAAAAAGCAACAATCAATTGCAACATCAACTGTGAAAGTAGAATATGTAGCGACTGGTAGCTGTTGTGCTCAAATCCTTTGGATGCGGCAACAATTTCGTGACTATGGTATAACACCAGGTCCGACGCCAATCTTCTGTGATAATCAAAGCTCCCTTGTCATGACTCAAAATTATGCTCTTCATTCCATGACTAAACATATTGACATCAGGTATCATTTCTTGCGTGACCATGTTCAAAAGAAAGATATCGAAATGCATTTCATTGGTACTAAAAAGAAACTCACTGATCTTCACCAAAGTACTAAACGAACAACGCTTTCTCACTTTAAGAAGTGAACTAGGTATGATCGAACTTTATATATAAACATAATATAGCATCATAGTTTTTTAGGCATACCTTTTAGGGGGAACATTTTTTTTTTTGGGTTTTTGTTGTTTGCTAAAACCTATAGACATGTATAAATTTAGGGGGACCCTGAGTTTATGTGTTGATAAAGTGTAAATTATTGTAAGTGACAAAAATTAATTTCTTTATGTGTATACATGTCACTGACGCTTAATCATTTTAAAAATATTTTTCTAAAAGCGACAATATTTACTTTGTTCCAGTAAATATTTGCAAAATGATTTACAAATTCATGCATTTGTTTTAAAAATTTTATTAATGTCAATGACAGCCCTAGTAGATCAAACATCTCTATGTTTGAATCTCACGCGCTCACTAATAAATATACCTGACCCATGCCTACTCTATCGCAATTAGTAGATGAACGCATGTACCTAAGCTGCATACGTGTCAATGTATTAAAGGCTAGTACATCAAACATTCAATATTCCAAACGTTTTGCTAGAAGAAAGTAATTGTGCACGTCAATCCATGTATTGAAATATGCAGTGAAATATCTTTTCCTATGTCAGAACTAAATGAAACATCGTGTCTCATTTAATGCGTACTTGGAAAAATCTTTTTGAGATCTTATTCTCTTTCCTTTTTCTTTCTTGGCCATAAGTCTTTTTTGTCTATAAATATGAAAAATTGCAGAAGGATAGTTCATTCTATTCCAAACACATGTTGTGGCTCTCTACAAATACACTTCTCATACTTTATATTCTTCAAAGCACGGTTTCAAGAAATTTTGGGTCTTCCTTCATAACCCAGGGAAAAGACTACTAACGTTTTCTCTTGAGGATTAGTCAGCAATGTTAGTCATCCGGACTAATGCTAAGGAGAAACCTTCTTAAATCTCCACTGACATTTTTACGAAGTTTTCCGTTTTCCTTCCCAAAAATTTCAAATAGTTCTCACATTCATCATCTCTGATGAAAGCAAACGGGCGAATATGCGCACTGTGGAAGCCAGCATGACCCTCTCCACCTGTCCGAAGGAGTCGATGAAGAACCAGTATCCCACCTTATGTTGAAAATACATATGGATACTGAGAGACCTTGGGTAGATGACAAAGCAGTACTACTCAAACAAGTTAGTACATGCTTTCGACGCCCAAAAGGTTTACCCTTGACAGAAACACCTTGTTGTTGATGATGCCAAGAAGGGGGAAGAAATGGGAAGCACAAATAGTGAAGGAAAAAGGATCAAGTCTTTGTCGGACCAAAATCGGGGGGAAGACAAACCTTTGTCTGACCAAGATCGAGGGAGACCTAGGAAAAATCCCCTTCACTAACTTACCTTCTCATCGAAGAAGTCAAGAAGAAAGAAGAATCAATTTCTCTCTCCTTCAAGATCTTCTTCTATCTTTCCTGTTTTATGTTTTTAGTTTTTGTATGCTCCTTGTATCGCTGATAGAATCTGTTCTAATATGTAGCATTAGCATTATACTCGGTTTTTACTTGTAAGATTTCGATGAGAATAAATGTTTCCTTGCTGAAGTAATTTTTTTTTGTTTTTTGCAATACAAACTACAAATGCTGAACTAAAATAAACGCTAACAACTAACAGCTAACTGCTAACCTTCCTAACTTCTTATCTATCTTTTATGTTCATAACTTTTGTCGCTGACTTACAATTCTTTTCTTGTGGTTACTGCTCTTGAAATTTTAAAAGAGATTTACCTTTCCAAAAGGTTGAATGGTCTAGACATCATCAAAAAAGGGGAAATTGTTAGGAATTTCTTTGTTAGAAGTTTTGATGATGACAAGATAGGACTTAATGCTAGACCCCTGAAAATGTAAGTTTTGTTTTTCATAGAAGATCATGTATCAAGCGATAAGATGTTTATCGAGTTGTAACTTTTAGATTAGGTGCTTTTTTGTTGTCCTTTTAGTTTTGCTAGTCTTAACGCATGAAGCGTTAGTAGAATTCTGAGTGAGTCTATTAATGCGAAGAGGTTTGAAGAATCTGCAAGAGCGAGCGACTATCAAAAGGTCATCCGTAGTGTCAAATATTTGACTATCTATGTTCAAGACAACGCTGAGTTAATGATAGCTTCCATCATAAGCAATTGGACATCATATGTCATCTCAATGCATTTAATGTTCAACGGACATTTATTTAAAAGCATTTAATGCTTATTAAAAGCATTTAATGCATATACTACTGATGGAGTACGAAGAGAACCAAACCCGTTGGATGTCAACATAAGACAACTGCCGCATTCTCAATAATTGTAGCAATATATCCGGGATTCACCAACCCATCTAACTTTTCTGAGCAGAAAAATTACACGCGCTTCAAAATGTATCTAATGGGTCTTACAAAAGGTCTCAGCGGATCTAATGTATGTTCTCAACGGATATATTCTGAAACCTATGTATAAATAGAACTTCAAGAACAAGAGAACAAGAGAGATTCGAACAAGTGAGAAAATTCACGAGCTTAAACGATCACATCCTTAGTCGAAATAATCTCTTGATTCTGAACTTCACCCTCAGAAAAACTCGAAACCTGAGCATCCATTCAAATCGATATTTCTCTATCTCTTTTTCAAGAAGAACCTGAACTGAAGAGAACATCAACAAAATTGCTTGACCTTTGCCAAAACAAACAAACCAATTTTTGAGTGAAATTAGTCATCCTCTCTTTCAAACTGTATGTGAGGAAAGTTGTAGGATATCTATAGTATTTCTGTGTAAGAGAAGCAGATCACTAAAAGTGTTCTTAGAGGCTGACGCTTGTGTAGCTAAGGAGCTCAAGACATTTTAGTTTATACATTGTATTGGAGAAGACTCTGTGTGACTCTTCGGATTCAATATAGTGAATTTCTTCGTGAGCGAAGAAGAAGGTCGTAGTTGGGATTACACCACCCAGCGAACCTTGCAAACTCTGTCTTTGCGCTCAAGTTCCTTTCAGATCATTACTGAAAAGAAGAACTTATCTTTAATCTAAACGATTAACGAAAAATCGGTAACAAAGGATCAGGGTCTATTCAACCCTCCCCTCTTCTAGACCTTTGTCCAAACCACTTAGGACCAACACTGTAGATGTCACAAAAAAATTAAAAGTAATAATTTAAATATTAACAATATTTATAATAATACTATTATAAAGATATCATTTGTATGTGAAAATTTTTTGTGGTCCAGAAGCCCTAGAAGGTTTGATAACAATTGAAGATGTCGTGTAGTGACTTTCAATCATAGATTAAAGATTGAATTGTAGAAAGAGATAAACTATGTAGCATCTTTTACTTGTTTTACCGATGATACCAAATAATGATACTATTAACAAATTTACTTTTGAAATAATATAACTTTTGGAGAAATTAGTGTAAAAAGATAATTTAATTAAAATTAAATTTATAAATTAAAGTGCAGTAGATATGAAAAATATATTTTAAATTTTGATGATTACAATGAATTATTGATTAGTAACTTAAAACTCATTGAACATACATCATTTCTCACTACGAGAAATGGTTAGTGTCGTAAACTTCAATGCAAAGCAGAAGAAAGTTTTGCAATTATTATCCTTTTATTTTTTTCACTATTTATGTTTGAAAATTTCATCAGATTTTTGTCACTTTTATGCAACTCAACATTTTATATGTTTATGCTTAATTATACGCGTTTCGACAATCTATATTTTCATGCCTATACATTCCCCTTCACGTTTCATTTGGTAAGAAAATTTTAAATCGTGGTACAAATAATTTGTCGATCTCATAATCACAGCTCACATAACTCTTTTGTCTCAAGTGTATCAAAATAATATACTTTAATGGCTTATGCAATATTTTTATTTAGAATGTGTATTTGACTATGCATATTCTTTTACAAGAAAGATGTACAAATCTATTTAATTTCATATTTATTGGATTTATTTCGTTAATAGCTACAAATCAAGCTATTATAAATCTGAAGGTTTTTGGATGTTCGTGAAAAAATTGAAATATGTCAAAAGAATATTTTCGACCATAGTTCCATAGATTTATGTAATATCTTTTTGTTAGCAAATGAGAGATTTACTTTATGTGATAATTAAAACGAAGATATCAAAAAATATAAGTTGACATACTGATAAAAAGTATATATACGTATATATAACTTCATAAATACATCATTAAATACGAATTTCTACACTATGCACTCCTAAGGTTAATGTGTATACATATAATCTTGTTATGATATGTATATTTTATATGTAAACAACAATTACACTTCTATATTGAATATTATATATTTTTTAGTGGTTAAATATATGTGTATATATGTACTAAAAGAAATTAATGACTTTCTTATACCATAATTATAAATTTATGTGTTTTTTTATCAGTTAAGTTCTCTAATTTCTTAATATCATTAGGAAAGAATGAAAATGAAGCATATATCTATAATTGGATATTGATATGAATCTTCCCAAGATGGGTTGACTCATTGCGAAATTTCCCAAGATCTGATGCACATGAGTTGAATGGATGGATGGATATCCTTAACCCGAATCCGATTGCGACAACGAACCTCAGCATAGAAACCTCAACCCGATGAAGTCAACAAACACGAACCTTGAAACGAAATTATGATGACGCCACAAACGGGATGGAAAACCGTTTGATAAGTCTGGAACGAACGTCACGGATATAAAATCCGATAAGTTCAAAAATATTCTTAAAGAACGACGAGAGTTTCAAAATTCACAAAATTTACTCAAAAAAATATTCTTTCCTTATTAATGAATAACATAACATATTTGTAGGCAAAAACAAGAATCTTAATTTGGGTAAAAATCATATAGAAAAGGATTTTTTCGCAAATCTACTCTTACTAAAATAAAACTTTGCTAACTAGGTAAACTTTTCAAAGAAACGGAAACTTAATAAAAAAAGGATATCAATCCAAATCGATATCTTCCTTATCCAAATTATTCTTTTTTCATATCTAAATAACTAACTAAATATATCTAAATATAAAATAAGAAAAAATAAAAAGAAATATAATATCTCTAAAAATATTCATATCAGATGTGGAGTGTTAGAGCTGAACTCTTACATATTTTAAGACACCGCTAAGAATTCCATTGTAATTGCATGAGATTAAGAAGATTAAATTCAATGAGGGTAGTGGGTAGGATTGAATATTAATGAGAGTCAATTAGAATAATGAAAGTTGAAAGGTGCAAGTTAATAAATATTAGTTATTCAATGATTCTAATATCCATATTTTTCACATAGTAAGATATATAATGTGTAGTTGATATACATACTCTAAAAAAACAGATAAACACAAAATACAGTTTCAAACCTCCAAACTCAATATGTCATAATATATATAAAATTCAACCAAGAATTATTGAATGGTTCTCATATACAATTATATGTTTTTTTATAACACATTGGTCCAATATCTCCAATTTAACATACAATTATATGTTTTTTTATAACACATTGGTCCAATACCTCCGATTTAACATACACAACATATTTTGATGGATGGGTTGCATGACCGAAAAAGTAGTATGAACCATTGGTGTGACTCAAATTAAAATTTTATAAAAACTCATCACTTAGTATGAAATTATAACTTATTTTATTTATCAAAGAATGAAAGGACACATTAACTGATCCCATATGCTCCTAATATTATAATAATCATAATCCATCAATTTTATTATTAAATATATATACAAAGTATAATATAATTATTATTGTGAAAAAGATATTATTTATATTAGTTTAGTCTTGATTAAACTTTTAAACTTCTAATTATAAGATTGGTCATTCACTTATATAATAAAAGGAGAGTTACACGATTCTTGTATAAGAGGTAAGAGTTACAAGGTATATAAATAGTGTTGTTAGTGACAAATGATAATTAAATATGTTTTAAAATTGGAAGAAACACTTCCAATATCCACACTTTTATTAATAAAATGTACATGCATTAGCACAGGAAAATAATTTTTACATAAAGTAAATATAATTATGGAATAACACAATACTTATGTAAATATTTATTTAGTTATTTGAGACATTGATATAAATATTATATTTCCTTTTATTGTGTTTTATTTTATATTTAGATAGATTTAAATATATTTAGTTAGTTATTTAGATAAGGTGAAAGAATAATATAGATAAGGAAGATATCAATTTGGATTGATATCATTCTTTTATTAGGTTATCTTTTGTTTGGTAAGTTTACTTACTAAGTAAGTTTTATTTTAGAAGAAAGTAGATTTTATAAAATATCATTTTCTATAGGATTTTTACCAAAATTAAGATTCTTGTTTTTTTTTTTTTTTTTTGCCTATAAATAGGCTTCATTTTTCCTTAATAAAGTAGAGAATATTTTTAAGTAAATTTTGTGAGTTTTGAAACTCTCGTCGTTCTATAAGAATATTTTTGAACTTATCGGATTTTATATCCGTGGCGTTCGTTCCCGACTTATCAAACGATTTTTCATCCCATTTGTGGCGTCATCATAATTTCGTTCCGAGGTTCGTGTTCGTTGACTTCATCGAGTTGAGGTTTCTATACCGAGGTTCGTTGTCGCAATCGAATTCGGGTTAAGGATATTCGTCCATCCATTCAACTCGTGCGCAAATTCAGATCTTGAAAAAATTCAGCAATGAGTCAATCCATTTTGGGAAGATTCGTATCAGACATTGTCAAGCTTGTTTAATTTATTTGCTTCAAGAAGAAAAACTATAATAAGAATATATTTTTAGGTTTAATAACTCTTTTTTTCAATCTATTTAGTCAATAATTACTTTAAAACAATGTTAAATACAATTCACATTTTAAATGGAAATTATGTATAGTTTACATACATTTTCTTTAGTTGATGTCATTGATTCTAGCTTATTTTAGAAAAAAAAATTAGATTAGTTTCTATACATATATAAAAGTTTTATCTATATCTTCAAATATATGTAAATTATTTTTTTATAAACTAGGGTGAACTATAATTTCAGGTTAAACATTTTTAGAAATAATTTTATATCAAAGTAAATAAAATTATTAAAAGGGAAGAAACATTATAAGTTTTTACAACACTGAAAATAAATTAACAAGGATGGATAGCTGAAAATGATTATTACAACATAAAATAATTTTTAGTGAGGATGCAACTTTTCACTATATTTTCTATTTAAAGAGTATATAATATTGATATTGTAAATTTTAAATTTCACTATATTTTCTATTTAAAGAGTATATAATATTAATATTGTAAATTTTAAATTTCACTATGTTTTCTATTTAAAAAGTATATAATATTAATATTGTAAATTTTAAAATATATTGTATCCCTTGTATGTTGACTCTTAACCTTCTAGTGGAATAAGATGATTTATCATAAATGGGTAAGTATGGAGTTTATCTTTTGAATTGCTCGACAATTTCTTGTAAATACATGGCATTCGCACATGAAAATTGGTTTTGTACAATGAAATTATTAGATATATTTAAAAGAAATTTTGAAATAATATAAAACATATAAATAGTATATCTATTCAAATATTGTCAGCATCTTTCAATTTATTTGATAAAATAACATACATCACATACAAAATTAATTTTATGTTCAATTAATTTTCACATGTTTAGTCAATATTGCTCTTAAGCATGTTAAATATCATCTTCTCAAGTAGAATAGCATGTTAAATATCATCTTCTTAACTAACATGTTAAATATCATGTTAAATAGTTTATTAAATATTTTTTTGATTGTAGTTAGTCTAAATAATGAAAGAAGAAAGCTTAGCCCTTGTTTGTTTGTGTTTTGAAAAATCACAAAATTCAAAATAAACTTGACACATCAAATTCTCATCAAAATTCTAATTTTTTAACTCTACTTTCCAATCTCCCATATAATTAACTATCAATCATATATACAACTTTTCACACATTTATCAATCAAATCAATCATTATTTCACTTTTTCTTTCATACTTTACACTTTTTTATTTATATTTCTCTATTTTTTCTTTTTATAATCATCATATACACCACTAACATAATTAGTATACACATCATCCATCAACCTATCACTATTGATTTGACATGTCTTACAACTTTTAACTCATTTGTAAAAACATAAACAAACAACTACGGGATCAATTGGTTGGCAATACCAACCCACAAAAAATTATTTTAGAGCAAAAAATCCCGAAAAAATATCACTTATTTAGTATTGTCTTAAAAAATTCTTCAAAAAAATCTATCAACATTTTAGATAATCTCTAAGAAATTTTTGGAAAAAAGAGAAATTTGGCTCTAACTATTCATGATTTGACAGTTCACTCAATTGATTTAAAAAGTTTTTTCCGACTATCATTTAACTCAAAAAATTAAATGAATCATATATTTTAATATAAAATAACGCAACGTTTAAAATAAGATCCATTATGACTTTTTCGACGCTTAAATCGACAAGTTTGGCTAAAAATATTTATTACAAAAAAATATTAAAAAACCAATTCAAACTAATTTTTCACAACAAAAAAAATATCACATCAATTGTAATCATTACAAATTTTTCTCCAAAAAAAGTCATCCAAACACACATTTTTATAATCCCTAAAATATTTTTTTCTCACTTTTATCATGAAAATAAATTCTCGGAGATGGATGTTCCATCCAATTGGAGCTGTCCCATTTTCACACGAATTTTCATAGGACACAATTTTCGAGAAAATTTCAAAATTTTATCTCAAAAACATAAACAAAAATGGCCTCAGTAGTTTGAAAATATTCTTTCCCTATATAAAAGCTTAATTTGATACTCACAATATGAAATATTTTTTAATTAACCAAATTTAGAAGCTTATGACCAATATAAATTTTAGATTATCAATTTCTCATAGCTAATTTTAAAAAATTATTAAAACTTCCAAATAATATATTCTTATACCCATATAATAAATGAAGTGTTTTTTTATATCAAATGTCCATCCTTTTAATCTTTTTTTAAAAAATTAAAATTAATCTTTTTTTAAAAAATTAAAATTAATATTTTTTGGATTGATGTGTCCTTGATTTAGATTCAATAAAAAAGAAATCTGATTCAATGAATAGTGTTTGGTTGTTTACATAAAATTGGGTTGAGCCAGTTATACGTGTTATGACCGAATATTTGCTACTTCATCCACCTATGACTACAGAGGACACATACTCGTTCACTACAGCGAGACAGTGAATTCCTTTCTTGGTGATTCATAAAAGACTGCTCCCTGCATTGAGTGAATCGCATGTTGAGTCTTACTCTACCAAAGGGCGATATGATCCTAACTACTCTAGTAACAAATACATTACCACATGCACATCTTTCATAACCCCTAAGTTCGAAAGCTCACTTGCACCATTTGATCTGTAATTGTAATACCCGGTAAATTAATTTACATCACAATGCTAAAATGTAATAATAAGTTTAGAAAAAATGAATATATATATATATATATATATATATATATATTAAAGTGTCATCATGGCATTAGCTAATTAAAGGGGATTTATTTATTTCAACCAATTGGAGTGAAGAATGGTGGGTAGGAATTGAACTTTTTATGTGTGTTAAATAATATATGATAATTATTGTGTGTTAAATAATACATGATAATTATATATATATATATATATATATATATTAAAGTGTCATCATGACATTAGCTAATTAAAGGGGCTTTATTTATTTCAACCAATTGGAGTGACGAATGGTGGGTAGGAATTGAACTTTTATGTGTGTTAAATAATACATGATAATTATATATATATATATATTAAAGTGTCATCATGGCATTAGCTAATTAAAGGGGCTTTATTTATTTTAACCAATTGGAGTGACGAATAGTGGGTAGGAATTGAACTTTTATGTGTGTTAAATAATACATGATAATTATTGTGTGTTAAATAATACATGATAATTATATATAAAAGCCCTTCTTAATCCAAATTATATAAGTGACCTTGTTGGAATAGAACTATCTCATAAATACATCAAAAGAAAAGAGAGAAAAGAGAGGCACATCAAGTTTGTTTTCGGCAGTTTAAGGTGAGTTAATTATTCTTAACTATATTCTTAATTATTCTTAACCAATTAGAGATAAAATATAGTTAATCATTATCACTAATTAGAATTCTAATTGTATTGATTGATAAATTAGCACTAATTGTAGTGCTAATTAATTCGAACAGTAAACTTGATTAATTTGATTAAATAAGAAAATGTTTAGCACTAATTATGAATCTGTTAATCTTCATTTTTTTCTTTGGTTTGAATAATCAAAGGTACAGCAAAGATTGGGTAATTAGATGGAAGGGATTAATTTAAAGTGGGGTTAACAGATAAGTATGATTTGTGGTTAGAGTGTTTGAAATTATATATTGTAAGGAATTGAATTTGTTTAGGAACCTGGAATACTATGACTTTTCTTTTGGCAATTATCCAGACGGTCCAATAGAAAACCATTACCCACTTTTAGATGTGTAATTACTTTAATAAATTTGGATATGGTTAGTGGTGGATCTTGGAATGGAATATTCATAGCTTTTGTTAATTGATTGTACAGTAGTAAAGAAGAAAATTAATAATTGACAATTATTTATGGAGCAGCAAAGTATATAGATTTTGAGTAGTAAAAGTGAAGACAGTGTATATAAAGGAAGGATTCATGGGAAGTTAAAAAAAAACTCCAATTTCAGTACGATTAATTATGTTTTACTTATTATATTAAATGAAGGTTATTAGCTAAAAGGAAATCCTTCGGACGTTTTAAGTTTTGGAATTGAGGTAAGTGATTCTTCACTCTTCTAGTTCTATTAAAATTATATATATATATATATATGTAATCGTTTTGGTGTGGGTGTGTGACTTTGAAAATTCGGATCGTGCAAGTGTATATATATATATATGGTTTTTGATAAACATTACAATATTTTCTGAAAAATATGTTTTTGAAAAGCGAGTTATGATGTTTAATGGTGATACGAACGTGATTTTGGAAACGTGATTGTTTTGGTGAATTTGAAATTGAGATATGACTTGTTGTTATATGGAATGAACGTGGTTTTGGAAAACGTGGTTTTAGAAACGTGATTGCTTTGATGGTGGTTTATAAAACCCATTGTTGAGACCATTACATCGTTTACTATTCCGGAATAGAAAATGTAGAGCCGAGATCGTGTGAGGTTGGTTAGTGACCCAGTACAGGGGGGTTGTGCCTGTACCAGTGACCCAGTGTAGGGGGGTTATGTCTACACCAGGACCCAGTGCAGGGGGGTTATGCCTGCACCAGTGACCTAAGATAGGGGGGTTAAACCTGTCCCTAACCATGTTTGGCTTATGTGTTGGTTTTACGTGGTGATATTACGTGGAGAATTGGTGGTATTTTCTTAAAACGTGTTTTCATAAACTGCTCTTTTAAATGGTTTGTTTTCGCAGACACATGTGCTATTTTATTATATATGCTTTCGAAAGGTAAAACTAAAATTTTTCTGTTTTGCTTGATCCGACTGGTTGAGTGATGGAGTTACTTATGGGGCCGTCGAGCTCATCCCATTTTATTAAATTTTTTCAGATATCGAAGCTTATTAAGGGAAAGGTCGTTGTCTTGGATGGGCGTATCTTTGTGGATTTTATTTCATATTTTAACTAGACCTATTATCACTTTTATCTTAATTTGAATTTCGTTGGAGGATATTAATTGTTTCGTTTTGGACATCGGATTTGTATTAGTTTATTGGGTTTGTACGAGTGATATGACTCGAGTTTCTTTTAAATGAAGTATTTCTTTCTATAGTTGGGATTTATTCGTTTATTTAAGTATAGATGCTCTATATCGATGTTATTATTAGGTGAGCCTTGCGGGTTATTAAGATGTTCTCATAAACTCGCGGCAATTGTCATGGTCCCGGGGCTCGGGGCGTAACAGTAATCCCTATCATTGACTACCCAGACTAAAAATCATGTGATTGGATTATGGGAGTCATGTTCGGGTATATCGAATCCCTCAACTATACCTACCCAACTAGCCCGCTAACCCATAGCTAGGGATGGCAATGGGGCCGAGTATTGGATCCATCCCGATGGGGCCGGGTTTGAGTCCAAAAAAATGGGATCGAGTCCGAGTTCGGGTATCAAAAATCAAGACCCGGCCGGGTCCGGGGCGGGTAGCGAGTCCAGCATATACCCGTCCCGGATCCGGACCCAGACTCGGCTCAATTGCATATTTATATATTTTGTAAATTTTTTAAATTAATATAACATGATAAAAATTAAGCTATAAGTGGAAGATTGGTCAGTTCTCATCTTAGTAAGCTACATCCATCTACTTTGGAAGCTTTGATGTGTGCCCGTCGTTGGTTGTGGAATGAGGCAAATGGTATGTGAACTTTTATTTATACTTTAATACTTACATTACACTATACCGTTTGTGAAACTAATATTAGTTATTAAATTCTATTAGGTACATGTTCATCAATTAAAGGTTTGGATGCTTGTCCTACAATGCTAGACGAGGAAGAAGATGAAGAAATTATTATTGAGACCTCTTAGTTGTTTTATTTCATTTATTTTTTATTTGATATTTGATTTGTTTTCAAATTTGGAATAAACTTGAATTACTTTATCTATTTGGATTTGTCTAATTGTGAATGACTTAAGTGTGGTTTATTTTTTTTAATGTATTTTAAGTTTATATTGATTTTGTATTATTTATATTAGTAGTATATTTGTGACCAAAAAATTGGAGAAAGTCAAAATCAAATGTTTTAACCGGGTCCATCGGGTAGGACCCGGACTCGGCGAGTACCCGCCGAGTCCGGGGCAGACCCGGGTATTAACGGGTCCGGGGCGAGTCTGAGTCCTAAAAATCTTGAGCGGGGCGGGTCTCGGGTATAGCATTACCCGCCTCAGACCCGCCCCATTGCCATCCCTACCCATAGCATTGGCCAACACTCTCCTGCCAGAACTTGTGACGATCAAGTCGAATTCTTAATGTCATGGATTAAGATTTCATAGACATGCGGACCCAGTTTAAGAGACCAAACGCATGACTCTTGTAGTTCTGTCTTCTTACCTAGAGAAGTGAAAGTCTAACTTAGCAATTTCAGGGACATGTTGTTCAATACTATAGATATCATAAGATTTATATGAAACAACTCCTTTTCCTTTTATTAATAGATAAATGTCTATACAAGATTTACAATTTATGCTCTATTCTCTATCCTCGTTTGGCATCTAGAGCATGCACCCAAAAAGTACTGGGGTTATTCTAATAGCTCAAGCATGAGTGAGTTTTGTGTATATGATCATGTCCTTAGTTATGTAATAGCATACGTATTTATGCTCAATTTGATGGAAAAATGTTGGAAAATATCGAGATACCCTCATGAATGGTTTTAGAATTGTGTCATATGAATGCTTGTTTTCATCTCTTTATCATAATAGCTGTCATTCTCAATTTCTTCAGATAGCTGAATATATCTATATTTATGTCTATCTATCTATATCTATACTATTATAAGTATGGATCTTGAGATGCGTTTCTTACTATTGTGAAAAGACTATTTAATCATTTATTAAAAAATGAAAAGACTATTTCTACTCAAAGTTATAAGTTAGACATATTTGAACTCTTATTAGTGGATATTTTGAAGTAATATGAGGTGTCTTTTGATGAGTCATTAATCTTGAATGGAAGTATTGAATTTTATGTTTACTAAATGAATTATATTGTTTTATTTCCAATAGATAGTTGAGGGTAAAATTGTTAAATAACAATTGGACAATGGATAAATTACAATATAATTTATTAAGTTATGTGAATGTTAATTTTAAAACATTATTGAATCAATTAGTGTAAATAGATATTAGATATTAAGTAATAGATTAGGAGTTGGTAACACTTAAATTTTGATTAATAATTATCTGAATTAGTATGATATGATGATTTAGTATACTATAGATTAATTTAGAAAATTATTTCTCGGTGATTGCTACATTATTTTGAAATATTAAATTGTGTTCAATATATATTATTCGTAATTATACTACATATTATTCAAATGAGAAAAATTGTTAATGATCTAAAAGTCATAGGTAATGATCAATTAGAAATTTGAAGATGTTTTAACTTTTTTAACTTCTAAGAAAATTTTAATGGTCCTAATCATTCATGTGAATAAAATTTATTAATACATCATTCATTTGTTTTATTAATAAAATTTTAACTTCTATGCAGACTTATTGTGTGATTTTTAATAATCTCACTTATAATAATTTCAAACGTTTGCTTAATTTTATATTTCTATATGAAGTCAAGAGTATAAAACATGCATGATAGTATAAATTTAACGTTATTATTTTATAAATTAGCTCTTTTGACAAATTGATAATATTTCTTTTAAATAATGCTTTAGATATTTTATATCTTAGCTCTTTTGAGTGTTTACCAATATTTACTTTGAAAATATTTCTTTCAATTGTGAAAAACACTTCCATATAACATGCCCTAAAAGATTTAAATAAACTTTTGATAATACTTTTAATAATTAACCTTATGTAAAATTTCTAAAATTGAATTTTTCTATCCTCACACTTTTAAAAATGTCAGCAACATTTGTCACCTCTCATATTCTAGATACTCGAAGACTTCAAATATTTTCTTTTATATAACAAGATTCGAAATACTTAAGATTGAAAAATAAATTGTATTATAAAATTTATCAAATTGAAAAGTTCAAAGCATTAAGAAACGCATATAATAAAGAATTGAACTCAAAATTACATTTTTGGACTTAAATATCCTTTTTTTTTTACCATATTTGCATAATCTAATTATAATATTCAATTATAGTAGAATATGTGATATTTTTTTTGTATGTGTGTGTATAAACATATATATACCAATTTGGTTAAATAACTAAAAATAAAAAAGATAACAATTTGATTTAATAGCCTCATCATCTAGAAAAATGATAATTAAATTGAACATGCTTACTCTTTCACTTACATATTGTTTGATTTTTAAAAGAAGAAATACATAAATAGATTTTGTGTATAATAATGCATGATGAATATTTTAAAACACAAACACATTATTCTTAAATAATAAAATACATTAATCTTATTTTGTCAACAATCATTTTAAAGGAACTATCGCCAAAACCATATGAACAATATTTCAATTTCATTCAATAAATAAATATGAAATAAAATATAAATCACGATCTATTTTAACACTAAAAATATTTTAAATAAATTAAAAATAATCAACTATTCCTCCATAAATAATACATAAATAATATAAATGTAACTTAAATAAATTTCAATTATATGCATAAATAAATAACTTTTTTTTATTAAATTTGAAATGTACTTGATTGAAGGGTAGTGATGGTATTAGAGTATTGTATTTATGATCACCATATCATGGTAATCATAATATCTCAATAGGTAAGGTATTGTGATTCCCTTTTTTGGGAGGAAGATTCCCATATTTTAGGAATCAAATTGCATTCCATAATGTAAAATAAAGAATATCAAATATGCTATTTGATTTTTGGGAATCATATACCCTATTTACATTCCATTCCCTTGACAAACAAACAAAGCCTAAAGTGGTTGCATAATTCTTGATTTAAGGTTGAACAGAGAGAAAGAAAACTTCTTCCCTTCCATATTGCTCGAGCCGCCGCCCCTAGCTCTACTGGAGGTCCAAGAGTTTTCTTTCAAGGTATCATCATCGTTGCTATGCAAATCCACAACAATACAAAACACAAAAGGTAACGTAATTTGAATTGTTTATTGCTTTTTGTTTCAAGCATGCGAAAGACATTAAGAAACTATGATTGATTTATGGGCATGGGATTCTTGGGAAGTTTTATTGTTTTATTCCAATACGTTTTCCCGGTTCGAATCCCATCGGTACTCAAAGGAAGCCTATCAAGTAGATTTTATAGTTACAAGACTTCTCGGAATTTGTCTGTAATAAAAGAATTAATTCAAGCATAACCGTGATCGGTACTTCCGGTGAAAATTATGGGGTATGGCTTCTCGAAGGCTGAAATCCCGAAAAGATCCATTATCAATATGATTTTGGCACACTAGGTTCAATCCATACTTTTTCACCAAGTTTTTTGATAAGTTCCAAGAACTCTAGAATGGATTAGAATGGTCGTGTATGATTCGTGACAAAATAATCCACACCTTAAACACGAAGACACTACAAAAAAATGCACTTCTCATGACAAAAACATTCGTAACGAAGTAATAATTTGTCGCAAGAACTGCTTTCTCGTAAGAAAGCACGTTAATCCTTTACAGAAAGTAATCTTTTTGTAACAAATATACTTTTTCGTCATAAAAAATGAAATTTTGTCGTAAAAAATATATTTTTTAGTAACAAAATAAATATATCGTTACTTAAATAATTCGTCGTTACCTAAAGTAAAAGGTTCATTGCAATTAAACTTTTTTGTGACAACGTTGTTTATTTTTTGTAATAATATTTGATTTGTCACAATAAGTACACTTTGTAACAACAACCATTTCTTCATAATCTTGGCGGTAAAATTGCCGCCAATATATGTCTTAATATTTTTCTACTTTTTTTCTTATTTCTATAAGAAAAAATAAAAACCTTGAATTTGTACATGCATTTTTAAATTACAAGTTCATTTTCCATTTGGGTCTCTTTAGTTTCTCATTGTAAACTAAGATTAAAGTTTATTTCATTAGTTCTGAAAATTGCAGGGAAATGTTCTCATCTACCCTTCGATTTCATCAAATTACATAGACATGACAGGTATATTGAAATTAAGGTTACGACAGGTAAAACTACATTGGTCATCTCTACTAGTGAAGATGACATTTTTCCTAGGAGGGCATACGTTTTTTAGCGTGTCTCAATGAGATGGATATGGTGAAGTATTCGTTTAAAATTTTCTCCAATAAGACAAACGAATCTTTCATGTTAAATGCACGACAGAGAAAAGCATAGAATTGGCGGAAAAAATGTTTGAACAAAAACTGACGCTAATTTAAAAAAATAAATTACCCACAAGAGAAAAAAAAGCATACAATGTAATGCATATAACTCAATGGCGTAATCACATTTACCCAAACAACGAGTTTTAGGAGAAAACTTTATCTGAAACTATATATGATTACAATTTCAAAAAAAAAAAAAACTTTTTAAATTAGAGAAAGAGAAAGAAAAGAGCATATCCGAGAAGTTTTCATACAAGCTATTATAAAATTTTTGGGATGTAATAAACGACAAAAGTGGGTCTAATTAAAACTCGATTTTATTCACATTTTGAGCAAAATGTAATAGCATTAGATTCAGGCTAAAGGTCCCCAAGACAAAAAAAAAAATGGGATTTGTAATAGTTAGGTTATAATTATGTACAATAAGGAGAATTGGCAAATAAATGATCGACAAAGAAAAAATTGGGGATTCCAATTTGCATACAACCGTAAAGAAATGGGTGGACATTGGCAAACGCAATGACATCAAGTTAGGAATCCGCAATTATTTTAAACAAATGTCACTCAAGGCAGATGGACAATCTAATATTTCTCACCAACTCTTCACATAATAAACTCAATCATAATTATCTTTTATAATTTTCATTGTATTTTTTTATGTTAAATAGTTATCTCCTCCAATATTAAAGAGGAATATCTATGTGTAATATTAAAATAGCACATCTTTTTATCTATTTGTTTAAAAAGGTAAGGCTTTTTATCTAAACAAGCTTGTTTATAATTCTTTTTAATTTTTATTCGGAAGTATTTTTTACGTCCTAATTAGAAATAAAATAGGTTTGTGTTGTTGGTTGCTTAAAAATCTAAGGATATGTTTGTTTATGTTTTTGAAATAAAATTTTGAAACTTTTTCGGGGATCGCGCACTATGAAAATCGTGTGAAAATAGTAGGTGTTTGTTTATGTTTTTAGAATTATGTTAAAAGTTGTAAGACATGTCAAATCAATAGTGATAGGTTAGTGGATAATGTGTAGAATAATTATGTTAGTGGTGTATATAATGATTATGTATATAAAAAATAAAAAAATAGGGCAAAGTGCACTTCACCCCCTCAAAAAATTTGTATTTTGCACTTTCCCCCCTAAAAACACAAAAAAGAGACATTGCCCCCTAAAAATTTGATATATGCATTACTTTGCCCCAATTACTATTTTCCGGCTAAATTTAATCGGAAATCATTGAAATGATTTTTTCGTCAAGAACATTATCGTCTTTAACATTTATCCGTGATTCTACCACATATCCGGATTTGGGCCCAAAATCGTTGTGCTTCTCTAATATATCATCTTAGGGTTGCAAAATACTCACCATGATCTCATCATGCATTTGATGTGAGTTCCTATTCTGAGAAGCTTTTTCTACCATTCTTTATATGCAAGATGATATCATGGTGAAAATTTTGCAGCTCTAAGATGATATGTTAAAGAGGTACTATGATTTTGGCTCAAATTCATGCATGTGAGAGAATCACAAAAAAATAGTAAAGATGGTAATGCTCTTGACGGAAAAATCATTTAAATGATTTCCGATCACAATTTGGCCGGAAAATAGTAATTGGGGCAAAGTGATGCATATATCAAATTTTTAGGGGGCAATGTCTCTTTTTTGTGTTTTTAGGGGGGAAAGTGCAAAATACAAATTTTTTGAGGGGGTGAAGTGCACTTTGTCCAAAAAAATATATAGATAAAAAATTGTAAAGTATGATTGAGAAAGTGAAAAAAGTGATTATAATAAATTATTTGATTGGTAATTGTGTGATATGATGTATATATGATTGCTAGGTAATTATATAGAAGATTGAAAAAGTAGAGTTGAAAAAATTAGAATTTTGATGAGAATTTGGTGTGTTATATTTATTTAGAATTTTGTAATTTAAAAAGTTGAAAATAGAGTTTGATAACATAAACAAACAAGGCCTAAGCATGCAAACCATCCACGGCGATAATGTGGTTGGATGATCGAAGATCTATCTGGTTCATAAAACTGGGGGCTTGAAATTGTTTCTTAATTAACTCCATCTAATTAAATGATTTGCTTTCGCATCGTTGGGTTGTTTAAAATATCAAATGAGATATTTAACATACATCTAAATATTTTTATCTCTTTTTAGTACTAAATTATATTCCTTAAATAATTAAATTATATACCACTTTTTTTTTTCACATTCTTATAATTTAGAAAATATCGGTATATTAAATCTATTAAAATTAACTAATCGCAATAATTTCTTATCAAACTAGAGTTGAAAATATAATGGATAAACATCACCACTCTAGTTAAAGTGAGAGCGTCTTAATTACTCTATTTAGTTAAGCCTATTGAACAAGTAGCTTTTGAAATTTTGTGTAATATAATGGCTATCATTTTAAAGCGTATATCATCCACAACTTTGTGTGGTTACAAGTCACAGTCACTTATGCTTTTAGTGACATTATTTTATAAATAAAACTTTACTAATATCAAAATATTTGAATGAGTAGAAAATTTGAGTGAGAAGCCCCAAGTTTTGAGATTTTATGTACATATGTGTCTACAATTAATCACACCTAATCAAATACCAATTACCAACCATTAACAAAATGCTATCCAAAATATTGTATAATTTCATTTATTCAAAATAATAAATATTCTTGATTCATATATATGGTACATGTACATGTTATTCTATATATACATGTTAACGTGTATTTTGTACACGTTTATTGTGCGGATTATTGCGTTGATCATTACTTTTTAGTCCATATCTCATATGTATTATGCTTCTATTATCATGTCTAGGTAATTATATGAGGATGGAACGAAAAGATGACAAAAAGGGGCGAAAAACGAAGAAAATGAGATTTACCCGAAGGCAGAAGCAGAAAGGTCGCTGGATTTAGGCGTGACCATTCTGATCACGCCCAAAAATTGAAAGCTTTCTGCCTTGGAACGAAGAAAAATTCGAGATACCGACTTATTGGCTGATCTCGACTTATGCTGCACGTTTTTAGCTTCCTAATATGTTGGGATTTATTTTCCTTTATGTTAGGAATTTTATTTCCTTGTTTTGAACAATCCTAGTTGAAATAGGATTTTTAAAATCCTATCTTTTATTTGTTTCCTTGTTTAGATAGGATTCTCTAGCTTTAAATAAGTGGAATATTATTCCACAAAGACTACCTTATCTTTTATTTACTATTCACGTTTTTATTTCTCTGGGGGGATTTCGAATTCTTCAACTTTTGTAGACGATTCTTGATTATGTGTTGCTAAACACATAATTCTAGTCGAAGGATTTTAAGGTTTGATTTCTTTTAATTTCGTGAGATTGCTTGTGCTTTTATCTTCATTGTTCTTTGAGTATTTACTTTTTCTCCGAGCCTTGTTGATAATATGTTTCAATAGGTTAGATAACCTGATCAATTATTTAATCTTTGAAATCGTATTTAGCTAATTAGGACCCAAATCCGTAATTGTTTGGTAAATCCTAATATTCGTAGCAGTTAGCGACGTTGATTATGGACAAGTTTTCGATTAGTCGTTATGGGAATTAGTGATCCGGTTTAAATAATCCGAGCTTGTGTGTTTATTGATCGGAATTAGTGTTTTTCTAGTGCTTGAATGCTATCGGTAGATTAAATCCTAAGAGCTTGTTTAGGGTTGTCTTATTGATAAGAGCAGTAATCAAAGAGCTTGTTTTGATTATCGAAGACGTAAGGAAAAACGAGGTCGTCAGAGCTTGTTGACGACTATAGCTAATTTATTTAAGAACATTGAACTATTTTATTTGCAATCGATGATCGAATTATAGAATCAATACCGAAATATCCGAAGACTAGAATATCATCTCTCATTGAATTCGAAATTTACCTATTTACTTGCGTTTTAATTTATGTTTAAATTGTTTTCAAATTATTTTTAGTTTATAAAAATCCAAAACCCCTGTTTAATTGATATTAGTAACTTAGGAATTATTTCTACACCATTCCCTGTGGATCGACCCTACTTGTCACTATTTACAAATCTTTTCGAGTAGGTAATTTATTTTTGTTGGATTCGACACCCACCAAATTTTGGCGCCGTTGTCGGGGAACGGTGTTATAGATTTATTTCTTTTGTTACTAATATTTTTGTTTAGTTGTTTTTGTATTATTAGATCTCTTTATATAGGTAAACTTCAGATCAAGAAAAGAGCTCAAGAGATCTTGCAGCGTTCTTAGATGCCATGACTACAGTCGAGAGGACTTTAAAGGAGTTGTGGGCTATGCCAAACATTAATGAGCAATCTTCTTACTTTCAATACCCTACTTTTGAAGTTGATTTTGATTTAACGGATGAATTTATTCGCTCACTTCCTATTTTTCATGGTTTTGTAGGAGATGACCCTCATAAGCATCTAAATGAGTTCCATGCGGTATGTTCAGTAATGAAACCAAGAGATGTCACTTACGATCAAATCAAGTTTCGAGCCTTTCTTTTATCTTTAGTGGACAATGCCAGAGATTGGTACTATGATTTGTCTTTTGGTTCAATCAAGACATGGGCTCAACTGGAAGCAAAATTCATAGAGAAATTTTTCTCTGCCTTCCGTGTTCAAGAGGACTCGTATGGACAAGCTTATGACGTATTTTGGGGTGTTCCACGTAGCAATTACAATCCATATTTCAACACTTACAATCCAGGATGGAGTTATCACTCCAATCTGAGCTACGCCCCACGACTTCCAAGCTATTGCGAACAACAAGGCCCACCGTTTCCTCAACAGACGCAACCGTTAGACACATCTTTGGAAGATATGATTAAAACACTAGTTGCTAACACTCAACGATTGCAGCAAAGTACCCAAAAATTTCAACAGAGCGTACAACAATCTCAACAATTCGAATTGGTGTCACAAAATCCGGACAAACTTTCGTCCCAGGTCATTGTAAACCCGAAGGAGAATGCCAATGCAGTAACCTTACGAAGTGGGAAAGCACTGAAAGAAACAGAACCTTTTCACGAATTAAGCATGCCTACATTTGAAACGCAAAACCCTTCTACTGAAAACACATCGAAACATGAAGACGAGAAAGAGCTGAAAAAAGAAAAAGATCCTATTACCAAGAACAAACCGATGACATTTGTGATACCTCCTCCATTCCCTGGTCGTTTTGCTAATTGTAAACAAGTGGTGGATATAGAAGATGAATCTCCAACATATGAGAAGGAAGTTGAAAAATATAAGACTCTTACAAAATATGAGATTTTTGGGGAATATGAGCTTCTTAGAGAATATGAGATGTATATGGAAGATGCGATCAGTGACGATGAAGAGGTGGAAGGTGATTCGAGAGAGAAAAATGTGGACCATCAACTCACAAAACCAATGGAAACACTTACCGAGCAATCTAAGGTTATTGAGATCACTCCTCCAAAATATGAGAATGAAGTCACAGAATATGAGATTTTTGGGGAAGATGAAATCAGTGACGATGAGAAGGAGGATATGGAAGATGAATCTCCAACACTCGAAAAGGAATTAATTTCAAAATGCAAAGACCCTGGTAAGTTTATTATCTCTTGTATGATAGGTGATGTGCAAATTGAGAATACTATGTTAGACTTTGGATCTTCTGTCAATATCATGTCTCGTTATATTTATGAGTCTTTGAACGTGAAAAAATTGAGAAAAACGGATATGATTATACAATTAACTGGTGGGTCTAATGCATCTTCTAAAGAGTTTCTTGAGAACGTATTAGTTCATGTTAATAACTTAATTTTTCCTGCTGATTTTTATGTTGTTGATATGGATGAAGATCAATCTAGTAAGTTAGCCCCTCTCATTCTTGGAAAACCATTTTTAAAAACATCTAGGGCTAAAATTGATTTGCATGATGGAACACTTACAATGGAATTTGAAGATGAATTTGTGATGTTTAATTTATATGATTCCATGAAGTGTTCTACTAATGATTGCTCTATGTTTGGTTTAGATGCTACTAACTTTATGATGCAGCGAATTTGTGAATTTAATGATGATGAGCCACTAAAGGTCGCTTGGCATAGTGATGGCTTTGAACCTCCGACTTAAGCCACTTGAGGCATAACTACGTCTAGCCGACGACGTTAAAGAATGGCGCTTCTTGGGAGGCAACCCATGCTAGTATTTTTAATTTTTCGTATTTTCGTTTCAGCATTTTTTTTCCAAAAGCCGAAAGGTTGCCAGAATTAGGCGTGACCATCTGGTCACGCCTAAAATTTGAAAGCTTTCGGCCTTTTGCCTGTTTTTACCTTAAGTTTTGTTTATCAAAAAAAAAAAAAAAAAAATCCAAAAAAATTGTAAAAATTCGAAAATCCAAAAAAAAAAAAACGAAAAATCAACAAAAATAAGGAAATAAATATATTTATATAGGTATTTCCTTACAGCAAAAATATTTTCCTTAAACACTTTTAATCCCAAATCTTTCATAAACACAAAACCCCCAAATTTCTTTCATAACCCTAATCTCACGCCACCACTCTAACCCATCTTCTCCATTCAAATTTCTTGCAGCAACACCTCTCGCCGCTCTTCACCGCCGCATCCACCATCTTCTCCGGCATCATGGGCTGCACGAACACGACCTCCTACACGCAAACCCATGGCACCACCGGAACCCTAGCCTCTACCTGAAATCAAACCCGCGGTCGAAGAAGAGTCGAACCAATCCTCCGACCAACAGCAATCCGAGCCCTCCGCTGAAACAGGGAAGTCCTCCTTCCACTTCTTGTTTTTCACTCTTATGCCTTGTCGATTTTTATATGCTTTACATTGAGGACAATGTCTACATTAAGTGTGGGGGGATGATTTCCATTTGCATTGCATGTTCTCTGGTTTTGTTTAATTTTGGGCATATGTTCTTTGGTTGTTGTTTACTTTTGGCGCAATAAAATTTTTCAAAATTTCTTTCGCTTTGTGATGGTAGAGTATAATTTTCGTTGATTGGTTGACCGAGTCTAGTTTGTTTGATTTGACCGTGTGCTTGTTGATGGAATATCGTGTCGTATGAATTTTAATTGCTAGCATGACTTTGAATGAGAACGATAGAATTGCACGTTTTAGTTCGACCAACCCCACCATGTGAGCTCTTTGAAGCCTTGATTTGATTACATATCCATGTGAATTTTCTTTCTTGTGTGAATCTTGCATGATTAGTGCGTGTTCTAGAACTTGCTTTGAACCGTTTCAAGGTTACATGATTGTGTGCATATTCGAAAATGATAAAGGCATTAGGATTTAGCCACTTAGCCATATGAGCCTACCTTTTTATTTTCCCCTAGTGAGCCCACTTGAGCCTATTAGCCTATTTGTTGTTTTGAAAACCCGAACTTTGAACATTCACCGTTTTTTTGTATACCTCTTTGTTTTACCCGTCCACAAAATGAGTCGAACATCGAGAACATTATATTTGTTTGGGAATTAAGGACGACATTGTGTTTTGATTAAGTGTGGGGGACCTCGGAAGAAAAGGAAAAAAAAGAGAGTTTATCAAAAAAAAAAAAAAGAAGAAGAGAAAAAAAATATTTCGAACAAGTTCGAAGAAAAAAAAATAGAAAACAAAAGAAAAGAAAAAAAAAAATAATATTTGAGGAAAAAGAAAATGATGAAGCGAGTCGCGAGAGAGGATGAAAATAAAGGAATTTGGGTCCTTATTGCTAGAATTACCCAATAGCGTCTTGATATTCTTCGAATTTATGGACTTAGCCTTTCATTACCTTTTTTTTCTCCTACCCCGAACCCTAAGCCCCATTACAACCGTGAATAAAAGACCTTTTGATTCGTTTGTGCATACTTTCGACAGTAGTGGAGATTTCGGTGTATAAGCAAGCCTATGGGATCGTATTAACATGTTAAGAATTGAGCGATACACGAAATATCCTATACACGAGTGATTGGAGAGGATTGTGAGAATGGTCGTCTAATTTCGTGCATTTTTATTTTTCGAAGTGAGATTGTTGTGTTGGTTTTTGATTTTCATTGTGGCATTGATTTCCTTGATATTTGCACGTGTCAACTTAACATTCTCGATTTTGTCCTTTGGTTCATAAAACTCTACTTGATCAAGTGTTTGAAGTTTGTTGATTTTGCGTTGCCCAATTGTCAAACATTGCCCGAGACGTGCAATAGCTTAAGTGTGGGGGTGTTTGTTAACGTGTATTTTGTACACGTTTATTGTGCGGATTATTGCGTTGATCATTACTTTTTAGTCCATATCTCATATGTATTATGCTTCTATTATCATGTCTAGGTAATTATATGAGGATGGAACGAAAAGATGACAAAAAGGGGCGAAAAACGAAGAAAATGAGATTTACCCGAAGGCAGAAGCAGAAAGGTCGCTGGATTTAGGCGTGACCATTCTGATCACGCCCAAAAATTGAAAGCTTTCTGCCTTGGAACGAAGAAAAATTCGAGATACCGACTTATTGGCTGATCTCGACTTATGCTGCACGTTTTTAGCTTCCTAATATGTTGGGATTTATTTTCCTTTATGTTAGGAATTTTATTTCCTTGTTTTGAACAATCCTAGTTGAAATAGGATTTTTAAAATCCTATCTTTTATTTGTTTCCTTGTTTAGATAGGATTCTCTAGCTTTAAATAAGTGGAATATTATTCCACAAAGACTACCTTATCTTTTATTTACTATTCACGTTTTTATTTCTCTGGGGGGATTTCGAATTCTTCAACTTTTGTAGACGATTCTTGATTATGTGTTGCTAAACACATAATTCTAGTCGAAGGATTTTAAGGTTTGATTTCTTTTAATTTCGTGAGATTGCTTGTGCTTTTATCTTCATTGTTCTTTGAGTATTTACTTTTTCTCCGAGCCTTGTTGATAATATGTTTCAATAGGTTAGATAACCTGATCAATTATTTAATCTTTGAAATCGTATTTAGCTAATTAGGACCCAAATCCGTAATTGTTTGGTAAATCCTAATATTCGTAGCAGTTAGCGACGTTGATTATGGACAAGTTTTCGATTAGTCGTTATGGGAATTAGTGATCCGGTTTAAATAATCCGAGCTTGTGTGTTTATTGATCGGAATTAGTGTTTTTCTAGTGCTTGAAATGCTATCAGTAGATTAAATCCTAAGAGCTTGTTTAGGGTTGTCTTATTGATAAGAGCAGTAATCAAAGAGCTTGTTTTGATTATCGAAGACGTAAGGAAAAACGAGGTCGTCAGAGCTTGTTGACGACTATAGCTAATTTATTTAAGAACATTGAACTATTTTATTTGCAATCGATGATCGAATTATAGAATCAATACCGAAATATCCGAAGACTAGAATATCATCTCTCATTGAATTCGAAATTTACCTATTTACTTGCGTTTTAATTTATGTTTAAATTGTTTTCAAATTATTTTTAGTTTATCAAAATCCAAAACCCCTGTTTAATTGATATTAGTAACTTAGGAATTATTTCTACACCATTCCCTGTGGATCGACCCTACTTGTCACTATTTACAAATCTTTTCGAGTAGGTAATTTATTTTTGTTGGATTCGACACCCACCAATACATAAGAATATAATTGAGGATATCCTAACCAATTGCCTTTCATGTATAATCAAAATTTACTTAATGATGTAATATTTATTCATAGCTTGTTAAGGTCCTTTTGTGAAACAAAGATTCCATGGAAGCCATAGGGGACACGGCGGGGCAGCCTAACGGCGGCAACAATGTCGAGATTAGGAGACTTTGCATCCATGACTAAGAATCTGGATTCATTGTTATTTTCATTATGAACATAAGTTACCACATAACCATCATCCTCATCTGCATTAGGGTTTTCGGGTTCACGAGAAACGAAAAATGGCTCACCACCGAAGCAACCTGGTCCGAACAACCGGCTAGCCACGATGCAGTCACGACGGTCTCCCTCAGAAACGGACACGTCTAACTTCACAATACCTGATACTTTTGGCATTGGATCACCAACTGCTGCGTACACATACCTGGGATATATGTATTTCTTTAATTAAGAATCAATTTGGTTCAATATGTATAGGAGGAAAGGATAATAATAATAGATAAGTCTAGTTACTTAGTTTCTATTGTTTACGGTGATATTTTTTTGGGAGAATTACTAAATTTCATTGAAAAAAATTATATAAAAATAATCGTGATAATAATTTTCAATTAAAGAACTCGTTTCACCTAACTTTTTATTTAAAGTATTTGAAAGGGTAAAGTAATTAATAAGATTTAACTTAGCCTTGGCGTTCTAGATTTAAAATTAGTTGTACTTTTATATTAAAATAAATTCATTTAGAACTTTATTAATAATTATGATTTAATTTCAAAATTTCATTCTTTTAATCTTCTTAAAGTAAAAAAAAAAAAAAAGGATATTTCTATATAACTATCAAGTTAAATTTAAAAAAAAAAAAAAAAAACTACATGATGAATATTTAAGTGTTAATATTAGAACGTGAAAAGTTAATCAAAATTTAAAACTTTAAGCAAAAAGAATCATATAAAATCTAACAATCCATTCTTAACCTAAAAAATGCTAAAACTAGAATCTTTTTTTTTTATAATGAAATGTCAAACTTAATTTTTATTGAAAAAATGTCCAAAATCTTACCTATTATATATATTTATATATATAAACGTGCAATTTACCCAATATAATAATAAGTATTCAAATATTCTTTCTTATTATAAATTTTATTCCTTAATAAAAAAATTAACACTAATAATACGTACTTGTTCTTCTTCCCAACAAAAGCCGGATTTATAACTCCAAAATCCAAATTCCTTGTTGAGATCGGTTGCCTCGATACCATTCCCGTCTTCAGATCGATTTTCACCTTCTCAATCGACGCATGTATCAGCTCCATCCTCTCCAACGTATGCTCCACCGACAATATGTTCGGCGCCACCATCACCACCGTATCGCCGTCGTCTTCATCCCACGCATTGATCGCATGGATCACATTAAACCCAGGAACTTCGAACCATCGAATCCCCGACTCATCTTTCGCGTATCTCGGTATAACTCCGATTCGAGGCACTTTTCCGGCGTTCGCCGCCACCGGAGAGCCCCCCGAGATCATCTCCACCGGGTTCATTCCGATCTGAATTTCGTTGAATATCGCGTATTTTTTCGTTATCGCAAAGTCGTGGAGAAACGAAGGGCTCGTCATGGAGAAAATTGGCACATCTGGTTGTTTTTCTCCGTTTGAATTGATTCTGAAGAATGTTAAAAATGGCGGCATCGGGCCGTAACGAAACGCAAAAGTTTCACCCGTTTGGTGATCGATTTTCGGGTGGGCTGTCATGCTCATTGCCAATTTTCCATCAAAATCGTGACGGCCTAAGGTTTCGATTTCGCCGTTTGATTCGATTTTCACCGAGTAGGGAAGATCCGATTCGCCTAAGGCGTATAATCGCCCACTGATTAAAGCTAAACTCGTGTTGGCCAAGCCAATACCGTTGATGGGATTGAACTGCCCGGTGAGAACTCGAGCAGCGGTCACTGCCCCACGCGCCGCTGAGGCTGATAAACCGTTGAAGCCGGAGAACACATTGGGGATGACCGGAAACCCTTTTTGGTTTTCTATTTTGTATTTGTAGGTTTTAACGTAGCGACTGCAGAGTGTGGCTTTGCCCTGTGAGATTTTGATGGCGTGCAGCATGCCGTCGCCGTCGAAGAGGTGGTAGGGCCCGCGCGGGAGGAACTGAGGGTTTGGGCCGTTGCGAATGTACGCGCCGTCGAGGGCCGGTGGGAGTGAGCCCTCGACGACGGTGCATGGTGTCGG